>CM076573.1:830333859-830870750 GCA_034641835.2 Pinus albicaulis
AGCACAAAATGTAATATTCCCAATTATCCATGAGCTATTTGGAATATTAAATTTTGTTTTGATGCTTTGTTTAATGAATAAGAGGACAGTGAAGGTCCATAATTCTCTTTAATAATGAATAAATCAATGCCAAATATGAAAGAGATAAATATTGGCAGCTTAATTGAGCACCCTTTGGTGTGAAAAGGGGTTGGAACACCTTGACTAGGTCAATTTTGACCAAATCAACAACGCTGTCATGGAGGAGTGGTCATCAATGAGAGACAATGCAGTTTTAGATGGAGATGCTTTGCATGGAAGTAGTGTTATTATTGGATGGGGCTTAGGGTTTTCAAGCTCATATCTTATATAAGGAAGAGAATGGTAGCCATATTGATTATGTTATGTTATGTATTTGATATTTCTGAATATATGGTCTGTTTAGATATATATCTTTCTCTTGTTCTTTAGCTAAGATTGAGTGTTGCTTAACACAAGTTGTTCTTGATCGGGAATCTCACCTCTTCCATTGAGAAGCTCTTGGAGGATTCTTGTACTACAATGTCCACTATCAGGATTAAGGCCAATCTTCTTCTTTCATCTACAGCGCAAATACTGTTGAGGGTTTGGTTTTTTTCCAAGTTGCAGCAAGTGGAGTCTAGATCTAGGCCATTTCAATGCTCATTTTCAGTGGAGGAGTCTTCCTTTTCATTCGAAGGACAGTAATGAAGGCCTTTGTGCATATTTTCAAATCTTGGCATTAGAACAACTGGTTATTTATCCCTACAGTGTAGTTTTCTTCCAGATATGCATTATTTCTATAGGAGTAGTTGTACGGCGGTTTGGCACACCATTTGGAGAGCTGATTTTCTAGTGAAGGGGATCTGACTTTCACTTAGAGGATTGTTTTGGTTTCAAAATGTCATACAAATATCACTCATTACCATACATTTTTCACCTATGCTTCCATTATATCACTCATTATTCACCACCATTTCACTTCATTTTCCCTATTGTTCACCATTAATGGGTCTCATTTATATTTTCCAAATATTATTTATTTTTAAGCATTTTTAAGATAAATTCTTGATTAAATATTAGAAAATAATATATTTTGCTTCATATATGGAAATTGGATTGTTTTTGTGACATGTGTAGGTGCCAAGGAAGCTCCCAAGACATCTTTATGTGGCCTTGAATGATCAAATTCGAATTTGAGAAGATAAACCTCATGATCTCATGGAGAAGATCAAAGACAAAAGGGGGTTATGTGTCTAGATGGTTGAGAGATGTATGGAACTAAAGAGAGATTAGTGGATGATCATTATGAGTTTGTTACTCATCCCACTGTATAAATAGGAGTACAATCTCCTCCATTTGTAATATGGAAGTTTTGTAATCTTATAATTTTGGAGTATGTAATCTTAGAGTTGGTTTGTAATGCAGATTTTGAAATAAAGAATAATACTTTGATTTTGCCTCTACATCTGAGTCTCCTTTGAAGTGGTGTGCTTGTGGAGTTATGGAGGGCCCCCATGGCCTCACTTCATACTTATTATAGGTATAATTTAATTTATGTTTTTATTTCATTTTAGCTTTCAAGTTTTTGTTAAATGTTCTAATATTGGAAGAGTCTTATTTGAAAGTGTTCTTGTAAGAGAACCGTAAGATCTCATACAATTATTAGATTTAGGTTTGTTTCATTTCAGCTTTTAAATTTTGTTAAATGTTCTAATATTGGAGGAGATCCTAAAATTCAGGTGTTCTTGTAAGAGAACCTTGGGATCTTTACAATTGTTAGATCTAGGTTTGATTATTTGTTGAAAGAGATCTTGATGAATATGTTCTTGGAAGGGAACTTTAAAATCTTGGACAAATTAGGAATCTCTCTAGATCTATATATTTTAGATAAGCACTTCTAAGTTTACCTTCCCGGGTTGACATTAAATTGAACTCTGATTGACATCATCAATTAGAACCAAACATTTTGGCGTCATTGTCAGGGAAGTGCAACTAGAAGGATTTAGTAATTATTTTATGCATTTGATTTTATGGACTAATTTGTGGAACTTGGTGACAGTAGGTTCATAAAGGAGTTCAAAGTTTGGAGCATTTTATTTATTTTCGCACATAGTTAATTTAAATTCAATTTTTATTTTAAACCCCCCATTTCTCACTAATCCATCTACAGAGGAGGAATTTGAGAATGTTGAACAGGTACTTCTTGGAGAGAAAGGACAATCACCTTCAGCCAACTCTAAGACATGATTCTCACATACTTGTAAAACATAACGTAAAATTTTTAAATCTTGATGTGAGCATGTTCGAACTTTTAATCCGTAGATGGCTTCACTGGAAGCATTCTTTTACTTAAAAAATAAAACATCTTTCAAGTTAATGTAGAATAGCTTAAAAAATAAAAATAAAACGAGATCTCGTAGAATTTCGTCGTAGAATTTTCTCGTAGAATTTCCATGTAAAATTTTCTTTTAGTCTCTTTTTTTTAAAATATCATCATGAATAAAAAGAGCTGCTTCATATTTGCATTTCGATGTCTTGTTTTTGTATCACGGGTGAGCCAGGAGCTTGTTTATCGGAAAGCTTCGTCTTCTGAGACTCTAAACACCCCTGCGACATTGCAGAAAGAGTGTAGATAATACGAAGTTTGATCACAGATTTTAATTGTGTCTATCCATCCACGCTAACCTGCATAAATAAAAACAAATCAAGAGATTAGTATGCTCTCTTCCTGCACTTCGTGCGATTTGGAAGATCAGAAAATCTATTGATTTATTTTCAAAATTAAATTAAAAAAAATAAAAATATCTTGCTCGGAATTTGCACAAAATCATTAAAACTACAATGCTTTCAATACTGATAAATCATATCAAAGTTATTTCCAATTTGTTTGATTACACAATCTATTACATCGATGGAAAACATGGGTTTTGTAGAATATGCCCAATAAGGAACTGGAAATATATGGAAAAAGCCAATGGCTATACTTTTGTGCTGCCAAAGTGTAATGTAGATTCTATTGACCACGAGAAAGGATCTCATTTATTTGTGACTTTTACCATCGTTGAATCATATTTCCCTACTGGTGCTTCCCATAGACTTTGACTGATTCCAAGTCTCAATCTAACAAGGAAACCTCCACACTATGATGAACAAGCATAATGCATGGTAAATCAAATGAATGCAAAATAGATTTGCACCAAAAACTAAAAAAAAATTAAAAAAAAGATAAATTTTCCCACATATAAATCGAAAAAAATAGTAGCAAACCACTATATGACTTGCTATATTCCTTCATTGCTCTGCTTTACGATTTTGGTTGTACAGATCCATACGAAATTGTACACAATTGCTGCATTGTATTCTCACTCTCTTGCTGTTCTACTCTGCTAAAGGGGAAGGTACATCCATATGAATAACTACTTTATCTAGTCGTTAGGCAACAGAGAAATGCAACCTTTGCAAAAACGTCAATTTTAAAAAGTAGTTTCTGAACGAACCAAGGTAAATGTGAAAAAAAGAATATATGGGTTTTTGCTGGAACTGAATGAATTACATAACCCAGAAATCATTTCCTTCGAGTCTTAACGGTTTGAAAGGAAATTAGGATTCTTTAGGACCTTGTTCTGGAGACAGCGTGAAGAAAAAAACTCTTCCTCTTGTGAGCTTGCTGATCCGCCTTCACCATTCTCACCCAAATAAACCAAGGTAGTTAAAGCAGAGCACAGCTCAGCTACTTAAAACAAAGACGACACCGATATAGTAGATCGTATTTGAGTTGTTGCTATTGCTACATAAGGTGGGCTGAGAGGCTACAACGTTTGTTGAGTGTTGCAGCTCCGACGTGAGTGTTACGAATAGCCAAGAGCTGAACGCTGCCATGGAAGCTTCAACCATGTGATTATGAAAAATCCTCTCATAGCAAGCAGCTGCATGATGAGAAATCCTCACATGTTTTTTTTTCCAATTCTTTTGGGTTTGTTTTCCAATTTTAGTTTTAATTTGTTTTAATTTATTTTTGTATTTAGTGATAATTTCTTTTTATAGTTAATTTTTGTTATGTTATATTAATATATTAATATGTTGATATAATTGTATTAATTATAATTTGTTATTATTTATTATATTTTTAATTGTAATATTTAATATTTGTTATGTTGTATTAACGTAGTTGTAATTTCTTGTAATTTGTTGTATAAATAATGTTTGTTATGTTATTTAATTGATATTTAGGATATATATTAATATAATATTTTTGTTTTATAAGGTTAGATTATGATTGTTATTATTATGTTATGTTTGTTATCATTTTTCAAAAAATAATAAAATAAATAAATAAAAAAATTGCTATGTGTTTTGTGATTGTTTTGAAGGATTTGAAGGGTAAATATTGGCATGTGAAGGATATTGGCATTAGAAAAACTTTGGTGTTATGAAAATTGAGAGAATCATGAGAATTAAAGGACTGGTTGAAATTGCAATAGTTAGTACAAGTGCAAAATAAAATCAATTAAAAAAAATTCCATAAAATTCACGTAGGTCTAAAAATAAATAATGGAATACTTGGAAACAAATTTTGAAGATCGATTTATGAAACATTTGGAGGATTCTATAGATGATGATTATCTTGTTTTGATAGCTTCAAGTTGGCATTAAACTCATAACATCTCTCTGTTGAATGCTTTTATGTGACATACTAATATGCAGAACACAACAAATCTTTCTAATGCCAATCTTTTTGCCGAGTAAATTTCATGAGTTATGTGACAAAAATAGGGAGTATTACTTTTCATGGTTATTTTTAAGAATGGATTGACACTAATATCATGAATTGAGTTAATTTCAACACTTTGATTTTTATTAAATATATTTTATTTGATATGAAATTTTTGCATAAGAATCATGAAGGAAATGTGCATTCCTTCTTGAACACACTTATGTTTCTTTTTGCCAAGTTTTTTTTACAGGTTACAGGATAATCAAGTGATCATTAAGGAGATTACATTGTGATGACAGTTAGTCTTCCAAAGAGTAAATTCATGAAAAATTCTAAAGACAAATCCATGTCTACAACAACTACCTTGCACCTCCCTTTTTGCAAAAGATTTTGAATTCCACCAATTGTCAAACCATAAAGCATACCATTTCCATGTCCAGTTTTCACAGCAAGAGCTCTTGTTCGTTCACCATGCATTTCCTTTCATCTATTCCTAACCCGTCAATAAAAACCAAGAATTTTACTTACAAACTTCTTGCCATTTTCCATTTCCATTTCCTTTTTCCTACCATTTTTCATTTTCCACCAATAAAACCATGCTTCTATGTATATCATTGAGTCAAAGTCCTAGAGTCTAATTATCTTTGTAAAAACACCTAGAGGCTTGCATGCCTTAATGGCAAGTACTCTTGCCAATGAACAATGGGAGTACATTAAAATTCCTTGTTCGTTGGATATTGTAGGCGACTCGACCACAAAAAACTTATTCATACCTACAAAGATGTGTTAGGCATCTTGACTCCCATTAGAATCAATGGTGGGAGTTCTCGTGTTGGCTAGTGGCATTCATTAATGGCCACTAAGTCAACAACTTCTTACTATGTTCGACACCAGCACATTTAATCACATAGTAAGATTTGTGCCATCGACCGTTGAAGACTTGAAAACCCATATTTTGTAGCAGATGAAGAAGATTTCCTTTCATTTTTTTTCAACTTGTCATGACTTGAGGACAAGTCAATAAATAAGGCTTGGGGGGGAATGTAACTTCTATATTTTGTATACCTTCCAAGCCTTATAGATTTTCAGCCATATTCAACAAACTCATCAGATTCATCAGATTATCCAGTAGAAAATCCAGTAGTAGATACGACAATACAGATCCATCTTTCATCCACAACTTGCAGAAGAAGCTTCATATCAGAATTGTAGTAGCTGAACATGCATGATTCATCCGCTTCTATAGGTAAGTAAGGTATGATTTTTTCTAACCTTTAATCTTGAAATTCTTTTTAGATGCTAAAATGATGATATTTGGAAAATATTCCACTATTTCACTATTCCCGTTCTCATTAAAAATTGCTAAAAACCATCAGTTTGGGGGGGGGGGGGTGGGGGTGGAATTTCAGACTTCATTTTTTTCCCTCATTCATTACATCTTAACCCACATATTCTTCCCACAATAAAAGCTACTACAAAATGATGAGAATATTAAATGACTTCTTAAATATGATGAGCATATTAAATGACTTCTTAAAACGATTGATCTCAACAAAGTAAATAATGATTGTAAACACAAGAACCAATCATTAAAAAGAGATCTCAACAAAGTAAATAATGATTGTAACACAAGAACCAATCATTAAAAGATTCAAATGCTTTGCAAAAATAAAAAGTTATCCAAAGATGTGCAAACTTAAAAGGAAGTCCATGATTGAAAGATGTTTGTTACACAAGAACCAAACATCTTGTAAAAGGAAGCTCATCCAAGAATCAAATTAAACAAGTCATTGTATTAGCTTGCATGAGGACATAAATATTCCACTATTTCACTATTCCCTTTCTCATTAAAAATTTCCAAAAACCATCAGTTTTGGGGGGGGGATTTCACACTTCGTTTTTTTTCCTCATTCATATTACATCTTAACCCACATAGTCTTCCCACTGTAAAAACTACTACAAAATGATGAGCATATTAAATGACATCTTAAATATGACAAGCATATTAAATGACTTCTTAAAATGATTGATCTCAACAAAGTAAATAATGATTGTAAACACAAGAACCAATCATTAAAAAGAGATCTCAACAAAGTAAATAATGATTGTAACACAAGAACCAATCATTAAAAGATGAAAATGCTTTGCAAAAATAAAAATTTATCCAAAGATGTGAAAAGTTAAAAGGAATTCCATGATTGAAAGATGCTTGTTACACAAGAACCAAACATCTTGTAAAAGGAAGCTCATCCAAGAATCAAATTAAACAAGTCATTGTAGTAGCTTGCATGAGGACATGCAAGAGCTTCAGTTGGGGAGTATGTTTGGATTTCAAAATTTCATAAAAATATCACTCATTACCATACATTTTTCACCTATGCTTCCATTATATCACTCATTATTCACCACCATGTCACTTCATTTTCCCTATTGTTCACCATTAATGGGTCTCATTTATATTTTCCAAATATTATTTATTTTTAAGCATTTTTAAGAGAAATTCTTGACTAAATTTAGAAAATAATATATTTTACTTCATATATGGAAGTGGATTGTTTTTGTGACATGTGTAGGTGCCAAGGAAGCTTCCAAGAAACCTTTATGTGGCCTTGAATGATCAAATTCTAATTTGAGAAGATAAACCTCATGATCTCATGGAGAAGATCAAGGACAAAAGGGGGTTATGTGTCTAGATGGTTGAGAGATGTATGGAACTAAGGAGAGATTAGTGGATGATCATTATGATTTTTTTACTCATCCCATTGTATAAATAGGAGTACAATCTCCTCCTTTTGTAATCTGGAAGTTTTGTAATCTTATAATTTTTGAGTATGTAATCCTAGAAGCTTAGAGTTGTAATCTTAGAGTTGGTTTGTAATGGAGATTTTGAAATAAAGAATCATGCGTTGATTTCGCCTCTACATCTGAGTCTCCTTTGAAGTAGTGTGCTTGTGGAGTTATGGAGGGCCCCCATGGCCTCACTTGCATACTTATTATAGGTATAATTTAATTTATGTTTTTATTGCAGTTTAGCTTTCAAGTTTTTGTTAAATGTTCTAATATTGGAAGAGTCTTATTTGAAAGTGTTCTTGTAAGAGAACCATAAGATCTCATACAATTATTAGATTTAGGTTTGTTTCATTTCAGCTTTTAAGTTTTGTTAAATGTTCGAATATTGGAGGAGATCCTAAAATTCAGGTGTTCTTGTAAGAGAACCTTAGGATCTTGACAATTGTTAGATCTAGGTTTGATTAGTTGTTGAAAGATATCTTGATGAATATATTCTTGTAAGGGAACTTTAAGATCTTGGACAAATTAGGAATCCTTCTAGATCTATATATTTTAGATAAGCACTTTTAAGTTTAGCTTCCTGGGTTGACATTAAATTTAACTCTAATTGACATCATCAATTAGAACCAAACAAGGATCTGTTGGAGGAGGCTATTTTATTGATCGTATCATAATAGCCACACATTCCAGATTTGTATTTTGTACTAGATCTGCAGCCTTAGGGCCTAGATCTACATCTTGTATATGTTGTTTTGTTGAAAACCCTTAAGGGGTTCTTCAAAGGAGGTTGTATAGTGCTTGGATCTGAAATAGATCTATATTTTGAGGAACATATCAGCCCTAGATCTAATGTATAATCATTTTATATAGCGGAGCTAATAAAATAGCATTGTAAGGGTCTTCCAACTTTTATATATAGTTGCAGTACCTCATTTTGAGGGATTTTGTCCATTGGAGGCTTGTACTTTCTTGTTATGTATCTTATGGCCCATTATTTATGCATATTTTGCTGATGTTATAACATATGAAAGGTCTCCATATTTTCCTCTTTCTTTTATGTAATGATTTACACTATTGTTCCAACATTTTGCACTACATTCCTGCTTTTCCCATTTGTGAATATTACACAAAAACCTAGTTGTACAACATATATGTTCTAGATGTTAGCAAAATAGCATACATAATCTCATAAAAATAAAAACAAATTGACTATTTAAGATCATTAAGCATGTATAAGAGATATATGACACATGAACATCAGGAACAAGATGGCACTTCTTTTCTTGATAACATGTACAATATGTAAATAGTGGAGACATCACCTGAGATCTATCACATCCTCGAGCAAACCGTCCTCTAGATTAGTCTAGACCTATATTCACAAAACTTCTTCCATGAACAGTGCACAATCGATGTAACATAGAGTGAAGGTGAACATCACAAGGAAACAAGGGTTTCCTGAAAATCTGGGAAGTGCAGGAGGCACAAGGGAAATATCAGACTTGGCCAGGGCTATAATAAGGTATAATATCTATAATTCTCTCTCTTCCTCTCTTAGGAAATTCCCTTGAGGGATATTTATACTTCCTCAAATTAGTTTTTTCAGTTGGGGAACAATTAGGCCATGGGCTGGGGTAGTTAAGTTAAAAAAACAACCGTAAACCCCACCTTAAAAGTAGGGAAATTTTATATTTTTTAATATTTTAAATAGCATATGCAGGTTCACTATGTATGGACTTGAGTGTATACACGAAAAAGTCTGGGCAGAGTCGCTTATGGATTTTTAAATACCATTTTTTGAGAAATGTGACCAAATCTTAATGGAAGGACTTCCCAAGGCCAATTCATAAGTCATAAAGTATATAATGGTGATATATGGTGATATAACAGATGCCCCCTAATATATGAGGTCAGAAGGGGTACATGATGGCCGAAATGTATTATGTGCATAGAAAGAACCTTATGAGGACTAGAGATGACTTCACTAGATTTTAGGTTGCCAAAAAACCAGTGATAGAAATTAGAAAGATAGCTCATGTCTGAGGCGGGAATACCCATGCTCAATGAAAGAAAATCATGTGCGCATATGAAGTATGGAGGGGATCCAATATGTATATAGGCATAGCTGAAATTTAAAGTACATAGTGAATCATCTGATCACTGCCTGAAAGTATAAGTAAAAATCATGTCCAAGTATCACATATAAAATACTGATCAATGATGCTGCAAAGATATCTGATCACTGAAGTCATAAATGAATCTCCAAGTACCAGATCATAAGTGGTGGAATAGATGTTACAACACGCAGCTCAGGCTCTAACATATAAGATGATGTTGTGATGAAACTACAACATATAAGGGCAGATGGTGTCACTGGCAGAAAATTGAAGGAGATATCAAAGTGAGCCAAAACATGATGATGCAAACCCGAGGTCTTCATCGGTCATTATGGCATAATTATACACAATTTGAATAAATGAGCTGAGGTGAACGATGTGGGAAATTGTTTGATTATCGGTCATTGATGTATATAGTTAAAAAACACGAGACAACGCACCGATAATGATAATGAGTGTTAAGGTGCCCCAGTAAAATCTATCAAGTGTGAATGAATGAGTTGAAGTCGAACACTTGAAAGAATCTATTAATCAGGAGACAATGATGTATTGTCACTATCGATAGCAAAGAGTCTTCCACTGATGACTACAAACCCTAAGGTACTGATGAAAGGACTCTAGACCTTATTCCCAGAGAAATGAGTTAGAGTCGATGTGAAAATATCTGCTAGGATTAAGGCATTAAGGAATCCAACATCAATCTAGCGCGAGTGTAGCTCGCAGGCCAAGATTTGGAAGGAATGAGACGAAGAAAAGTGAAGTAACCAACCCAAAGTATGTTTCCGGCATGCACAAGATGAAGCTAGCGCATTATAGTATGAATCTTAATTACAAGTGTACGAAAAAAATACCACTTTAGTTGTGCATCAAAAATAGCCCTAACAGCAAAGATGGCTGCTAGTATCCTCAAATCTGTAGTTAGGTGATCAAGATAAATGTTGCATAAATTTAGATCTATGCATCAAAACACATTAAGCAATAATAAAAACAAGATTTACTCCATGCATCCAATAGACAAGACATGAATATGTTGAATGAATTTTGTATTAATGGCACCTGGGAGGAAAGCATAGAAGGATGTTATCAGTTCTGCTCAATGTGATGGGTTCTTGTAAGTCCTTAGCACTTTAGATCTAAAATTCCTCTATCTTGATGGTGTAGAAAACACAGACAAAAATGATAGAAAAATATGACTATGATGGTGGATCAAAGTCAGACCAAAATTATAGATCCAGAGTGATCTTTAGGCAACAAAAGGTAGTGAATGAATGGAAAAACCCTTCTATTTATAACAAAATATTGAGTTAGTCTAGATATTGGTGCATAGTTAAAATATTATTAACCAAATCAAGGTCCAAATTTTATGGAACATTTTATTATATTTGTTGGAGGGAAAAAAGAATTTGTCTTGGGTCAAATCCCTTTATTTGTAAATAGTAAATAAATAAATGATTTATTTATCATTTTAAGGATGTGGTTGAGTAATAATCAAATGAATAATGATTTATTTAATTATTTGTGGGTGATTTAGTCATATTCAACAAAGAATATTATTTAAATAAGGTTTAAATAATTATTCTTATGAAATAATAAGATAAATAATGATTTATATAATTAATTTCCCTGTTTTGGGTTAAATATAACTAGGAATATTAATTAAACTATTGTTTAACTAATTATTCCTTGAGGAAAATCAAACAAATGTGGATTTATTTAATATTTCCTCATGGGGTTTCCTGTTTAGACCATAAACAATTTAATAAAGGTGGTTTACTAAGTTATTTTTCAAAGTGAATGGAATTTTACTTAGGGTAAAATTAGTCTTACATGGTGTAGTTGGGTCTATCTAATAACAATAGGTTAGATGACCAAAAAATGGTGTAGCATATTTCCCCTCAGCATGTGAGCATTAGGAGCTAATCGTATGATGGAAGTACGTTGTAAAAAATCAATCAGTAGACACCGAAGGGGAAGTTAGAGAGAGAGAGAAATATAAGGTAGACCAAAGTTCTTAGAGGACTAGACCGTGAGGAGGCAAGACTTAAGGTGTGAAAAGTCTCTTTTATGAGTGAGTACCCATGCTATAGGCGGCAACGGAGGCATACCTATGCCCACTAAGATAGAGTAGAAAGAATAATATGTCCACTAAACAAGGGACTGAACAATATAGTACATGCTGGCATAAACATGAGCTAGATAAAAAACATGATAATGAATCCCACATACATACTTTGCCAGGGATAACAGCTAGGACTTGTACAATAATATCTCAGTACATGAGATACAAATACAACCCAGATGCCCCTATAAACAGGAAAGGGCTCTAAAAATATGACTGATACATGCAATCAAAAAGGCGCTGCAAGATGCTGAGGCCGACATCATCAAATCTATGGAACCCCATTGAAGGCTGAAATGAAGAGGTCATTCGGGCATGTGGGGTGCTACCTGTAGGGCCACCCCCTCATAAGGGCTGAGACATATCACACACACCCAGGAGTCACTGGTCCAATTTGTTGCATCACTGAACCATCGAGTATACATATATCGATCATGTTGAAAGGAGCTGGAGGTGAGAAAAAATCGAGTCAAAGGGCTATAAGGAGTCCCATTGCCTAATCCGAGGTGCCGAACAAGAGTGGAAGCTGGAACCGAGTTACACCGCCCTCTAGACCTATCTTCTGGAATGAATGATCTGATGTCGACAGAAGGAGGTCTGCCATAGGTGAGGTAATAAGGGGTCCTCAACTAACGCACAAGAGAAAATAGTAGAGTGACTGACAGACAGACACTAGGGGTGATGATGAAATGGGTGGTACTGAGTAGTGGACATATGACTTCCCTTGTTAGAGCATAAAGGGCATGGACGACCTGGCAGCGACAGATACAATATCATAAGGGATAGTGGACAGTGGGATTGGAGGCCATAACGTAGGATGCAAGAGAGGGACCAAGCAATGAAGGATGGAGGACTATAGTATGATATAAAGGGACTCCATATAGACACGATGAATGAGATGATGAATCAACTCGGATGCTCTAAACGAGCGTGAATTGATGGTGTTTCCACACAGTAAAGGTCCAATGGCAGACCCTAGAAACATGAGTACAAGATTGTAACTCATAATGAAAATCGTCATGAGCGTGGACAAGTATGGAGGCAAAGTGGTTCCCCCAGTACGAGTGCTGCAAGTGAATAAATTTGATTTTGAAGAGGGGTGAAGTGACGCTTCCTGGATAAAATGTGTCTTGGTGAAGTATCAAATCACTAAAAACTAATAGATACCCATTTGAGGACTCGGTGAGAGATTTCCAATGGTACATATGGTTCATCAAACTAAGCTATGGTTTGGCCGTAGCAGGCGAAAGAAAAATCAGGGGTTTCTCTTTTAATAAGGAAGTTTCCCTCCAAATTCACTCATTTGCATGTGGAGATGTGGTGAATGTAGAGAGGAGAGAAGGCCCTAAATCTTGTGGTGGTCGTAGTGGACAAACCGACCATTGGAATCGAGATTCGTCAATTACAGGTAAGAGGCCTAACCCTACTGTTTCAATTCAGTGGATTGAAAGTTTAGTTTAGGTCCCAGAGCTCAGTAATAGACCCCTACTCTTCTTCATGTTTGGGTCGCACTTTTTGGGGAAAAAATTACAACCTGGGTAGTAGGTTTTGGGAAGAAAATTGCGACTTGTCCCAGGATTGGGCCTAAAAAGTGCGACCTAACAGACAGGGTTTTTCCTGTGCTTCTTTTTGGCTGGGAATTGGGTTTTTATGTTGAGATATATTCTTTCCTATATGTGCACTAAAAAATATGATGTTTTTGTGTAGATATGGTAGAATAACGGATCAACTGGAGAAAGAGAGACCTAAGCACATTATGGTCGGAGATCCAGGAGGATCATGGTGTCTATAGTGAATTGGCTAGGTTTGGGGTTCTGAAGTTTGTGGAGAACCCTCTGATGAGAGCTAGAGAGCCCTTATTAGCCTGGATTGTCAACTATTAGGATCCAAACCATGAGGTCTCTATAGTTAAGGGGCACTAGATCGATTTGACGGTCCAGGATATATATTTTCTGACTGGTCTCCCACCACTTGGGATGGTATGGAATACTCAACCAGTGTTACCATAAGGGCGGAACATCATGGAGTATTTAGAGCACCATTTTCGACCAGGTCTCCAAGTCAAGGGCACTCGAATACCCATCGGGGATCTAGAGAGGTTAGAAACCCGTGCTGTGGCCGCAGTGGTGCTGCGGATCCTGGGCAACCAAGCACTCCACCACATCACTGCAGGGCAGATGACACTTGTGGAGAGTGTGTTGAGTGGGCCTACTATGGGTGGGCCCGGATGATTCTATCATCATTGAAATGATAGTTTTCTCTATGCAAGCAACAAGTGAACCATGACCTGTGCATATGGTACAGTTTTATGCTCATTCTTCTTCGAGAAGATCCCGACAATTAGACCTCGCATACAGCTCCAAGATAGGGGTCTAAGAGAGCCCAGAGAACGTAAAGGAGAAACCGTAGCCAGAGGAGGAGGTGGGTTGGTTAGACGGGTGTTCTGACCTGAGTTCTTTTCTCATTGGGATTAGATGCCACTATACATAGACGACTATCCCTATAGTGGGATGAGTTACCGTGGAGACCCAAATCTACCATTGCCACCTAGTCGAGTATGGGGGCTCGATGGTAGGTTACAAATTGCTAATATTTTATGTGCATGTAAAGTTTCAAAATATGGTACTGATTCTTTCCCTTTTGGTATGCAGATACAACAACCGTGAAGAGGCTGGGATAATATGGGACGACCTACAATATCGGGGCCGCAGGATCGTGGATTCGACGCCCACAAAATGAGGATGCAACAACCCTCACGGTAAAATACGTCATAAATGTGAGAGGCTTTTGGTAGTGTTTCATGACATGGTGGCAAGACACGGATGACGATTACACATAGAGCCATGTATTTTTCTATCCTCAGAGTGGCGAGGGGTCATGCGGTGCATGGAGATGTCCGGACAGGGGACGCGCGATCCACGAGCTGCGGGAGCAGAGCCATTAGCTCATGATCCTCAAAATAATGATTAGGTTTAGGGGCAGGTGGTGCCCCCAGTTTTGATTTCTTGTAACATGCTATGGGCATGTCATATGTATCAGAGTTGATGGACTCTAAAACATGTTATACGACACATATTATGGATATGCATCGTTTTTATGGTTTTATGTGATATTATTGTCTTGTGTTAAATGCTTGTGCTAAATGCCAATCTAGAATATTACTTACAATGCTATCTACATAGTGATTTTGTGCTCTAGGTACATGACTAAATGTAATGATTTCAAATTCACGCATCAAAATTTTCACTGGTAAATATCTTCTAAAAAGGATAGGATTATGCACACGATAGAAACCATTCAATTACATGACAAGAATTAGGGAATATAAACGAACATGAAGGTGTCATATGCTATGGGAAAGAGAATCGACTAATAAACCTCTCACTGCATCATATTCGACTTGATTATTGGTAGCAATACCAATTCATACACCGTTCGAGAGAAAAAGCAAATGCAAGGGGGTAAAGATGGCCCAACCTGACGAGGCTAGATTCTGGGAGTAGCAACTTGCACCATCGCCATAACCGATATAAGGTGTGGATGGGAGGTCCATCTGAAAAGTGCCACAAGACAACAAATGGGAGGATGATGAACAATGCTGGCAACCTGAGTGCACAATAGAGATCGAACAAACACTGCAAAAGGGAGTGGTCTGGGTAAGATGTCTACTGCTCACATGCCGACAGGTAGGTGGTGTGCGGGAGCTACCAGAGGTGTAGCTTGTGCTGAGGCTGAAAAATTCACCATAGACACGGATGGTGCCATCCCGCTTATGGGTGGTAAAGATGAATTCAGGGGTGGACAGGGCTTCCAGGATGTCATCATCACAATAGAAGATGGAGTGATAGGAGGAAGGGATACCACATGACGCAGTGAAGCTACTTGACTCATCATCATAAGAAGAGAGGTTCACATACACATTGTCATAGGGGATGATGGAAGAACACGCAGATAAGGGATCTATTGATGTTGAGCCCAAGGTGATCGTTGATGGGAGGTCGAGCGAAACAGCAGGGGAAGATGCAGAGGGAGCTTCCACCGATGGTCTCGTATATGATGACAGGTAAAGGATGGTGGTCACAGGCTCCATCATCTCAACATCAGGAGGGGGAATGTCAATAGGAGTGGGTATATCCTCAGGTTTTCCCACAGCATACTACGCAAGTACGGGAGAGGCAGATTGGTTATGTTCAACATCGTACTCCCGAACTACCTCTAAAGAGGTGCAGTAATGCGTAAGGCGGGGACAATGGTGAGAGTAATGGCCATGGAGATCATAGAAAGCACAAGGTTGGTTGGTGTGAATAGTCTTGGTGTTCTTGGCTATAGTTGAGGAAGAGACAGAGGCCTCAGGGACTGTAGACTCAGAGAACACAACTTTAACCATGGGCTTGATACGAGGCAACTAAGGACAGGTATGGGTGGCATGACTGATGACATCACAGAAAGCACAAGGATTTTAGGGTGGAGGAGGTTTAAGGTCAATCGGGGCCACCTTTTCCTTTTAGGCCCTCTTGCTAGCTTTTCCCTTATTACCCGAAGTAGTCGCAAGAGGAGATGGTTCCTGTTGAGGTGGCTAAGGCACTATAACAGCGGGAGAAGTCATAGGGACCGGTTGAATTGGGGTCAAAGCAAGATAAGGTTTGGGTTGACCAGGTGGGGTAGTTGCTGGGGGATCAAGGTACCAGATGGGAATTGCCAGGTTCAGGTTAGGAAGAGAGAGGGTATCCATAAGAGGTGCCGTGTAGACTCTGGAAGGAGGAGCTAGAAACTGTATCTGACTGGAGGGGTAAAGGGGAGGCGGGACGGCTCCAAGATGTTTAAGCGCTGGAGGAACCATTCCAGGAGGATAAAGAGGCTCATGAATACCAGCTGAAGGTAAAGGGAAAGGAGGAGGAGGTCCAAAAGGCTGAATTGAAGGGCTAGAAGTATGTTGGGGGGGCGAGGAGGCTGCTGACTAGTCGAAGCGGGCTGCTTGAGGGCAGCCCGAGATGATTGCATCATGAAAAAATTTGATAAGCTGGGATATGAAACAGGAGGGGGGAGACCAAGGAATATGCCAAGAAAAGAGGAGTATTTGTAGACTCTGGGTGATACATTGGTCAAAGGATCAACGGTTTTCTTATTGGCCACCGAAGATATGATGGACATAGGGGAGGTCTGAGACTTCGGTTCATAATATGTCATCTGGTCACTGGTGACTATCTTTTTGTTATGAGGGAAGGACATCTTGCAGTGAACCACAGATGGGATATAAGACATCACATAGGTGTAGCTACAACCTAATAGAATGTTGTAATCTAAGGGGGCATCAATGACTTCTATGTCAACGCAAACAACCTTGCCTGCAAGAGTAATAGGAAAATTGTGAAACAGGCCAATGGGCCAGGAGGCATGGTCATCCCACGCTCGGAGAGTGATCGTAGAAGGAGAAAACTCAGGTGATCCAAGTTTCTTCCAAACTAAAGCGGACATCACACAGGTGGATGCCCCCTCATCAATGATACATCGAGAAACGTTGGCGTTGCAGATTTTGACTGGGATTTGGAAGGTGATGGAAGTAGGAAGAGGAGGATGCTCTGACTGGTCAGTATCAAAGACAATCAAGTGATCATCGAAAGGATCTACAACACCCATGGTAGATAGTAGAGCTTTTCGTTGTGAAGGGAAAGACTGGAGGAGTTCTAGCATTGAGATGGTCGTAGGAGATTGCGCCAAATCATCTACTATACTATACGAATGGCCAATTATTCTAGAAGCAGTATTTTGGCATAATGGTCCCTTAGTGATCTTGGTATGAACCTCTACCTTTGGCTGAAGGATCTATAAGGGACCATTAGGTGTCGAAAGAGGCTTTCCAGGACCTGAAGAAGGTGGCTCAGGGACAGACGTAGTGGGAGGCTTGGTGTACTGATGGGACCAAGTCTGAAGGTTGAGGTCAATGATAACCAGTTGGTCAGAGTTCATCATGAGGATTTGGTAATCATAGGTACCAGATGGAAGAGGTTTAGTGGCTACCTGACCTTCAAGGGGTTGGGTAGCCACAAATCCTTGCTGAGGGAAAGGATTAGTAAGCACATTCAGCTGACTAGGCACAACACTGGGAGGGATGGAAGGGGAGGCTTGTTGTCCTTGAAATGTTGCTTAAGACTCCCACATCTACCTCATCTGTGGTAAGAGAGGACAATCATGCGTGTAATGACCATAAACACCAAAACAAGAAAAATGCTTATTCATACGAACAGGCCTATCCTGCTTGGGCTGAGTGCCCTGTTGTTGGTTAGTAGTGTTAGGGGCATTATTTTGTGGATTAGGTCTAGAATTAACATAGGCATATTGACTTTGAGTGCCCTTCCTATTCTTTTTAGAAGGAGGAGGATTAGTCCTGCCCTACTGTGCATACACCTGCCCCTGAGGGGGCCGTGGCTGCTATTGCGGGGGTTGAGAAGGCAAGGGAGGTAGAGGTGCTAATTCTGGAGAAGATGGAGCACTAGGCTGTGGATAATGATAATAAGGAGGTCGGGTAACAGTGTGGTAAATAAGAGGTTGGGAAAAAAGAGGAGACATTCCGTATCCTGGATACGTGCTATCGGGAGGGGAAAAAGTGTAGGAGGTGATGGCCCCCCCGCCAAGGAAAACCATAGCCCATGGGAGGCTGAGCGTATGGATTAGAGAGAGATCTAAAGATACCATCAGTGGCATGAGATTCCCCCAGTTTCTTGGCACCACCAGGTCTAGGAAGATCATGTAGAACGGTATAAACATAACCTGGTTGAGCGTAGACTAGGTCATATTTTAATGCAATTTGGAGAGCGGCTTATTCAGTTTGAGGAAAATTCAATGCGACATCTTTTCCGATAGGAGGAAAGAGAGATCTAAGGAACCATTCCATGTAGACAGGGCCTTCGAAGGTAGGGGCTCAACATAGGCTCTTTCTTCTCCGCCATTCCTAGACATAATCAGATAGGCGGGTCATAAATGATTGACAGAAAGAAGTCAAAAGTTCAGTACCAATGTCATAATGAAGGGGAAGACGGAAGTAAGACAAAAAATTTTGGGCAAGAGTTGCAAAGGTGGTATGAGAGGAAGGGGCCTGATCAACATACCACTTAGAAGCTTCACCAGCAAGCTTACGTTGGAACAATCGAAGATAGACAAAGTCATCGGTAATGGAGTTAGACGAACACCACATGTGGAAATATCGAACATGATTTGTAGGATCTTTTCCAGCAAGACCTTAGAACTTGGGGATGTTGGAAGGGAGCTTGGTTGGCATTACAGGCCAACCAAAATCATAATGTATAGGGTAATTTATCAACTGGTCAAAATCGGGAAGATTGAGGCCTGACATATAGGGGAGAAAGGGAGCATTCGAGGTAGTGTCCGTTGCGGTCCCACTCGTAGTATGCCTAACATTAGGTCTAAGGTTACCACCAGTGTTAGGTCCTGAACCAGACATGGTGAAGGTGATAGGAGGAGAACTGGGAGCGGAACGAGAAGGAGAACCCAATGAACTAGAAGAAGAGTTGGAGTGCAAACTCGGTGGAGGATTAACTCGAATCCTACGTGGAGGAGTAAGTATTCCTACCAGAAACTAAGGATGAAGGCCAAGAAGTCTCCAAGATAAATGCCTTGGTGGTCTACTGATGACGGCACAAAGGATAAAAAGACCAAAAAGGGCATGGAGGTGCAGGATCAACTGATTACAATGTCAAAACAAGGTCAGAGTGTAATATTCCAAAATTAGCATGCAGCTAATTGGAATATTGTTTTTTGTTGATTTCACTTAAGAGGAGAAAAAATGGGTAAGGAGGCCCATACATTTCAGAAATGAGAATAAAATCTCTTATAGTGTGAAAAGGGATCATCATAGGAGCCAGATTTCAAACCCTCATGTGTGAACAGGGTCATTTGCATGTGGACCAAGTCAATAGCGTTGGGATAGGAGGTGGAGAACACTTTGAGAGACAACACAGTATGAATGGGAGGAAGGTCCTTTGGTGAAGGAAATCCTAATGAGTGGGACCCATGGTGAGAGGACTTTAACTTGTTTAAAAGGAGGGCAAGGTAGCCATTGTTATTCATGTTATGGATTATTGATTTTCTGGTTTGTATAACCATTTTTCATTCTCTTGTTGTTTAGAAGACTTGTTGTGATGCTTAGCACAAGGCATTCATGTGTAGGAATTCCTTCTCCTTTCAAGAGAGGCCACTTGAGGGATCTTTTACTTCATTTCTCCACCTCCAGGCTTAAGGCCAAGCATCCTCCTTCATCTACAGCGTTATTTCTGCTGAGGTATAACATTGTGTTGCAGGGTGTTGCAGTGGGGGTTCCACAACACCACTTTCAGAGCTTATTTTTCAGAGGAGGAAGCCTTCTTTCCTTTATAGGATCAGTGAGGAATAATTTGAGCTGATTTCCGTCATCTTTTGCATCAGGCCAACCATTGTCCATCATCTCCAGCACAGTCCCTCTCATTGACTGCATTATTTTTAGTGAGCATCTGATGTGAGGGTTGTAGTGATTGTTTGGAGGGTGATCTCTTTAGTGATAGGATCAACCTTTGACTTGGAAGATCCATTGGAGGAGGTTTTCTCAACTTCTGCATCATCTATAGCCATCTCCATCCAGTTCTTGAGTTGTAGCTGCTACTCAGTCTTAAGACTGCAACTCTGACATTTTTCCATTTTGCATATTTCAGTGAATCCTTCCAGGATTGACTTGAAATTGTGTTTGGGAGCTTATATATTCACTCCCAATGTTGTATGAGCCATCTATATGTAGATTAATGTTATTTCACATTTCCATGTAGCAGTGTATCATCCATGACTACACAGTACATGTTTGTGAGCAATCTATAATATAGCAGCATTTCACTTTTGGCATATGTATTCATCGAAGGCTTGTTTGCCTTGAGTATTTGAGTTGTATTACACTTATTTTCAACTAGTTTACATAATAAAATGGCTGCATGGTTTCCATCCATTTTGGCTTGAAATTATTCACTACTATTTCCAGTTTTATGTTCAAGTATTGCTGCTTCTCCATTTCTGGGATATTATAAGATATTCCCAGTATTGCTGATTTTCCCTATTTTGGGATATTGCAGTGGTATTAGAGCATAGTATTGGCTCAGCCTTTGGATCTCAGCCAATATTATATATAGAAGACAAGAAGAAGAAGAGATGAATAGAAAGAAGACTCCATTCTTTGGAGGAAAGAAGGAGGCGAGGCTCTCAAAGCTTCTTCCTAAATCTATACAGAGCATTCAAGGAGATCTCAAGAAAATAATAAGGGAGATGTATATAGAATCTCCAAGAGGGTTTGAATCTGAATAAAAATATATATCCTATGATGAGTGTGAGCATGCAGCCACACACTATGATACACAGTGTAGTCACATGCCCAGATTTTCCATGAGAGAGATGGAAGAAGAGGGGATGGCTAGGAGGGAAACTCTTAGTGATTTTCTGTAAGAGTATGATTCTCAAACTCAGAAGTTTAGAGATCATATCACTTTTTCGGAGTTTGGAAATATCAAGGTGAAGAGAAGCAAGCAACATGATATGGATAGATTTCCTCTATCTACTTTTGATGGTTCACCTACATGTTCAGCCAAAGCTTGGGTAGAGGAGCTAGATTACTATTTGCAGCAACACCAAATTTCTGAAGATGAGGCCATCAAAGTTGTAGCACTACATTTTGGAGGTAAGGCCTATGCATGGTGGATATTTGAGTCTTTTTATCTGAAAAATGCAAATAATTCTTCTTATGAAAGGTTCACTAAGACATTAATGGAAATATTTGATGGAAAATTTTCTAAAACACATGTGGTAGAGCCAAACAAAATTAAACAAGAAAAAACCTTGCATGTGATGGAGGAAACTATA
This sequence comes from Pinus albicaulis, assembly GCA_034641835.2. NCBI lineage: Eukaryota > Viridiplantae > Streptophyta > Pinopsida > Pinales > Pinaceae > Pinus > Pinus albicaulis. Next base: position 830,355,491 of record CM076573.1, read on the forward strand.
AAATCAACTCCACTCAGAAAACCATGGAGGAGGCTGATATATTGCATCATATCTTGCTAGAGGCAAGAACTCTATCTCATATTCTTGAACAAGAGGGTATGGAGATCCCCTTTTCAAAAGAGAATCCAATTCTTGGGAGGTCGCCCATACACATTGATGAGGATGAGGGCAACAACACTGTCATGTCTAGAGCTTATCTAGCAACTCATGTAGAGGAAGAGGGAGCTCTTGCTCCAACAAGAGGGATTCTTGCATCATTGCAAGGAATTCCCCAGGATCTCATATGTGGAGATCAATGCACAACTCATGATCAGCATGTACCATTGATGATGGATGGTGGAACCATGCAGACAAAAGGAGGAGGTAGGGAGGATGACCAACCTCATTTGATGAGGAGCACACACCCCTATCTATTTTATAGGGTTGATGCATAGAAGAGGGAGGCTAGATTGTGCAGTGAGGGTAGGGACAAATCTGTCCATTCATATATGCAGTCTACTCTTGATCTTGATGTCTCATTGTATGGAGGCATTTCATCCAGGAGACCACCAGATCAGTAAAGGAGGATGGATGCTTCACATTTTGAGGCACCAATCATTGATTTCAGAGGAGTGGAGACCTTGGGAGAGCTTGGTACAGCACTGAGAGTCTTGGGTAAGCTCCAGGAGGAGAGACTAATTCTCTAAACATTATCTTTTCCCACTCTCATTCCAGATTCTGCGCCGTGGAAAGAGTAGCATGGGAAGGATAGCAGCCTTCCAACTTGCATATTTAGAATGGGAGATGTCAAAGAAGAGGACAACCATATGATAGATTTTCTTCATGATAGTTCATCAATGCTGTCACTATGGAGGATAGATCCATATTTTAATTCCCAGCTATTGGTGGAATATTCCAAGGATCTTTTCACTTGTATGATAGTGGATGACCAGCTACATGAGGATGGATATTCAGTTAGAGATGGGGTCATCTACTATCATGGTAGGATCTTCTTATCTAGATCTTCTAAGCTCAAGGAGAAGTTTCTACAAAAAGCTCATGAGGATTTCCTTTTCAAGCATATTTATTCTATAAGAACATACCACACCATCATGGAGGGGTATTTTTGGGAAGGATTTGAGGAGGAGATATATCAGCATATGAGGAGACGCATGGATCATGTAGAGATGGAGGAGATACATGATTCTTTGGAAGAGTTAACACAACCACCTCTTTTCTCTCTGAGGATGAGAGGAGACTCATCTATGAGCCACTCCAATTGCATGAGCAAAACAAATGGTAAGGGTATTGATTGTTTGCATAATTATTTGTATAATGTATATGTGCAATGCTTAACAATACATGTGTAGGATATAGCTCAAGGAAGGAGCATCCTTTCTTCTGCACTTCATGGTCTACTTGAGGCCATGAGCAGTATGGATGACCACTCCCTAGAAGGACTTAGGGAGGATATGTATTATGGATAACATGCTCACTTTGTACCATACATCATTCACTTTCTCCAAACATATGAGGAGAGTAGGGCAGCAAGCAAGTGGTTGAGAAACCACACTTTTTATCACTCTCTATTGAATTTGAGGGTCAAATTGCATTGGTTACATCTGAGGGACCGTTTTCCTTTTCCCTTGTTAAATATGGCAGAAAGTATGGTTCTCATTATGGTTCCCTATCTTGCTATTGTTCTTATTTTTAGTGGGAGAGAGACACATTGGTTGGATGTGTCCTTTGGGGAAGATGATTCCCAATCTTTTTGCATTACATGTTCTAATGGGAGCATGGGAGGTGATATGGCCACCATAGCAAAAAACTTGTTTCTTTATGAGGTGAGCCATGGGATTGATTGGATGCCATATGATGGTGATTTCCAAGTCATCACATATGATATGGTCTGGGTCAGCATGCTTCATAACGTAGAAGAGGAGGTCCTTGAGGATCTAGTGTTCTTATTTCCACTTGAGGGAAAAATTATTGCAGCCCGTGATCAACAAAAAATATACACTTATCTTAAGTGGAGAGGAGGACAATGTGGGGTAGGCTATTTTGTCTACCATGGTCATATTTTCAGCTCGGCTATATTGCAGGAGCCATTGGTGGAGGAAGATTTTCAGGAGTTGCCATGTTGGGAGGAAACTCACTTTGCATGGATGATTACTTGGGGAGGGAGGATCCACATGGGAATGATGATCTCCCATGCACTTCATATCCCCTGCCTCAAAGGGATCTCTAGACTACACTTTGTTACCTTCTTGAGTATTTCACCTTTTTATGATGATAGCTTTATAGCTAACTTACATGCTTGGGAGAAGCAATGTGGAGACTTGTTGATAAAACAAAATTATTTTCCTTGGAGGAGTTCATCATATGAGGATACTACATGAAGAGGAGAGGAGGTTTCTCAGTTCTATTTTTACAGTTGCTTGAGGACAAGCAACATTTGGGAGGGGAGGACTGTAATATTCCAAAATTAGCAGGCAGCTAATTGGAATATTGATTTTTGTTGATTTCACTTAGGAGGACAATAAATGGGAAAGGAGGCCCATACATTTCAGAAATGAGATTAAAATCCCTCATAGCGTGAAAAGGGATCATCATAGGAGCTATATTTCAAACCCTGATGTCTGAATAGGGTCATTTTCATGTGGACAAGGTCAAGTTTGACCAAGTCAACAACGCTGGGATAGGAGGTGGAGAACACTTTGAGAGACAATGTAGTATGAATGGGAGGAAGGTTCTTTGGTGAAGGAAACCCTAATGAGTGGGACCCATGGTGAGAGGGATTTCACTGGCTTAAAAGGAGTGAAATACAACCATTCTTATTCATGTTATGAATTATAGATTTTCTGGTTTGTATAACCATTTTTCATTCTCTTGCTGTTTAGCAGAGTTGTTGTGCTGCTTAGCGCAAGGCATTCATGTTTAGGAATTTATTCTCCTTTCAAAAAAGGCCTCTTGAGAGATATTGTACTTCATTTATCCACATTTAGGCTCGTTTCCAAGCATCCTCCTTCAGCTACAATGTTATTTCTGCTGAAGTATAACGTTGTGTTGAAGGGTGTTGCAGTGGGGGTTCCACAACACCACTTCTGGAGCTTATTTTTTAGAGGAGGATGACTTATTTCCTTTGGAGGATTAGTGAGGAAGAATTTGAGATTATTTACATCATCTTTGGCATCAGGCCAACCATTTTCCATCATCTCCAGTGCAATCCCTCTCATTGACAACGTTAATTTCAGTGAGCATCTGTAGTGAGGGTTGTAGTGATTGTTTGGAGGGTGAGATCTTCAGTGATAGGATTAGCCTTTCACTTAGAAGATCCATTGGAGGAGGTTTTTTTAGATTTTGCATCATCTACAACCATCTCCATCCATTTCTTGAGTGGCAACTGCTACTCAGTCTTGAGACCGCAACTCCATCATTTTTCCATTTTGCATATTTCAGCCAATCCTTCCAGGATTGACTTGAAATTGTGTTTGGGAGCTTAGATCTCCACTCCTAATGGTGTATGAGGCATCTATATAAAAATTTATGTTATTTCACATTTCCATGTAGCAGTGTACCATCATGCACAATACATGTTCATGAGCAATCTGCAATATATCAACATTTCACTTTTGGAATATGTATTCATGGGAGGCTTGTTTGCCTTGAGTATTTCAGATGTATTACACTTATTTTCTGCTAGTTTACATAATAAAATGGCTCCATGGTTTCCATCCATTTTGGTTTGATATTGTTCACTGCTATTTCCAGTTTTATGTTCAAGTATTGTTGCCTTTCCAATTCTGGATATTTAAGATATTCCCAATATTTTTGATTTCCCTATTTTGGGATATTACACAGAGAGGTGTAGGATCAATTGATTTCAATGTTTTTAGAGTCTTTTCTTGGCAGTGTTAACCAAGTTCTTTTTCTCTTAGGGTGTGTGTGCAAAGTGTGTAAATTTTAATTTTTAAACCCAAAAGTTTGTACAGAAAAAAGAAAAAGTGTGACATGTAACTGTAAATAAACCTACACATAACAGTATATGGAACTGAAATAACAGAAAATAAACAACTAATAATGCAATAATCTTAACCCAAGGAGGCAGGACTCTCAACAACTAGTATGTAGGCGGGTAAAAAAATAATCAAAACACACTAAAATAACCAATAGATCTAAGGTCAAGAGGGACAGGGATATAAAGGTCAAATCTGCTAGAAAGTGGTGCAGAAAACAACAACAAATCAGAGAAAAAATTGCTATAAATGAGGTGGAGAAAAGCTATATCCTGGAGCGAAGCATAGGTGACCCTAGAGGAAAACCCAAACAAAACTAAATGAGGGTTTTGGATGGATAAAAATCTAATCTAAAGTTGATCTGAAGGTGAGGTATCAGATCTAAAAAATGGGTGAACACTCTGAAATTTTAGACAAACTGCAACAACTAAATCTCTTCCACCAAAAGTGGAGGCTAATGAAGCCCTAGGGGGCTAAGTTCCCACTTAGTTGAGTAAAACAGAACAATTATAGGTCTAAAATGGGAAGAGATGGAGTTTAGAAAACCCTGAACAGATGCCTAGACAAACCCAAAAAGCTTAAAAAAAAACTCCCGCAAAAAGTCCAGGTCGCAGTTTCTGACCTGTTTTCTGCAGAGGTCATAGTTTTTGGGCTGAAAAGTGTATCTTCAAGCACCACAGGGCATATTTAGGGCCAAAAAGTGTGAAATGCACTTCTGGCACATAGACAAGACATGAATACGTTGAATGAATTTTGTATTAATGGCACCTGGGAGGAAAACATAGAAGGATCTTACTAGTTCTCCTCAATGGGATGGGTTCCTGTAATTCCTCAGCAATTCAGATCTAAAATTCCTCTCTCTTGATGGTGTAGAAAACCTAGACAAAAATGGTAGCAAAATATGAATATGCTGGTGGATCAAAGTGAGATCAAAAGTAAAGATCCAGAGTGATCTTTAGGCAACAAAAGGTAGTGAATGAATGGAAAAATGCTTCCATTTATAACAAAATATTGAGTTAGTCTAGATATTGGTGCATAGTTAAAATATTATTAACCAAATCAAGATCCAACTTTTATGGAATATTTTATTATATTTGTTGGAGGGAAATTTTTTTTGTCTTGGGTCAAATCCATTTATTTGTAAATAATAAATAAATAAATGATTTATTTATCATTTTAAGGATGTGGTTTAGTAATAATCAAATAAATAATGATTTATTTAATTATTTATCGGTGATTTAGTCATATTCAACAAAAAATATTATTTAGATAAGGTTTAAATAATTATATCTAATTAATTTCCCTATTTTGGGTTAAATATAACTAGGAATATTAATTAAACTATTGTTTATCTAATTATTCCTTGAGGAAAATCAAACAAATGTAGATTTATTTAATATTTCCTAATGGGGTTTCCTGTTTAGACCATAAACAACTTAATAAATGTGGTTTACTAAGTTATTTTTCATAATGAATGCAATTTTACTTAGGGTAAAATTGGTATTACTTGGTGTAATTGGGTCTATCTAATAAAAATAGGTTAGATGACCAAAAAATGGTGTAACACGTATGACAAAAACCCTCTAAACCAACCAATAATGAAAGCTGACAAAGAGGCGAGATATCCACTGATAGGGTTCAATGGAAATCAAGGTACTGCACGAATCTAAGGTGTGATAATGTAAGTTGAAGTAGAACAGAAGGGAAACCACTCAATCAAAGACCCATGATGTTGATCAAATGCTAAACACAAGGTCACCTATCAATGATGTAAATATGGACAGGGTGGAGCTCTAGGTTTACTCTCAGAGCAATATATCGTAGTCGATAAGAGAAAAACCAGCCAACAAGAAGTCAATGGAGACCTTCTCAAACTAGCTTGAGAAAAGGACCAAATATCTAATGTGATAGAACAAGATACTAAGAATACCAGGAAGGCAAACAAAAAAATGAGACAAGAGACACCACAGAAAGGTCGACTCAAGTTAACTTCCCTTCAACAAAAACATGACTCATTGTGACTATGGCAGCAAATGATAAATTTGTAGAATTTTTTCATGTAGGAGGCATAAAAAAACCCTCCATATGATTTGAAGAGATAACCAACCGCAGGAGTACTAACTAAAAAACAAGGTTATGGATTCTCCTAAGTCAAAAACTAAAACTATCCCAAATGGAGGAAATACTTAGCTTTTTTGTGCTTTGTTCAAGGGCAACACAACTGAAATTGTCGCTACCATCAATTATGGAAGTAATATCCCATTCCTTCTCTTTTTGAAATATATATATAAATATATTTTTCTTTCTGTAATGATCCTTTTCAGGATCCTCAACAATGAGCTCAATAAAAACATTGTATAAGTAAAAATGTGTAAAAATAACGTAGATCAGGACTTGGTTCCTCTCATTTATGTTGTATGTGACTTATATATATAATTTTATCAGAAAAAAATCAATTTAGGCACATTAAATAGATCTCCCAAAAGGTAGACTAGCTAAAAAGGACCCAAAGAGGAAGGCTGCAGTCAAATGCAAGCATTGTTTGAGGAATTGCCTAGTTTTAGAGATGTTCATTGGAGATCAGAAAGAAGACTCATATTTCAGTAATACATCAGAAAATCAACATTATGACGAAGGGCTTTCATTATACAATAGAATGTATGAGTCAAGACAACAATAAATCTTTAGAAAAGAGAGCAAGAACACATGTATATTTGCAGAAATATTTCAACAGCGTTAGATCTATATTGGATTTAGAAACTATATAGTTTTCCCTTCAAGATCCACTTGGAATTTTGACAAAAGCATGCATGAATAAGAGTAGATCTGAGAAACAAGTTGCAGATCTGGAAACTGCTGCAGTAAATTTATAAATATAACATTTCATTACAATGGATCAGAACTAAATGGAACATGGATTAGAAAGCTAATCCATGGATCACCTAGTGGAAGGAAAACCCCAACACTAAGGATGTCTGATCTAAACTATGTGCAAAACACCATAAAGAGATCTATACCAAAATAACACAGTCTTTCAAGATGGATAGCATTGTGGCTCGAACGTCATAGATAAACACTATAAAAGTACAGATCTGAAGCATAAAGAAATGATACACTCTTCCAGGAGGTCAAATGACCCACTCAATGGAAAGAGGCTTCCAAAATACACTAGATCTCTGCAGATCTAGATCACCACTTGCTGCAGCTTGCAGAGACAGTAAAACCCTCAATGGATCAGTGCTGCCAATGTAAGTAGGAGCTTGGCCTCAAGCCTAATAGTGGTTCAATTCAGCAAAATTTCCTCCTTGAATCATCAAAGGAAGAGGTGAAACCCCTGCATAGGAATTACAGACACAGTCCTCCACTAAACAACAGAGAATGGTATTTGTCTAAGCAGAAAAATACTCAGAAATATGATCTATCAACAACCTTCTCTTGCTACCCTAATTTTCCTTTTATAAGTTGATAAAGCTCTTACAAACCCTAAACCATATTGATGAGTTATCCCTTTTCACATTAGAGGCTCCCTTCTAGAACTGCGTTGTCCCTTTTGGAGATGCAATGAACCTCGACAGAGCTGTTGATTTGGTCAAGGTTGACCCAGTCTTTAGCTCAAAACTCTTTCACACCTACAAGTGATTATTTACATAGCCCTGACTTGTCTTTGTTCACATTGGAATTGATTTATTTAGACTTTTTAGGAGTTTTATGTATCCTTCTTTATTCATTTATTCATGAAACATAAATTAAAACAAAATTGAATGTTCCCCTTAGCTAAGGCTAAGTGGGAACATTACAGTCCTCCCCTCCAAAATGTTGCTTGTGCTCAAGCAACTGAGAGGGTAAGAGCAATAGTTCTTCTCCTCTTCCATTGATGGCACCATCAAGGATCAAACTTTCATCATGGGTCGAGTGCTCATTAAGCTAATACATCAAAAATTGCTCCTCCAAGGCTAACATGATAGGGGCATAGTCCATCCCTTCAGGAGTGTAAAACTCAACAAAAATAAACATGGGTGAAGCAATGTCACATCTAAAACGTGTATCATGAAGTACAAGATGAAGTTGCATCCCATGGGGTACATAGACACTATCCACTCTTTTGCCATACAAACCCATAAGCAATACCAATATATCATCTATGTATGGAAGCAAAATCACATATATGCAAATTGAAATTTGCACTTGAGGAGGTGGGTCACAATCCCACATAAGATGCCAACTCAATGTACTCCTTGGCTAGAGTAGATCTGAATGTGGTAAGTGGTAATCCCACCACATCTTGGCTACATGTGTCACCTTGACATGGTTGAAAGTGATACCCAGGTTAGGTTCATTTGGGAAGCACCCATCATGATAGAGAATCTCCCTTTGCACCTCAAGGGAGTGGCCAGATTTAGAATTTTGATTGGCCTCATCAATGCCATGAGAGATGCATGTAATATAACTCCTTGTAGGAGCCATGGCCTACATACATCTGGTAAGAGAATATGTCAAATCAGAAAAAAAGACATGCTCCATAAGATCGGATTCTTTACCATTCAAGTCTCCCACACACATGGAGCTGGGCATGGGCATTTCTCCTCTTTTAAGAGAAGGAAGAGATGGCTAAAATGACTCTTTCATAGATTCCTTTGGCTGCTCTATCTCCTCATAACTATTGTACTCATGTAAGTGCTGATGTAGTTCCTCCTTCATACCCTCCTAATCAAAACTCCTCATGATTAGGGTGTAGATATCTGCTGACTGCATATAGCTAGAAAGGAACTCTTTGTGTGCTCTCTGTACTAACTCTTGCTTAAGCTTGGAGGCTTGAGACAATAATACTTTACTAAGATGATATATGACCCCTTCATGGACCACATAGCCTCCCCCTTGCTTCATGTCATCTAATATCATCTCGATGTGCAGATCTTTGGAGTACTCCACAAGGAGTTGAGATCTCCAATATGGATCCACACAACTCAATAATGACAGCACTACTGATACATATATGATGGTGCTTGCCTTGTTGCTGATTGCTTCTTTCAAATTATGCATGGAAAATTTGTTTGCTGGGAGGTTGATCCTCCCCTTTCCTTCCTCCGACAGCGCTATGGCTTTCTCTTTCATTGTTCCAATCCTTTCTTGGTCTATGCTTGGAGCAGCACTTTGTGAGGCTTCCCCCACATGATCAGAATCCAATGGCATTCCAAATGACTTACCATGAGGTAGGAATGTTCCTTGCAGCATCCTCATAAACATGAGAGAAGGAACTATGATATCCTTGTTTCCACTGCACAAATCCATCTCTTTTGTTTGTGTGGAAACATCAGGTGCAGGATAAGTGTGAATGCCTTGAATTATTTGTGGTTTCCCACTCTTCAAGTCCACCCACTCCATTTGCAAGACCTTCCAATCAGTCATGAATTTTCTGAAGGTAATCAACCATTGGACACTCAAGATGATGTTGGTGTCTGGTATGTCAACTACGAAGAAGTGATCCACCAAGGCGTAGGATCCCATAGTCACAAAAAGTGATGGAACATACTGCATGCACTACATAGTTCTATCTCCTAGAACCAAAACAGAGAACCCATCAAAAGTATCTGTAGGGATCCCTCTCCTCTACACAAGGTGAGCATCAATATGATTGTGGGTTGCCCCACTGTTAATAAAAATAGACACTCTTTGGTTCATGAATGAACCTTTTACTCTTAGGGTCAAGTACTTGGGCACTCCTATCAAAGAAGCAAGAGTCCCACTTGTTGGAGAAAAGGCTCCCTCTTCCTCTCTGGATGGTGATTGATCTTCCTCCTCATCATCACCAGCGTTGTGACCCCTCCTATGTCCATCATTTCCATATTCCCCCTAAAAATCTGAGAAGACTTCGATATAGTGTGCTCTTCCAGCAGCACATCTATGTACCCATACCCATGGCTCTTAACAAGTGAAACACAATCTCTTTTTCCTCAACTCCCTCCGGAGATCAATGTCAAGAGGTTTCTCCAGTGAGATCTCCTTGGGTGGAGTATTTTTCCCTTCCTTCCCCTTAGAAGGGTGAGGGGCCTTACTTTGGATAGTTGCCCTTGCTCTTGGCAAGGCATCTTGGAGATCTCTAGGTCTCTCAATGGCATCATGCAGGGTGATGGGCTTGGTAGACTTGACCAACCCATGAAAAGGTTCCTCTGGGCCATCAATGAACATGTAGACTCTCCTTTCTATAGATAGATCAGGAACCATTACTAATATTATCAGGAATTTAGAGATACAGGCCTCTGCATCTCCTATCTGTTTTAGCTTTGCTAGGCTTATAAAAGGTGCCTCGGGATCTTTCCGATCGAATCTTTCCAATAGTATTCTATTGAACTCAACATATGTAGACACATGGCTGTGTCCCAATGTAGATAGTCCATGGAACCACCAGTTGTGGGCTTCACCCTCAAAGTGCAGCGCAACAATCTTGATGGCTTCTACTTCGGGGACTTTATTCAACTAGAAATAGATGTCCAAATTTTCCACCCATGCTTTGGAAGAACAACAGGATGATCCATCAAAATTGGGCAAGAAGAACTTTCCCCTAGTGTGGTGTCCTCCATGAAAGAAACCTCCATCTCTGTACTGCTTCCATGGTCTCCTCCGATCCTTGAGATGGTAAAAGTCTTGGAAGCTCAAGTTATCCTTGAACCTCTAACTTTGTGAGTCATATTCTACAAAGTAACCTTCCAGGGAGGTCGGCTCTTGTAGTCCCTCATTATCTACATCAAAAAAGGTAGGCATATTTGAGCATTGAGATGACTGTGGGGCTTGTGGCAAGCTCACAGGTTGATCAGTTCCATAATGAGATAATTCAGAACTTTCCCCTTGATGGAATCTCCCAAGGGACTCACTCATTTTATCCACCCTCATTTCCTTGATCTCCTTGGAAATATTTTTCATGGTCTCCAAGAGATTTTTTGAAAACTCCTCTGCTTACTTATCCTTCTCATTCACAAATTCAAGGGCTTTCCCCTTGTCTTGACCTCTGTCAAGGTCTTCAGTAGTATAGTCATACTTTTTATGACTTCTAGTCTAGTATCTCATCTCCCTCTTAGTAAGAGGATATTATTCTTTTGAATGCAACATGGCTGATGCTCCAGTGCTAGCATAGGTTGTGCCAAGAGTGGAGCTCTGATACCATTGTAATAATCCTTTTTTAGGATCCTCAACAATGAGCTCAAGAAAATTGCGGTATAAGTAAAAATGTGCAAAAATAACGTAGATCGGGACTTTTTTCCTCTTATTTATTCTTATGTGACTTATATATGGAATTTCATCAGAAAAAAATTAGTTTAGGCACATTAAATAGATCTCCCAAAAAGTAGACTAGCTAAAAAGCACCCAAAGAGGAAGGTTGCAGTCAAATGTAAGCATTGCTTCAAGAATTGTGTAGTTTTAGTAGATGTTCATTGGAGATAAGAAAGAGGACTCATATTTTAGTAATACATCATCAAATCAACATTATGATGAAGCACTTTCATTATACAGTAGAATGTATGAGTCAAGACAACAATAAATCTTCAGAAAAGAGAGCAGGAACACATGTATATTTGTTGAAATGCTTCAACAACATTATTTTTCAGGAGGTTCAGTAGCTAGAAGTTACAACTAAGATCTAGAGCATATCTATGGGCCAAAAATCGGATCTATATCAGATCTGGAAACTATATAGTTTTCCCTTCAAGATCCACTTGGAATTTTGCAAAAGCATGCATGAATAAGAGTAGATCTGAGAAACAAGTTGCAGATGTGGAAACTGCTGCAGTAAATTTATGAATATAACATTTCATTACAATGGATCAGAACTGAATATAACATGGATCAATAAGCTAATCCATGGATCACCTAGTGGAAAGCAAACCCCAGCACTATGGATATCTAATCTAAACTATGTGCAAAACACCATAAATAGATCTATACCAAAATAATGCAGTATTTCAAGATGGACAGTGCTATGGCTCAAATTTCATAGATAAAAAATGTAAAATTATAGATCTAAAGCATAAAGAAATGATACACTCTTCCAGGAGGTCAAAGGACCCACTCCATGGAAAGAGGCTTCCAAAATACACTAGATCTCTGTAGATCTAGATCACCACTTGTTGCAGCTTGCAGAGATAGCAAATCCCTCAATGGATCAGTGCTACCAATGTAAGTAGGAGCTTTTCCTCAAGCCTAATAATTGTTCAATTCAGCGAACTTTCCTCCTTGAATCATCAAAGGAAGAGGTCAAACCACTGCATACGAATTCCATATACAGTCCTCTACTAAATAGTAGAGAATGGAATTTGTCTAAGCAGAAAAATACTTAGAAATATGATCTATCAACAACCTTCTCTTACTGCCCTCCTTTTCCTTTTATAAGATGAGAAATCTCTTGCAAACCCTAAACCATCTTGATGAGTTAGCCCTTTTCACATTAGAGGCTCCCTTCTAGAACTGCGCTGTCCCTTTTGGAGATGCAATGAACCTAGACAACGCTGTTGATTTGGTCAAGGTTGACCCAGTCTTTAGCTCAAACTCTTTCACACCTACAAGTGATTATTCACATAGCCCTAATTTGTCTTTGTTCACATGGGCATTGATTTATTCAAACTTCTTAGGAGTTTTACGTGTCTTCCTTTATTCATTTATTCATGAAATATAAATTAAAACAAAATTGAATGTTCCTTTTAGCTAAGGCTAACTGGGAACATTAAATTTTTTCATATTTCAAAGCTTGAAAAGAATAAAATAATGCCTATATTACAATGGATAGAACGAGTGTCAGTAAACAGATGCACTAGGTCCTGGGATAGGAACAATCCTATGCTCAATGCAAGGTGACGAAAAATGGTAAGTGACACTCAACAGAATGTTCTATCAATGGCTAAAGGTGTCAAGTTGTGAAGGCTAAGTGAATGCATGGTTAACTTGTACAAAAAGACATGGTCGAAATAGGGCTTAAAAATGAGTCGAAATGAAGCCAGTTAAAGGCTAGGATAAACAAGTAGTCAATATGCAATACAGTAATAAAACTCGACAACATATGGGAGCCTCTAGGGTAAATGGAAAAAATAAATATGTCAAAGAAGAAGAAGAATGAAGCTTCAATGCATAAGTCATGGCGGGACTAAAGAGGACTCCTGAGCCTACATAAATTGCAGTATGGGAAACAAATGATCGCAAGGAAATAACTAGGAATCCCATGTAAAGGATGGCTCTACCACCAAGTCATGATTTAAAAAACAGGCAAGTGAAATGGGTTAAATACTCATGAAACGATGGGATTGACCCTATGGAAAGTGACTAGAATGGAGGCTAGTATGAAAAAATGCAACGGAAATTGAATTCCCTACCTATATGCTAGTTTGAAATCAAATACCTGCCATGATAGGTTAGTGGTCATGATTTTGAAGGAAAACTAGTAATATCTGAAATTAAGAAGAATGTACCTGAAAATAACTTTTCCCAACGCTTACAAGACAAAAGGTTAAACAACCTTAATTAAATTTAAAAAATAGACACAAACAAAATTTGTGAAAAAATTTCAAGTTCTGGGCATAAATAAGCAATTTGACTCACATTTTGATCATTTGTGCATTGCGGAAGTGGAAAAAAGAGCTTTGGGGAAAAAATCCTCTTCTTGAATACAAAGCAACCGACCACGAAATCACCTTAAATCAGTCAGGTGAATGTTGTAATCATCTCATTTATTAATTTCGTTCATATTTTAGGCAAATTTTTGGATTTTTGACCGTATGAAATAGACCTTTTTTGAAACCCTCTACGCATACGCGAGTTTGTGATGAGGAACTCACGTATAATACACGATTGTGTACAAACGGGGTCACATATGCGCAAAGGGGAATTAAAATACTTGTATTTAATCAGTCAATTGATGAAGTTTCCTAGGATGTCGATCAGTTGCAGAGAACAAGAGCGCAATGTTATTGATAATGAAGTGATGGAGGACCAACAATCCTTCGATATACTTCAAAATTGTGGGTTACTCAAATTTTGGAAAATGTCAAATATGAAAAGCAATGCTCATTTTATTCAAATGTTGGTTGATCATTGGGAACTGTAAGAAGATTTATTTATAATTGATTAGATGCCATTACGAATAGAGGTGGAAGACATATATTTTATCAGTGGACTTTCCCGAAGGGGAGAACCAGTAGATTTGCATGGAAAGCCCACAGGAGGGCTTAACGTAGAGTATTATGTCCAATTCTATTGTGTAGATGATGTAAAGAAGGCGGGAACTCAGATCCCCAACAAAGATGTGAGGTATTTTCACATGAAAATCCTTCTCTTTACCATTGGTAGAGTGGTTGGATCAAATTCTCTACATTAGGCTTCAAGTACTCATATGAGTATAGCAGTGGAATTTTTTGTTCATCTTTATGACTAGTGAACAACCTTATTGGTGAATCTGAAAAAACAACTTACTTCTATCTAGAAGACAAAGAAAAAAACGTTGGATACGATACCATTTTGTTGACATTATTCTTCGAGAGGGTCCTAGGGCTTTGGCCCAAGGTCATCTCTAGTATCAGCAGCCCAAGGGATCCAAGCATAGCCCTATGGGAAGATTTGATGAAGAGATTGGGGGGAAGTGAAGTTCCCCAAACCACCTAGGATGATGAGTTCTTCTAGTGGTGGGAAAAACAAGTCATCTCAGTGGAGGAATATCCCTATGATGGGATGGATTTTCGAGCAGATCCTAATTTGGTTCTTCCACCTGGAGCAGCATGTGGTGCAATTGGTAAGATTTCATTTTTTTGATTTTTTGATTATATAATTTTTTTTGGATTTTTTCAAATTATATGGAAAATGAAATTTTTTTTTTGATAGGACAATATGAATTACAAAAAATTAATGATCATGATGCAGAAATGGGACTAGTTAGGCCATAGGGCTACCCAAGGCACAATCGTTGAAGAGGTGAGGCAGATGATGAAGACCCAAGAAGGACCCTCCATGATGTACAAAGAAACTTGGATATTTTGACTCGCCAAGTACCTATGGCTGCTATAGAGGACCTTCCGGAGGCTATCCAAAGGCGAGTGGTAAGGGTACCATGAGACTGTGTGCGGTGATTCTGCCATGTAGAGACTACCATTGTGTTCTATCAAAACAAAAATGTTGGCCAGGGAGCTCAGGAGTAGACTTATATTTGATCAGATGACTGTAATATTTTTTTATGATAGACATGATCGGGCATAAGCGCCAATTTTGTAGGACATGATGGTCCAAGTTTTGTATATTTTGAACACTCATATATATATATATATATATATATATATATACATAGTGATTTTATATGATGTGATGTCCCAAATGTACGATGATGAATGATGTTTTTTTTATTTTTAAAGTATTGAATGATTAATATGACAATCAAGTGCTTCATTATTCAATGAGTCTACTAACCAATTATGAGGTCAAGGAATATGAATGAATGTAATAAATTGAAATGAACATTGTACCAAATGTACCCTCATAAATAATCGATGCAAAAATGGGTCTCTAACACCATAGGTGTTGTTCAATTGTGAAACCACTAGTTGTGAATTCAAGTAAGCAACTAATGAATCAACACCAAGAGATATTGGCTCTAAGAGTAGGTTGACCACTGCAATGAGTGTGGTTACATATTTTAATTGTTAATTGAAGGGTACAAATGGTTACATAAAAAACACTGAACCAAAAATTTTCATTCGTAATGGAGAAGAATTAGGAGAAGGATATTATTTTGTGTGCCCACAATCAATTTTGGTTGATCCTGATTATGGAATCAAGCTTAAGCATAGAAGTAATCGATGTGAGTATTTAGCATATGCACTAAAACTTTCATATGTTGTTAAATAATTAATGGAATGAAAATCTAGCATGGTGGTGGGGAAATAAAATTGTGGAGTAAATCCAAAACCATCCAACAATGTGAGAATTACATTTGTAGACTATTTAATTTTTTATATATGTTTCACCTATGTTTGAGAATTAGGTTGAGTTTTACTTATGTTTTCTCCTTTTAATGTATCTTCGAACCCCACATATGTTGAGAGTATTAGTATAATCCTATTAGAAGCAAGCGATTCCTGAAGAACAAGGTGATATTCTCACAATATGAAAAGGGAGATCCAATTGTAACATGACCTTGGTCAGATTTGTATTGAAGACAAGAAAAATGGGTTCAACAAGGGACAAACCTAGATATGGATAGCTTAAATATTACATCATTCTTCTAGTTTAGTACTTTGTGCATCAGTCTCAAATAGACTTGGAGAAAACTAAGGGAATTTGAATGTTGTTTAGAGCATGATATGGACAAAACCTTTGAGAAATATTGTAGACTTGTATGGGACTATTATCCATATGGGGATATTACCCATACATTTGGTAAGATAATGGACCAATGTTAAAGGATGATTGAAACTAAAAAACATCCTTATATCCTCTTTTTTATTTTGAGTGGACAGTAATTACATTTTTGTCATGCACGAAGATTAACCTTAATTTATTCCTATGAACTTAGATGCATTTGTGGACAATATAAGACCATACTATGGCTCCAAGCTAAGAAGCCTAGGGATATGGAGGTTTCCCTTCTTATCACTGAATCAATCCTCTGCAATACAATGAACTAGGGCTAGTTGGTTGGCCCACTTGAATGCTACTTTAGTCCTTCAAAGTCTACACATACTTAGGCCCTATACACCTACCCTTATACCAGTCTTGTTGTCCTTCACAAGTACAAGAATCATGGCTCTTCTTTGAGATCCACCTCACAACCCTCTAGCTATACTTGGACTACCATCAATATGCCCAACCATATTTAATTGTTGTTGGAATCACGATTGTCGTTAGACCAAAAGCCGCAGGCGTTAGTCTCAACTATAATCACTAGAGTTAGGATACATGAGAAGCAGTTAGTCCATGTCACGAAACACACAGGGAGCGTTGAACCCCATGTCCAACAATGTCCCCCCCAGCACGAGCCAGGTGTGTTTAGAACTTGAGACCTGTTGCCCTGATACTAGTTATTGGAATCATGATTGTCATTAGGCCAAAACCCGCAGGTGTTATTCTCCGCTACAATCGCCAAAGTTAGGATCCATGAGAGGTAATTAGTCCATTTCGGGAAACACTAGAGGATCATTGAACCCAATGTTCAACAATTATTTTACTAATCTAGGGCCAAAAATATTTCCCTCATCTATGGATCTTCAAATCTACCACCTAACAATGGTTTCATTCCTCTCAAAATCACTATTCTTTTGTATCAATTTCTTTGTTTCCCAATCTATGAAAAAAATCTGAATTAATCCTCTTATCATCCTTCTAACAATATGTAGATGATTGAACTAGGGTCACAAATCAACCACTAAGAGTCCATTGACAAATTTTTTATAGGTTGCTTCATATCTCTATCTAAAACTCTATGGAAAGTCCACCAAAATCAACTCCTATTCATGTCAATCAATTATTCATATGGCACATTTCTCCTGCATGATCAATCTTCTCCTAAGGTTGCACCCTCCTTTGGATCTACTATCTCAACACATAATTATGTAGAACATCATCCATATCTATGGTCTATATTGTAGAGATAAACCTTGCTCTAAGGGTCACAACCCCTCTTCTTCTACGAAAATTTGTCACACTATTAATGGCATACCTTATGGACTAAACATGATAGGAAACCATCCTAACTAGGGTATTATACTTATGTTATAATTTCTTTAGAACAAACCTTATCCACCAATATCAAAAACAACAACTCTTGCCCCCATAAGAAATTTGATCTAGCTCATATGGATCCATAGGTTCTAGCCATTTCTTTGACTCAATATTGACATGAACTTCAGATATCTACGTCGAAACTCAAACTATGGTTACCTAAATCAATATTACACCCGCGTCTACTTCTGTTCTAGCCCTAAATTCCAGTTCAGACCCTCCTCCATTTATATTGGTATTTATCGCAGACCTTGTGGGCTAATAACCACCACAAGACAATAGGGTATCAACCCTCTCTGCTATTTCTGAATTTTTATTTCTAAATTTGATGTAGGCTTCAAATAGAGATACCACTAAAATTGCATGCCCAAATTCTCATGAGAAACCTATCTCAAGCTCAATATTCCATAAGAGAACCAAGAATATTCCATCCTACTTCCTACCTTGAACCCATGATTAAGGTATGAAACAGTCTTGTGAACCCTTACTCAGCCCTCTAACTTGACCTACCATAGGACTACGTCTCTCTTGGCCCCTTGATAAAATGAGCCCCTCCTCACTTGATGTTCTTGCCTTCATACACAAGCATTCTTAAATAGATTTTCCTAGCTAGGCCTCTTAATAACCCTCTACAACTTATGGGATTTATCCACTTAGACCTTAGGAAATTTTATTTTTCCTTTTTAATTTTATTTTATATTTTAAACCCCATGTTGGGTCCAAAAACCATTCTAATGGGTTCTTTTCCAACAAATAATTTTGTGACCAAAATCACACAAATCCATCTCACTAGGCTTGTTGACTACCTCCCAAGCTACACAATCCAAAAATTCAACAACATAGTCTAATTCTAGTAATGGTAACTTGGTGAAGCTCCTATAGTAAAGTGAGGACTTGGTTGGGTTCCCAAGTTTCAAATTAACTAAGGGTAGTTGTGAGGGAATGATAGCTAGGGATGGTTAGGACATGCCAAGGAATGAAAAGGCATGCTAACACAGTCAGAAAATGTCAATGCATCCCAAGTAATGTTAAAAAGTGGCGAGGCATCACAAGGGAGACCTAGGTCAAAATGCAGAGAAATGAACAAATAAGAGTGTGTGCCAAAGAGTGTGAGTGAATTCAAGTGTGCCAAGGATGAAGTGTGTTAGAAGAATTTCATAATAGGATTTGCAGGAGGCAAGCCTACGACTATGATAAGGGGCTCGACAAAATTTTTTTAGACAAAGGGATACTTTATGCTTGACACAACACTATTTGGCCTTTATCTATTATTTTGATATGACATGTGGCACACTTGTGTCAAATTTTCATTTTTTAAACTATTTTCGAAAATTGGATATTGTAGATTGTTGTGTATAAGTTTTGGGGCACTCATCTTATGCCAACTTATATATTTTGTGTGTTGTGTATCATGTGGTTCTTGAAAACTCCCAGTTAATGTTATATTGTTTATATGAACTCGACATACATGTGAAATATTTCCTTATATGTAAGTTATGTTGCTTAGTTGTTTTATGGCCATGGATAGATGTGATCCTTGTCATGGTAAGTTCTTAAGTGGAACAAGTTGTACATGAGTGGGCTAAGATGAGGTATAAGTAGTTCTTAGGTGAACAAGGCACAATCTACTTGTAGTAGGTTAAATTGGTCAAGTTATTGCAAGTGAAGCAGACTAATGTCACATGAGCTGCAGTAGTTAAGGACTTGATCCGGTTCGCAAGTTGTGAAAAAATTTAACTCTATTTGTGAGGGCATGAGTGCCAAGTGATGCTAGGGAATTCTAACATGTGTGAGATAGTTAGAAGGCGTGTTGAATATGCTAAGATGTATAAAGTGTTAAGTCATGCCAATATGTGCAAGGGTGTGACAATATGTGTCAGGGACTATGAAGGAAGCAAAAATGACAAACAAGTTTAACTACAAGGAAATGAATACATAAGAGGGTTAGAAGGTCATCAATTTACCTTTTCCAAGAGGGGCATGATAGGCACATCATCACTAGGTGGCAATAGGTGCCAAGTGCCAACTGTTAGTGCATTCTAAGTGCCAAATCATCCTCTGTTACTTCTCATATGCTTTCCAATAATTTATCTCGAATAATTGTAATATTAAACCACTCTAAAGCATACCAAGGCATCTTAATGAATGCTAGACATGCTAATACTTTCCAAGCACCAACACGTGCTAAGTGCCAATGTGTGGTAGGGAGTGATACACATTTTATGAAGTGGAAGGGGAGAGTGCTAAGGTGTGACAAAGTGTGCTAATGCATGTTGAGGAGTGTTAATGAGTACTAGGGAAACATAAGGGAGCACTAGGTAAAAATGCATGGAAGTGAATGAATATGAGGGTGTGTCAGGGATTGTCAACGAGTGCTAGCTAGCATTCCAAGGAGGGAGTGACAAGGTATCTTAAGCACTAGTAAGGCATGCTAGGGAATATAGGGAAATTTCAAGAAGTGCCAAAGTGTGCTAGGGAGTTCTAGTGTGTGTTAACATGTGCAAAATAGTGCCAAGACATGCAATAAGCTAGGGCATGCCAAGATGCGTAGGGTGCCAGGGTATGCATTGAGCATCATAATTATTTATTTTGACACCTCATTTCCACCTACTTTATTCCTTTTTGACCACCATAATCACTCAAAAGACATCAAATCACATGGTTTATAGAATGGCGGGTATATAATAGTCTTGTTTTTCATAAATTATTATTGTTATTTTTTATTAGTCTAATATTTTCTTTAGCTACTGAAAGGAGATGATTTTAGGGCTAATGTCTGATTCTTCAGCCAAGTCCGTTGTTTGATAGGTTTCAAAGTGCCAGATGGAGGGAGAAATATATGGAAAGGTGGTGATAAAATCACTCAATGATTCCATCCTATCTTCATGAACTATATTGGTACGAAAATAATCTGATTAAGGTATGTTAGTAATGATGTGCTAATTCCTCTTTCATATTTTGAAGCTAATGTTTTACATGTGCTTAAGGGTTTAAGTTATCTTTCAAGTTATTGAGTCTCATGAGTGATTTTTATGTTATTTTTATGAAAAAATTAACATAAAAGAAATACTAAACAACAACAATGAAAAGTGTAGTACATCACCATACAACACATCAACATAGGGATTTGATGAAGGAGTTCACCCCTCCTAGGCTAAATCTCCTTGGTCGAGCTTCCATGGCATGGAACTCTATATTATGCTAAAATTTACAAAATGGTGTGTTTATAATGCTTTTCGGCTCTAGAAACCTACACCAATGAGTTCATAACACTAAAAAATGATACCTTAGGCACTTATTTCTCCTCATTTGGTCGAAAATTGACTGAGGTATGACCTCTACAAGTCTGCTTGACAATTTCCTCCCAAAATTTAGGTAACTCGCCCCAAATTGGGCTAACTGGCACTAATTTTGGAAAATCCAATGGATTTGTTAGAGCCGCCAAAGAAATTCAGATTAAATTAATAAATCCACATTAGTGGTTGATTAAAACGGAGTAGGATTAACTCAGTGCTACTTTAATAAAAACAATTTTAAGCATTAATTAAACGTAGGCTATGGTTAATTAATCCATGCTTAATGGTTAGGGTCCTCCCAGTTTGCCGGTGGTCGTGGGCCACAATTACATGTCTTGGGGGTTGGCCCCCTCTCCCCTCATTAATGCATGGATGAAAGTTAAAATAGAAATGGAGAACTATGAGGGTAAGGAACATGGTCTAGGTGGACTGGTGGTGTGGCTTGTTAGCTGGGTGGAGGTCTCATGTTCAACTCCCGCCTGATCCTTCATGTCCATAAAAAATTTTTTACATAGCCGTGGGGAGGACACATGGCAACCCTAGGCTAATCCACGTGCTTCCTCCTCATTGGCCCAAAACCAATGAACAGTTTCTAACACATACCAAAAAATGTGCCAACCCCCACTTGCCACTTGACAGCTCGTCATTCGCTAAAGGAAATAGTTGATTGGTCAACCTGCCATGTAACCCCACCACATAGGCATGCCCAGTCAGTAGTATGGACTGTTGACTTGGTGTATCTACACAATTATTTTTTAGAAATTTCCCTATTTAGGAAAGAATACATAACTCATTTTTGAAGCCATATAGAGTCCATTTCGCGTGAAACAAGTTACGTCAGATTCAGAATGATGAACACTATGCAATATTTCATGTTTCATGTCATTTTGTGAACTTTTATTTTTGAGCATAATTCTAAGCACCTGATCATTCCTCCCCACTAGAAGCTTTTGGACCCCAAAATATCATATTCAATTGTTCAACAGGTGAGGTTAAATTTCCCTTTCCTTCCCAATTTCCATCCATTTTTCTTTTGAAGTATTTTTTCCTTTGAGCCCCACTCAAAGATAGTCGACACTTCCTCTCTTCGATGTCCTTATTCTTCTGTCAAGTATGATGTTTTTTTGAATCTCAACAAAGAATATTGGAGAAAATTATTCAATAGATGGAAGTTGAACATTATCTCCTTCATATTGAATCAAATGAGTCTCATAAAATCTTAAATTCTCAACATTAAAAACAGAGAAAATTTGCATGTATGAAGGAAAATCAAAATTGAAGGCATTGTTACCAATATTTTCGAGAATTTTGGAAGGACCATAACATATTGGTTTTAGGTTTTACCTTCTCTTTGAATCCTCTCCTTGCTAATGTGGTTCCAAACTTAGTCACCAACTTGAAACTTATGACCCACATGATGTTTGTCGTGTCTCGCTTTGTACTTGCCTTGAATTTTTTCTAGTTGATCTTGGACTGTTTGATGCACCAATTGAATTTGATCTATGAATTTTATTTTCTTTATATATGTCATTATGGCCATTTATAGCTACATCTTTTCCAAAAATGATTTGCAATGGATATTTTGGAAAGTATTGAAGACATGCCTCAAATGGCAATGTTTATGTAGAGGAGTGTTTTTCATGGTTGTAAGCATGTTGAATGTAATGCAATTGTTCATCCCACAACATAGGATGTTTGCTGCAATATCCTTAAAGAAGATGAATGATTTTTTGATTGACCCCTTCGGCCTGACGATCTATTTGTGGATGAAAGGTTGTGCTCTTCTTCAACTTATTTTCCATCAAGTCACACAAGATTGACCAAAAATGCCCAACAAATTGAGAATCTCAATCACTTACAATAGATGGAGGCAACCCAAAATGAACCCAAACATTTTGGAAGGAAATATGAGTAGTTTGTTCAGATGTGACTTTATTTTTACATGACATCAAGATACACATCTTGTTGAACCTATCTAGAACTACATACAAATAATCATGACCTCTTTTTGACAAAGGAATACCTTCTACAAAATATATAGAAATAATCTCCCATGGACATGAAGGAACCAAAAGTGTTGTGTACAATCCTAACTTCCTATTACTAGGCTTACCGACTTCACATAATGAACAATCTTTAATAAAACGTGACACACTTTCAAGCATACGAGGCCAATAACAATACCTCTAAATATTTTCCACTATTTTTCTTACACCAAAATGTCTAAGAATAAGAGAATTTTGTGCTTCCCTTATGACATTCACTCTCCCCCCCCCGCGTGGAATACAAATTTTTCTCAAATGATACGAAAATTTATTATGTAAATGGTAATCCAATTCCTCAACTTGGTGACCTTGACTCAAGTTTTCATAAACATCTTGAAAGTAATTATTAGAAGTATATTGTTCAAAATAACTTTCATGTAAAACAGAAGTATTCTCGAGTAAAGTAGTTGCACTAATAATAGGCCTAGAAAGCATATCAACAACCTTGTTGTATATACCTTTCTTATACCTGATGACCACGTGGATTTGTTGTAAGAAACCCATCCATCGAAAGTGCCTTGACTGATGCAACTTATTTTGCGATTGCAAGTATTGCAATGGTTGGTGGTCGGTGTGAATGATGGTTTCCTTCCCCATGAAATAGTGTCTCCACTTCTTCATACTTTGAACCAACACATATAGCTCCTTGTCATAAGTAGGATAGTTTACCACTGCACCATTAAACATTTATGAATGAAATGAAATAGGCTTACCATGTTGTAAGAGGACTGTGACCATGGCATACTCACTTGCATCAGTTTGAATCTCAAAGGGTTGTCTCAAGTTCAGTAGTGTTAGTATTAGGGCTGAACTGATATTCTCTTTTAAAGAATCGAATGCTTTTTTTTCTTGCCTCCCTAGTGGAAGACCTTATTAACACTAGTCAATGCATGTAATGGAGCTCCAATAGAAGAAAATATAGCAATGAAAATTTTCCAATATTGTGTTTCTCCAAGAAAAATCCTTACCTCAGTGACTGTCTTGGGTGTCAGCCAATTCATAATGACCTCAACCCTAGAGGGGTGTATCTTCAACTCACCTCCTCCAACAATATGTCCCAAATACACTAAATAAGTTTCACCAAATTTACATTTTGACATCTTCAAAAACAACTATTCTTTTCTCAAGAGATCAAGCACCTTTATTACATGCATGAAATGTTCATCTCATGATTTGTTGAATATAAAAATATCATCTAAGTAGATAGTGAAAAAATGATCAAGAAATGGCCTCAATACTCATTCATAACTCTCATGAAAGTAGTTGGAGTGTTGCAAAGACCAAAATGCATAACAAGCCACTCAAACAATCCTTATTTAGTTCTAAATGTAGTATTCCATATGTCCCCTTTAGTTATTCTAACTTTATGATAACCACTTCTTAAGTATAACTTAGTGAAATCCTTTTCATATCTCAATTGTTTAAGAAAATCATCAATTCTGGGGAGTGGATAATGATTCTTTACTGTGATTTTGTTTAGTTTATGGAAATCCACACATATGTGCCATGTTCCATCATTCTTGGGCGCCAACACAATCGGTGAAGCACATGGTGAGGTAGATACATGAACGATACCTTTATTCAAAAATTCTTGGATTTTCTTCTTGATTTCTACCCTTTCCATTATCTACATGTGATACATGCCGATGTTAGGAAGTGGAACATCCTACTATAGTTGTATCTCATTATGGATTCCCCTCTTGGAAGGTAACCCCTTTGGTTCCTGAAACATATCGCCATGCTGACTTACCAAATAAAAAAAGTCATATTTCATTTTATCATCACAACCTTCATAATATTCATAATCCATATTATTCTTTTGTTTTATCATAAGAATCACAAATTTGTTACTTGAATTTACTAGTCTCTTCATTTTCCCGGCATTAACTAAAGAGAGGTTTAGCTTTTTGCGGTGAGATATCACAATATGCTACACTCCATATTTGAACAAGTGGCACGTGTTCTCATAGCGATATAATATTGCTTTCCTATCATAGAGATAGGGACAACCCAAATAAATTATTGATATGTAAAGTGGTACAACATCTAACTCAACTTCATCAATAAAGTTTGCGACGATTGAGTGAAAACCAAAAAATACATTTTCTTGTAACCTATAAATTTATATCCTTGGTTATCCAACCCAAAGGATATGGCTTTTGATGAGGTATGGTTTCAATATTAAGTTCCCTTGAGACCCACTATCAAATAGTGTGTCAATTTTTGTATCTTTTGAGACCACTCTTACATGAAACAACTATATCCTTGTTTCTTCACTTGGAGTGTTACTATGAAAATTTGATGAACCAGTACTTGCTATGGATTCTATTCCCTTTGTGACCATGGATGCATTTTTAGTCTCATTAGCCAAGTTGGATCCAATATCCCATTGTGTTGTAGTGGTTGTATTTTTTTCTCCTTGTTATTGAATTTCTTAAGCCTCAATTCTGGATGAAGCTTCCAATGATGGGCTTCATCATGACCCTCTTTGGAAAAATGGTCACATGTGGTTTGCTCCCCTTATTTTTTAATGGATGCATTTTTCTTTTTTTTTCCCTTGAAACCCTTTTCTTTTTCACCACCCTTAAATGGTTTCTTTTTACCCTCTTCTGGTACATTTTTCCCTCTTCCCTCAAGGTGTGTAGCTTGCACACATACCTCATCTAGACTAGTGGGGTTAAACATGAGGATTGTATGTTTTAGGTAGCTATATAGACCCCCTATATACTTCATCAAGGTATCTTGAGAATGAAAGTCAACACCTAACATAAGAGCTCTTCTCCTAAATCCTTGAGTGTATTCTTTCACACTTTGACCCTTCAATTGTCTAAAGTTTTTCAAGTTCATAATGGATTTTTGAATGTAGGATAGAGGGTAGAATTTAATTTTAATTGAAGAAATGAAATATAACCAAGAAATTGAGATCTTACCATGTTTTTTAATCTCCTCTTGTGTCCTTGGTTCCCACCATACAAGTGTTGCACCCTCCATTCTCAAGGAATCCAATTGAATATTTATGTCATCCTCTTGAAGGTTGTGAATTTTTCATTAAACCTACAACTAACGAATCCAATTATCCAACTTCTAAGCATTTAATTCACCATTATATATCGCTAGCTCAAATTTAACATCAATTTTACGTAAGGGTGATTTACTAGTTCCTTTTAAAGTATCTGTATGAATAGGTGGAAGGGTTGTGGTAGTGGAAGATGATGAAGAGGAAGGTGTAGATAGTGGTGAGGATGATGTTGGAGTGGATGGTGGTTTATTACCATCTCCATGACCTCCTACTCCTATAGAAACCTCTCCTGTAAGAGGCCTATAACTTTGTCCTTGCATCCTTAAATTCCTCTCCTCATAGAGGACTTTTACCATCTCAGTCATATCAAAAAATTTCTTTTTGAATGCTCTCTCCTCTTTTTTCATTGTAGGTTCTCCTTCATGAGACATGCTCGCTGAAGACTCAACTTCAACTTGAGGACGTGCTAGTGTTGAATACTTTGGAAACATTTCCCTTATTCCTCTTGACCTAATTGCAGGGCTTTCAACCAACTTCCCTTCTCCTCTTTTGAGTTTTAAACTTGTAAGCATGACACAAAATTTCAAACTATTAGATCCCTTCGTAAACAAAAAACCTAAAACTAAGATGCCAAAAATGATCTGATTAAGGTATGTTAGTAATGTTGTGTGAATTCCTCTTTTAGATTTTGAAACCAGTGTCTTACATGTGCTAAGGGTTCAAGTTCTCTTGCAAGTTACTAAGTCTCATGAGTGATTTGTATGTTATTTGTATGAAAACTTTAACATAAAATAAATATTTAACTATATCAATAAAAATTAAAGTACATCACCATACAACACATCAACACAGGAATTCACCCCTCCTGGGAATCATCTCCTTGTTCCAACTTCCATAGCTTGGGCCTCTATGTTATGCTAAAATTTTCAAAATGAAATGTTTACATTTCTTTTATAATCCTGAAACCTACACAAATGTGTTTAGAACACTAAAAAATGGTACCTTATCCTCTTTCCGCTCCTCATTTGGTCAAATATTGTCTGAGTTATTACCTCTACAATTATGCTCCACAATTTCCTCCCCAAATTTAGCTAACTGGGCCTGAATTGGGCTATTTGGCACTAATTTTGGAAAATCCTCCATATATTTCGAACCCTATAATTAAATTCATATTAATTTAATAAATCTGCATTAATGGTTAATTAAACTGGATTAGGCTTAACTCGATGCTCTGTTAATAAAACAGGTTGAAGCGTTAATTAAACGTGGGTTATCGTTACTTAATCCATGCATAAGGGTTAAGATCCTCCTCCTCCACTAGTAGTTGTGGGCCATGGCTACATGCCTTGGGGGTTGTCCCCATGGGGTGGCTCGCTCTCCCCCCGTTGGAGCCTTTATGAAAGTTAAAATAGCAATGGAGAACTATGAGGGTAAGGATTACAGTGTTGGCAGACTAGTGGCATGGCTTGTTAGCTCGGTAGAGGTCTCATGTTCGACACTCGCCTTCTGGTCCATAACAAAAAATTTGCACAACTATGAGGAGGACACATGGTTACCCCGGCTGAGCCACGCGCCTCCTCCTCCTTGGCCCAAAATATAACCAATGAACAGTTTCCAACGCATATGAAAAATTGCACCAACCACCACTTGTCACTTGGAAACCTGCCATTCACTGGAGGAAATAGTTGACTGGTCAACCTAACCTCTCACCATACCACATAGGCATGACTAGTTAGTAGTACCGACTGCTGACTGGGTTTGTCTGCACAATTTGTTTTACAAAATTTCCTGATTAGGAAAACAGACAAAACTCATTTCCAAAGCCATACAGAGTCCATTTCAAGCGAAACGATTTGTGCCATATTCAGAATGAGGGACACTATGAAATCATTTAGGTTTCATGTCATTATGAGAAATTTATTTTTGAGCATAATTCTGAGCACCTGATATAGTTGCACGGTCAAGGATAAAGTGAACTCTTTCAGTTGTAACAGGTGAGCAAGGAATGATATATACGCCTCACAATTTTTCTTTGTTAATAGAAAATCGTGAATGATTTCTATTATGATAATTTTTTTAGTTAAATTTAGTATTCTGTTAGCAAGGCTAGGCATAAAAATTTGGACATTTAACGATGAGATATTTATAAAAATACCTTGAAGCAACCAAAAACAGAGTGACTTTTTATGTGACAGTGAGACTTCAAACTCTGTTTTCATTCAATGAATCCTTTACATTTCAATGAGTGGTAAATTTTTTGATTGGCTCTTGTTACCACCTACTTGTGGAAGACCCCCTCAAGTAGTAAGATTTTTTTATTTTAAGAAGATTTATTTTATCATTTTGTAAGTTCATTGTTGGACACATCCTGTAGAATGTTTTATTTCCTTTATTTATTAGATAACAAGAAGTTTAGTCATTTAATTAATCGTTTTATTTTATTTATTCAGGAGCACATGAATTTAATTAGCCGTTAGAGTTTGAATTCAAAACGAGATTGTAATTTTTAAAAACAAATAATTAGTTTGCAAGTTTTAAGCATGAGTGGTGCAAAGTTTTATTTGAAAGCACTAGTGATTTATTAGTTTGAGAAAGTGTGAACATAGTTTGGTTTTTCATGCAAGAGTGTGTTATATTGATAGATGTGTTTATTCTCTTAGAAATCAGGTTTCCTTCCAATCATATTTCAATTAGTTTACAGAGTCTGTGAGTATCATTTTTCATGAATTAAATCTCATTTTGCAAGTGTGGAATTGATTTATAATTTTTTACTGGTTGTGTGTATTTCATAATCAGAGACAAGAGTGTGATCATATTTCTTAGAATTAGTCTCAGTAAATAATCCAATCATGTGCACTGATAATTTAATTCAATTTAGATAACTAATATTCCTAGCATATACAATACACTTACACTTCGTTAGTTTATTGGCCCTGGTTGATAATTTATGTAATCAATTTAAGAAAATTAAATTGACAAACAATATGCCAATATTTTTCAAGGAGTATCAAGGCAACAAAAAGAAGAACCAAGCTAAAATCCAAGGAAATGAACACATAAGATGGTTAATAAATTAGGACTTTATATTTTTCAAAAGGGGCATGCTAGGCACACTAATAATAGGTTTCAATACATGCCAAGTTCCAATGTGTGCCAAGTGCCCATGTATGTTAATGCATGCCAAAGTGTTCGAGGGAATGCTAGGGACTATAGGGCATGCGTACACATGCTAAGAGATTTTTACGCTATGGTAGGGCTTGCCAACATGTGCTTGGGTGTCCTAGTCATGGCAAGATGTTCTAGGTACAAATATGTTCTAATACATGCGGGGTGCCAAGGAATTTTAGTGTGTTCCAAACCATTTTAAGATGTGCCAAGAGTGTTGATGAGTGCTAGATATATCTCATTAATAGAATTGACAATGCTTGATTTTGTATTAAATAATATAGTTTCTACACACACTAATGGAACTTAATCTAAAGGGAATTTATTAGATAACAAACCTAATAGATATGAATCATGTATTGAATGGTAGGAAACCTATATTCTCACTATTTGAGGAAAATTATACACGCTAATTACTTCTTAAAAAAATTACTGACTCTAACCACTTTATGCCATTGGACACATAATTAAAAAGACTCCACAACAATCGTCTGAAATAATTATATTTTGACAAAAAATATAGTAACATGCACATAACATCATCAAAACTGATTGGAATGATCAATGATGACGAACATTTTTCGACCGTCACCAAAAGCAACAAAAAATAACATTGGTGACGGTCAATAAAATATCATCATTAGAAGTGTCACCAAAGAGAAAATTAGTGATGGGCCTTTAACAACCCTCACTAAAAGTGTCACTAAAAATGTCTTTGGTGACAAACCTTAAAGGATTGTCACTATATGCACTTACAACAACACATTTTAAGGATTGTCACCATATGTGAGAATGGTGATAGACCTTAAAGGTTTGTCACATGCATGACCCTAACCAATGTCCTTTTTTATTGTAGTGCAAGGATATCATGTAAGAACACACTTGTGAAGTTAAAGAGATAAAGTGTTATGAAACCAACTCCCAAAATAGAAGAAAAGAGAGATCAGCGCCTTAGAAATCAACCTCTTCGAGGGGAAACCTTCTTTACATTACATAAATGAGAAATTCTTGGATGATACAAATGAAAAAGCCTCATTTATATATATAGGAGTCTATGGGGTCACAATATAATCCTAGCCAACCTAACAATCATAATTTAAGGGCACAACAATAACAATAGTGGCTTTTATGGGGCACAATAATAACAATATGGGGGCTATAGGAGTACAATAATAACAATAAGGGGGTTACACTAATAACAATAAGGGACTACACTAGTAATATAGGGACCTAACATTCCCCTCTCATTCAAAAAAATGTTGTCCTCAGCGCTTGAGTAGCTCTATATGGTTCTGTATAAAATTATCATCCTCCTATGTGGAGTCTTGAGTGGGTAAGTTCTTCCACTTGATGAGATACTCTAAAATTGATCTATTTCATAGCTGTCGAGTTCCTGTTTCCATGACTGCTTTAGGTTCCAATATGATTTTTCCTTCCTCATCAATTTATGGCAATATTGTTTGAACTGGAAGTTTGTCCCCTGTAACCTTCTTTAAGCATGAAACATGGAAAACTGGGTGCACTCTAGATGAAGCAGTAAGCACTAATTTGTATGCCATAGTACCAATATTTTGCAACACCTTGTAAGGACCATAGTAATTTGTCAGTAATTTATTATCCTTATTAGATTTCTTGAGGGACATTTTTTTGTATGGTTGTAGCCGTAAAATACCCAGTCTCCTATATCAAAACTTCTCTCACTATGATGTTGATCTGCATGTTGTTTCATTCAATTTTGTGCCAAATTTAGGTTATCCTTTAAGACTTGGAGAATTTTTTGTTGATGCTCAATGTGATATTCTAGTGATTGAACCTTAGAATTTTCTCTTAAATCTGATGTGATCGACAGTTGACGATATCCATAAAGTGCCATAAATGGGGTCATTTTTTATGCAGTATGGAAGGAAGTGTTATACCACCATTCAACCAGAGGTAACCACTTGACCCATTCTATTTGTTTATCAGATACAAAACAATGAAGATATCCTTCCAAATGTTTGTTCACTATCTCAGCTTTCCCATCGGATTGAGGATGATAAGATGAGCTATGAGCTATTTAAGTACAAGAAAATAATTATGTCCAAAAATTTCCAGTAAAAATGGGATCTCTCTCACTTACAATAATATTTGGGTTTCCATGTAGCTTTTGAATTGTTTCCATAAATGCAGTAGCACAAAATTTTGCACAGAATTATTCATACTTGGTAATTCTATCAAATACCACTATGATGACACTCTTTCCTTCATATTTAGGTATATCTGTGATAAAATCCATTGAAATATCCTCCCAACGTTGACCTAGAATGGATAAAGGTTGTAAAAGACACAGGGTCTTAATTGTCTCAACTTTATTTTGTTGGCAAGCAAAAAATTCCATCACAAACTTTTGAATATCAGATTTAAGACCATCCCAAAAAAAATCTTTCTTCATCCTGTGGTAAGTTTTTTAAAATTATCAATGTCCTCCTAAGGGAGAGGTGTCCAATTCAAAAAGAGTATTTTTTTTAGTTGGGAATTCTTACAAAGATATAAGCGATGTTTGTACTGTAGGGAAATTTTTTTCCAAATAATTCTGTCAGATGTACTAGGATCTTACTGCAAATTTTGAATGAGTGTCCATAGTTCTTCGTCATTATTTCATTCATCCCTTGCTTCGGTTATCCAATTTGGTTGGATAATAGAAATGGCACAAAGCAATGCTTCCACCTCCTTATCCTTTATTGAGAGTGCATCTGCAACAAAATTTAGCTTCCCTTTTTTGTGGATGATTCCAAAGTGATAACCCAACATCTTTATGACCCATTTTTGTTGCTCTTATGAAGATAATATTTGTTCCGAAAATTATTTAAGACTATCATGATCAATTTTTACCTTGAAGTGTCTCCCCATTAGGTAAGGTTGCCATTTCTTTAGAGCATGTAGTATTACCAACATTTCCTTCTCATAAATAAATTTTTGTAAATACTTTCCTTTGATTAGACGTCTTTCAAAATAAATGGGTTTTATTTCTTGCCTTAAAACAACACCAATTCCAATACTCAGGAATTACATTCCACAATAAAGTTTTTTGTGAAGTCTGGTGTAGCTAAGACCAGTGCTAGGCACATTTCCTCTTTAAGATGTTCAAAGGCCTTAGTTTCTTCAATATTCCATGAAAATGCATCTTTCTTCAATAATGTTCTTAGAGTTTCTGTTATTCTCTCACAATTCTTAACAAACTCGTGATAATACCTTGTTAACCTGAGAAATCCTCAAAACTTATTTATGGTTGTGGGGACTTTCTATTCCTTAATAGCTTTAATTTTGTTAGGATCTTCCTTAAAACCCTCCTGAGCTATAATATGACACAAATATTCCACCTCTTGTACTCCAAAGAAACATTTCGAGGTTTTTGGATATAATTGTTTCTCCTCCAATAGTTTTGAGCAACCTGTCAACATGTTGAACATGATCCTTCCAAGACCTGTTGCAAATTAGTATCAAAATACTAACAACACTTTTCTAAGGAAGGGTTTGAAAATGTAATCCATCAACCATTGAAATGTAGAAGGTGCATTGGTAAGGCCAAAAGGCTTGACAAAAAATTCATAATGACTCTCATGAGTTCAAAATGTTGTTTTTGGAATATCTTCAGTCTTCATATTTGATGATATTTTGAATGAAGATCCAACTTGGTAAAATAAATTTATCCATGTAATTCATCCAATAATTCATCAGTCACCTGAATGGGAAATTTACCTTTAATAGTGAGCTTATTTAGGTCCCTATAATCTAGACACATGCATCATGATCCATCCTTCTTGTGCAACAATACTACTATAATAGGGAAAGAACTTTGACTAGGTTGAATTATACCAGCCTCTAGCATTTCTGCAATCATATGTTTAATTTCTCTCTTTTGTACATAAGGATATATGTAAGGCCTGATGTTTGGAGGAACACTTACTGGAATCGAATGAATAGCATGATCATGATCATGAATAGGTGGGTTACCTTTTGGAGATTTAAACACCTTGGAATGATTGTCCAAGAATTTTGGAGATCTGGATAAATATATGTTGGAAATTCTAGTGAGCATAATTGTGAAATTATGCCTCTTTGTTCCTTATTCGGAAGATTTTTCATGACATCAGAGCTTATTATCTTTCTCGGCTTCCCTAGGATACCCCGTAATTCAACTTCCTTTCCTTCTAAAAAAAAATTCAAGAAAATTTCTTGAAAATTAAAAGCTACCATCCCCAAAGATTGTAACCATTGTACTCCTAGTACAACATTAGCACATCCCATTGGAATGGAAAATCATTGGACTATTCAATACATATTCCCCCATGGTTAGCTTGATATTATGGCATTTTTCAGAGAAATTTATAGTTCCTCCATTTGCAACCATCGCTTGACACTCTGGTGTTGGGTATAGGAAGCAATTCAATTCCTTGTCTACCTTACAATGAATAAAATTATGGGTACTACCTGAATCAATAAACACTATTGCCTTTTTCTTCTTGATATGTCCTTATATATTGATATTTTGAGGTGTGGTAATTCCTGCCAATGCATTGCAGGATATGGTCGGACTCATTTCTTCTTTCTCTAGGGTTGGTTCCTAGTGTATATCCTCTTATTTTGAATATTTTTGTTCATTTTCTTCCTCCTCTTCTTACTTTATGCTTTCTTAGAATGGTAATTTTCTTGCTTTTATTGGGAAAAAGTATGTGCACCATGTCTAGAATTCATTACATTCTAAGACTTATATATTTTTTTTTTCGGATTAAGACTTCATTATAAATTTATAGATTAATATTACACTTCATTTTCATAATGTAATCATTCATTTCTTAATTAATTTGAATATTTTCTTTCAGAATTTGCAAGTTTATTTCCTAGAATATATATTTTATTTCACTTCATTATTCTATGAACCTTTAATGGAAATTTAATGAAAGTAACTTAAAAAATAAATAAATTACTCATCACAAATTAGCCGTACTTATGGGGGTCAAATGAACTATATATAGTTTGTATGTGTAGGAATATAGCGCTCACTTTCTCAAGCTAATTGGGGCCTATATAAGGAAGATAAGGGATAGTTCTAAGCTTCATAAATCATGAACCAAGAGAAGTGAAGTCAATTTGGAGAGGTTTTTTATGGGAAGTCTTTTTGGCACTCTTTGGGAAGGTGTTTGTGGTCTTAGTTATAAGGAAAGTTGTAGATCTATTCTATATTTTGAGTTTCCTACATATTGAAGGTGAGTTCTAATGTTTTTGAAATATGAAATTTAGTCCAACTGAAGGAAAATTTTGTGTCTATTACGGGGCCAAATAAGGTCAAGTCTTAGAATTTTTAAGGCAAACTTAAAGTTTTATTTGAAGGATGGTTTCTAGTTTTGTAAAGGATTATTTCAAGCAAGGTTTGTGGCCAAATTTGTAGTCCCATCATATACAATGTTCTAGTTTAATTTTTTAGGGTGTTGAGCTATGTTGGAAAATTGTTGTAGGGATATTTATGGGACGATTTTGGTTGAATAAGGAAGCATTAAGGGGGATATTATTTTAATTAATTGAGGTTTTAAGGTGAATATAAGGATGATCCTTATTGTGGAAAAAGGTGCATTAAGAACAACACTACCATGGGAGATATTTGTGGTAGGTTTGTGGGCTATATAAGGTAAGTGTTTAGTGCAAGGGTTGATAGCTTGTAGGAGGAATACATTCATGGTTGTTCTTACTTTATGCCTTGTTAGAATGGTAATTTTATTGCTTTTATTGGGAAAAATTATGTGCACCATGTCTAGAATTCATTAAATTCTAGGACTTAGATTTAATTGTTTGTTTGTTTGTTTGTTTTTTTTTTTTTTTTTTTATGATTAAGACTTCATTATCAATTTATAGATTAATATTCCACTTCATTTTGATAACGTAATCATTCATTTCTTAATTTATTTGAATATTTGCTTTTAGAATTTGAATGTTTATTTCCTAGAATATATATTTTATTTCACTTCATTATTCTATGAACCTTGAATGGCAATTTAATGAAAGTAACTTAACACAAAATTAAATTACTCATCACAAATTAGCCATACTTATGGGGGTCAAATAAACTATATATAGGTTGTATGTATAGGAATATAGCACTCACTTTCTCAAGCTAATTGGGGCCTATATAATAAATATAAGGGATAGTTCTAAGTTTCATAAATCATGAACCAATAGAAGTGAAGTCGATCTGGAGAGGTTTTTATGGGAAGTCTTTTTGGCACATTCTTTAACGATTTTTGGCACTCTTTGGGAAGGTTTTTTTGGTCCTAGTTATAAGGAAAGTCATAGATCTATTCTATATTTTTAGTTTCACACATATTGGAGGTGATTTCTAATGTTTTTTAAATCTGAAATTTAGTCCAATTAAAGGAAAATTTTGTGTCTATTACGGGGCCAAATTCATCTGTTTGAAGTCCAAGTCTTAGAATTTTCAAGGAAAAGTTAAAGTTTTATTTGAAGCATGGTTTCTAGTTTTTTTAAGGATTATTTTAGTCACAGTTTGTGGCCAAATTTGTAGTCCCAACATATACAATGTTCTAGTTTAATTTTTGAGGGTGTTGAGCTCTGTTGGAAAATTGTTGTAGGGATATTTATGGGACGATTTTGGTTGAATAAGGAAGTGTTAAGGGAGATATTATTTTAATTAATTGAGGTTTTAAGGTGAATATAGGGATGATCCTTATTGTGGAAAAAGGTGCATTAAGAACAACACTACCATGGGAGATATTTGTGGTAGGTTTGTGGAATATATAAGGTAAGTGTTTAGTGCAAGGGTTGATAGGTTATAGGAGGAATACATTCATGGTTACAAGGGACTATTTGGTTTGAATTTCATTTAAAATCCCTATGTAACATAAAAAAATATATAGTGAGATTAAAATCCACCAAGTGTAAATAACTTCTTATTGCACAAATAATAATCCTAAGTGGTGACAATCGAACAACAAATAAAAAGAGTTTTGGAAGTTTAAAATTTATATGAGAAGACCTATTTTTGATACAATACCGAGAAATGGAATGTAGGAGATCAAGTCCAAAGAGGAAAATCAAGAATCCTAGTTGAAGAGCTAAAAATTAAGGTGTACAGGTCAATTGATTATAATCAAGATTTATGGCCCAATCTTGAGGGTTGTATGGTTAGAAGGCAACTCACTGGAAATTTTTTTAGGACCATAATTTATTGATGATATATCCAAGGAACAACTTGAACACCTATTTTGGTTCCTATGTTCTTATATTTGGTGCTAAACTAGACAGGATTGGAGTCGGCCATAGGTTGGTGGCTACATTTGTTAAGTTTGTGCTCAACTGGGCCAACGAAATATCTTATAGGTTGGTGTATATAAAGGTTGTAAGTTGGTACTTAATTTGCATAAGGAAGTTTACAAAATATATATAAGGAAAAATTGTATAAATTTTTATTATGTAAATAAAAATGTTTCATCATTTATATGCATCAAATGTTTTAAAAGATAAAAAATGATTGAAAATAATAAAATACTCATCCACCCCCTCTCTCATTATTTCCAACGAAGAAAGTGTGTTACGTAAAATTGAAGGAAGTAGTGCAATATTCTAGTATAACTAATTATAAAATGAGAGATGGAAGTAAGGGGATGTCACCATGATTAAGAAATTACAACATTCATTCAAACTATAGACTTGGAAAAGAATGGGTATAATTATGATTTATTGACTCAAAAATTAAATTTACATTCGACATGTGTGGAAACAAAGGGAAATAATATGTATTGGAGTACTTCACATTTATAGTTGGTTAAATTCCATTTGCGTATAGTTTTATGTGGAGAGTTATCATTTTTTAATATTTATCCGATAGGAAAGGATCAAGCTCATCGTTTGATGGATTGCACTCGTAGGTGAAATGATCACTTAAAAAAAAATAATTTTCATTTGTTTAATTTTTTATGAGGGCTTGAGAAAAAATGGAGGTTTTTTCCTACTCATTTCTACTTTGGTTCTAAATATTTTTTTTTGTTTTTTCTTGATCGCAGCACATCTCTCTCTATTGAACAAATTAGTTACCAATGTGAGTGAGTAAAAATTTCCATTAAATAACCTGATTTGTATTGTGTATGTGACTTCTTTGGGAAGAATTTAGACTTTTTATATGGTTCTACCCTCAAAATACTCATTGAAATTGATATCATCATAATTTTAGTTATTAACAACATATTGTATATCTGAATATGTAGAAGCTAGAGGAATTAGCATTGCAGATTAAAATGATACACACTAATACTTAAATGGAAAAGGGGGGAAAAAAATAAAAGGAAAATATTAGAATACACAATTGGGTCTTTCGTAGGCCTAATATTATAAAAAATACTAATCAAACTTGTACTATTTTCTAGTTTATAGTGGATGCATTTTCCAACTCTTATGTAGTTAGAGGAATAATAAGATATTATATCAGTGATAGAAAGATAATTGCGATAGCCCCAAGAGTTAGTTCAATTGGTTGAGTTCCCATCATTAAAAAACTTTTTTCTATTGATAGGTTATTGGTTCAATTTTATTGACACTCCGGGGGGTCAATATCTATGGTTGAGCTAGAAGGAAGTGATCCCTTTGAGTGAGTCTTCTTGATATAAATATTTTGTGGACATAGTAGTCACCTTGAACCAGATAGAAAAAAGGAAATCTAAGTGGGATAGATATTAATGCATTTATAACCAACATGTATGAATATTTCTAAGGTAGTATACAGGATTTAGGAATACCTAAATAATGCATACATTGGATATCTTAGTAGAAATATAATTAATACCATTGCATAAATATCTATAATACCTATGTGTGGTACACCAAATAATTTTTTTATTGTAGCTACAAAATTAGTGAAGGAAAATGGAACTAAGGAGTTTTAAGATGACAATATTTTACCATCGTATTGTAGAAAATACATGGGATATTTACATACCAAATTGCTTACCAAATTGGCAAGATTTTCATATGATATTTTCAGGCACTGTGATGCTAGGAAGATCACGAAGATATTTGAGTCTGTTAGATTTTCTGATTTGAGAGAAGCTCAAGTGCCCCAATCTTCTGTGCCATAACTAATTTTCCAAAGATTTACCTAAGTAACATTATTCTTTGTAACCTTTCAATACATACAGATTGCCTGGTGTTCTAGTTCCTTTTATTACTGTTTTTCGTGTGTCAAGTTCACGGACCACACATTATTTTGAACTAAAGATAGCTTCATTTCCTTGATCACACATTTGAATTACACTCAACAGGTTATGTTTTAATCCATCCACATACCTCACATTGTTAGCATTTACCTTTTCTTTTAGAAAAACATAATCTTTTCCTTTAATGACAACAAGAGTATCATTTCCAAAGGTAACATTCTTTTCTCTTTCTAGAGCATTGTATGCAAGGAGTTTATTTCTATCACCTGTCATGTGTTTTGAGCATTTGCTATCAATGTACCATTGATTTTATGCCCCTTCTGCAAATAAGGCTATGCCAGAGTTTTGAGCCTGTAATTCCTTCTTTCTCCATAGCTTGGAATTTAAAGGTATATGTTATTTTGGTTGAAGTTTCCTTGTGCATTCAGATTCTCCATGACCAAAGTTATTGCAACAAGAACATTCAATTTCATTTTGAAGAGGAGAATAGTTGTTATAAGTATTATTCTTTATTCCAGTCTCATTTATTTGCTTTCTTTCTTCTCTCATCATGATGGTTTTGTATGCAACACATTGAATAGCTTTATGACCAAAATGATGACATGAGAAACATTGCCCATTAAAGAAGAAATTTTTGCAATCACGAAACCTTCTATTTGTGTTTACCTACTCATTGGTATTTCTATGATTGATATTTCTGCTATTGTTCTTTGTATTGAAGTGGTTATGCTTTACCTGTGAAGTTCCTTTTTTCTCTTTTCGAGTGAAGGAATCTTGTACACTAGATTTAGCTACATTTAGATAGCTTGGTGTTAAAGACTGAGAGGATTCTCCGATAAATGCAAGACCTGTCTTTACAAAAGGAGAGCGTTGAACCTTGATAATTTCATCTAAGGTTTCAGTTCCTTTGGAAAATATATGATTTAAATTTTTCTCTTTCTCAATTTCCTTTCTTAGACTTACTATTTCACATTCTAATTTCTCATTGTGCTTCTCCTTTTCTATAAGCTGATTCTTTAGAATATCTATGGAAAGTTTGTTTTCTTCCAAAAATATTTTGAGTTGATTAATTTCTTCAAGAAAATAATTTTCTTCTAGAGCATCCATAAAGGTATCTTTAGCCTCAGTAGAGTCTTTTTCAAAAGAACTGAGTAGTCTAACATCTTGATCAGATTCTCCTTCATCACTATTTGATAGCCCATCACTATCTTCATGAGTATAATAACTTTTTCTATTGATGAACTGATTTCTATTTTCTTTTTCCACTTCCTTTCCTTTTTCATGTTTTTCTTTATAAGGATGCTTAGCATCATCATGACCAACCCTTCCACAAGAAAAATATTTAAAAGGAAGCTTACCTCTGAACCTTCCTATGCCAAGTTGTAGCTTGTTTACAAAATTTATCTCATCTTCTTCTTAAACATACCCTAATCCTTCTTGTTCTTCTGCTTCTTTTCCTTTTCTAGCAACTCTAAAGAAAACTTCTTTGACTTCAGATGGACCTCCTTTTCTAATCTCACATGCAATCAAAATAACATGAAGTTGAACAATAGTAAGAGTTTGTAAATCCTTCTTTTCTTCAATAGTAGACACTTTAGACTTGAATTTTGGATTTAGAGATCTTAAAACCTTTTCTACGAGAGTAGTGTCAGTTATGGTTTCACCTAGATTTCTCATACAATTTACAATATCATCTAGATGTTAAAAGAAACTCGCAATTATTTTCTCATTATGCATCCTGAGATTTTCATAATGAATTTTGAGAGTTTGGAGTTTATCACTTTTTACCTTTGTATCACCTTCATAGCTTAGAATGCTTAGGACCCATATCTCATTCGTTGTATTTGACTACATGACTTTGACAAACTTTGATTCAGTCAGACTTCCCAATAATGCATTGACCGCCTTTGCATTGGTTTCATATTTCTTTCTTTCTGCTACATCTGTTGGAAATGATGCTGGATATTGATAACCTCATTCAACTATAGCCCATAAATCTGCTCCCAGAGACAGAATATAGGATCTTGTCCTTGTCTTTCAGATGATTAAATTGTTTCCGTTGAAGAGAGGAGGCCTAGTAGATGTTGTCCCTTATTGATTACTCATGTTAGTTGATCTTCCTTCTAGCAATTAAGCTTCTTCAGAAAGACCTTCTCTCATACCAATTGTTGGGAAAAATACTAAGAGGGTGAGTGAATCATTATTTAGAATTTACTGAAAATATTTTAAATTTTTCATTACATAATTCCATACGTGGCTTTGATGAACCCAACTTGCGTATACACCCACATATACTAAAATAAATTAGAGTATATTGATATAATTTACAGATTAGAAAAAATTTTCAGGAACAATCTTTAACACAGTTTACCAGTCATGCATCTGTTAGATAATCTATAAATATGTGCAGTAACAACAATATAAATCATCATACAAGTGAAACACATATGCACACCAATATTTAAGGTGGAAACCCAATTCGAGAGAAAACTACCATTGTTTTCATCTCTGTCTTCAATATGTATTATATGGAAAACTATTTACAATATTGTACTGATGTAGACTCATATCTTTACACATGCATCTAACTGCATAAGGCTACAACCTTCTCTCATTTTCCAACTACTACTGGAAGGGAGCTAAAACCCCTTGATCTCGTTTACTAGCTACTACTCGAAGGGAGCTTCAACCACCTGATCCGAACATTAGCTTCTACTGGAAGGAACCTTCTACTTCCATATTGAAGGCTTCAACCCTCATAACTATTGCGGATCACGTTTCATCAATTTTCATACTGGATCAAACAACATCAACACAACTCCTCATAAACATCAAGAATCATAAGCTTGACCCAATACTTCAATCAAAACAGTGAGACCACTGTAATGAGAACTTTAGAAATAACCAAGACTTCAGAATAAATATTCAGATACAAACTCAACCCTGAACATTGATCAACTTAAAGTGCATATGTTACTTCACTTCACTGAACCCATGTGTATATGCACTTTCCTTCACACCAACCTGCATATAGATTTGTGAATACTCTTTTTCAGAATGAAATCAATCTTAGATCCAGATTTGAGGATTCCAGTTAGATATCTCTAGAAATGCAGAACCCTTCATCACCTAGTCACCATCAACCATGTTTATTCTCTCATTGATCATATTTGTACATAATCAACTTAGCAACATATACAGTATTCAAACAACCCAGATCTACAAGAAGACTTGATTGACAGAAAGGAGACAAATAGCATGAATAACACAAAAAACCTCTACAATAAGCATTAGAAAAACCTAACTGCCATAGGCGGCTTTTCTGAAGCAAACCCGTGTATATACGCGCTTTTACCAAGACGAACTAGCATATAGATCTAGAAATATAAACTTTGCAGAATGAACCAGATCCGTAGAACTTACCTAGATTTCTTCATTTGACTTCAGCAAACTTGCACGAGGTCATAGATCTAATCATCTCTTCAATGGATCACACAAGAGCATAGTCGTTTCAGATCTACAGATCCTGAACCATCATTGTATCCATGGGTGCATCATAGATTCAGATCTATCAATTAGAACAACGTTCATCCCATATAGATATACCTTAGAGAAAATTGTTGAGTCACAACTGTTACTCATGCACACTTCGCACTTATGATCTTCTTCTCCTTATATAGATTTAGCCTTTACCAATACCATGAGTCAAAACCACACAAATGCTGATGGTATTCTTGGACAGAATGAAATAGTCAATACAATGCTCAATACTGTGGGCTTATACCATGGTAATGCCCCTTGGTTTCATAATTTTAGAGAGCAACTCATCAACGGTTGTCGTCAAGAACAACTTCATCAAGTAGGTTTCCATCAAGGATAACATATTGCAACATATCGCCAACATAGTTCATTGGGCCATGTTTGACTTTATGTGATGTATATTTGGACTTGCACTAATATAGTATTTAATTCCCAACTTGGCTTTGTGTAACTCCGAATTGTGGCCATATATCATCTATTTATACTTTCACCTTAGCTTAACTTTTTTATCCATAGTATAATATAGAATTGGTGATGTCTTAAGATTTAATATTCAATATTTAGTGTAGGGGAAAATTTGACTTTATGTGATGGATATTTAGACTCACACTAATATCATATTTAATTAGCAATTCAAGTTTCTCTAACTCCAAGTGGGTCCTATCTAGCAGTGAGCATATACAACAAGACTTCATTAATGAATCTATAAACTCAAATATGTCATATTAAATCGAGGTGTCTTTAGTGCTACTTTTTGGAGTTTTGTGTGCGGGAATCATGCTAATTTTTTTTAAGTAAAATATTGATTTATGTTATTTAAACTGTTTTTTTTACTGCAGATATGGATTCACCACCTTAAAAAAACCCTACTACACTTTGATTGTGTAAGGTTTCCCATAAAACATTTGTTTTCAATCCGGATTTTAGAGAAATT
This sequence comes from Pinus albicaulis, assembly GCA_034641835.2. NCBI lineage: Eukaryota > Viridiplantae > Streptophyta > Pinopsida > Pinales > Pinaceae > Pinus > Pinus albicaulis. The sequence continues at coordinate 830,398,431 of CM076573.1, forward strand.
GGACGGGAACAGGAAAAGCCTTCGACACTAAAGACAACTTGTTATTAAATAATTTATAACATTGTAAATGTTCCCGGCTATAAAGCACTACTTCTAGGGCAATAAAAATTCCAGATTTAAAATAATGTTGATTGCATTAAAGCACCACTTCCAATCAAATAAATATTCCAGATTTAAAATTTGGTGATGTTTCAAGATTTAATATTTACTTTTCTAGGAAATATATGACTTTATATGATGTAGATTCGGAGTGGAAATAAAAATGCTAGATTTAAAATAATGTTTCTTTCCCTAAAGTACCACTTCTAAGGAAATAAATATTCCATATTCAAAAATTGGTGATCTTTCAAGATTAAATATTTTGTTTAGTGGACCATCTATAACTTTATGTGATGTAGATTTGAAGTGGCACTAATATCATATTTAATTCCCAACTCATGTTCAACTAACTTCCAACTGTGGCCTTATCTAGCAGTGGGCACATACAACACTACCACATTAATCACTTTATACCCTGAAAAATATTAGTTGCCATATTAAATATCCTATAACATTGTAAATATTGCTAGCAGTAAAAGCACCAATTCTAAGGAAATACAAATTCCAAATATAAAATAATGTTGCTTTTATTAAAGCACCACTTCTAAGACAACAAAAATTCCAAGATATAAAATTTTGTGATATCTCATGATTTAATATTTAGTGTAGGAGGCATCTTTGAAATTTCTAAAGCAATACAAATTCCGGATTTAAAATAATGTTTCTTTTCTTAAAGCACCACTTGTAAGACAATAAAAATTCCAAGATTCCAAATTTGGTGACATCTCAAGATTTAATATTTAGTGTAAGGGGTATCTTTGACATTATGTGATGGAGATTGGGCTGACACTAATATCATATTTAAAATAATGTTGCTTGCCTTAAAGCACCACTTCTAAGACAATACAAATTTCAAGATTTAATATTTGGTGATATCTCAAGATTTAATATTTAGTGTAGGGGGCATCTTTGACATTATGTGATGGGGATTTGGACTGACACTAATATCATATTTAAAATAATGTTGCTTGCCTTAAAGCACCACTTATAAGACAATAAAAATTCCAAGATTTAAAATTTGGTGATATCTCAAGATTTAATATTTAGTGTAGTGGGCATCTTTGACATTATGTGATGGAGGTTTGGACTAACACTAATATCATATTTAAAATAATGTTGCTTGCCTTAAAGCACCACTTCTAAGATAATAAAAATTCCAAGATTTAAAATTTGGTGATATCTCAAGATTTAATATTTAGTGTAGATGGCATATTTGACACTATGTGATGGAGATTTGGACTGACATTGATATCATATTTAATTCCCAAATCAGATTAAATCTCAACTGGGGCCCTATCTCGCAGTGAGCATATACAAGTGGACCTCCTTATTGACTCTATAAATTGAGGGTTGTCTTATTAAATACCCTATAACATTGTAAATGTGGCTACTTGTAAGAAACCACTTCTAAAGCAATAAATATTCCAAATTTAAAATTTGGTGAGGTTTCAAGATCTAATATTTCTTTTAGTGGATCTTCTATGACATTATGTGATGTAGATTTAGACTAGCAATAAAAATGCCAAATTTAAAATAATATTACTTCCAGTAAAACACAACTTCTAAAACAATAAATATTTCAAATTTAAAATTTAGTAATATTTCAATATTTAATATTTAATTTACTAGACCATATAACTTTATGTGATATAGATTTGAACTAGCACTAACGCAAATAACGCAACTCCCAAATTGGGGCCCTATCTCATCTATTTATACTTTCACCTCAACTTAATTTTCCTCACCCTTTCATTTCTTTCTTTTTGGAATATTTTTTGGTTAATATCAATGACGGCTTCCAAGGTGGTTTTAGTGTTGGCCATGTGCCTTTTCGCCCTCTTTCTGCTATCTTCTGTCATAGCCATACACCATGATGGTGCCTCTGGAAACACCCAGGCAACGAGCACAGCATCACTGGGTAAAAAAATCTAAGCAAAATCCAGTTATAGACACTAAAAAAATATTAATCTAATATTGTGTTACTAATTCAAAATCCAGTTACAGACAATAAAAAATATTAATAGAATATTGTCTTACTAAACCTAAAATTGTTTGAATGTGTGCGCGGGAACGAAGGTATGTATTTGCGGGTCAGATCTGTGCCTTGATTTGACAGGGTGTAAATATCCATAATTATTTGGGTTAAGGCAATAAAAAAATCAACGAAATCTAGTTGCAGTAAAAATATGAATCTAATATTGTGTTACTAATCCTAAAATTGTTTGAATGTGTGTTTAGGGCTCTCGAACGGTTGATGTGAGCGCGGTAGCGGGGGTATGTCCCTGCGCGTTGGATATGTGTGTCTGCTAGGGTGGTAAATAAAGCCACACTCCGTTACTATTTAAATTTGATTCGAAGTTAATGAGCAGTGTAATAAAGTTGCAAGGCTTTAATTATGACTGTTTTATTTGTGTTTATAAAAGGCTTTGGATACTTTGATGCGTTGGCGACATATAATGATCATCAAAGTTTCAAAAATAATAATAATTAAACTCTTGTAATTTTATTGTATTTTTGAGTAATTTATAAGAAATTTTAAAAAGTAAAGGAGTTTTGTTTTATTTAGATTATATTTTTTTGATGAAATTTATTAATTTATTTTCAAAAAATTAGGTAGTTGGAGTGTTTGAATCATTTTTTGATAGTAGAAATGGATTCAGCACCATCAAAAATATCTGAAGGACCTAAAATAGTGAAGTTTAATGGTTGTAACCCAAATTTTCAAAAATTTTTGAGGGTCCCCTAAATTTCTGGGATTTTTAAACTATTGTTCTTTCTATAGATATATAATTGATATGAAACCAACATAGATTTATGTTAACTCTCAATCTACCAAGAACCACTTAGAACCATATAGGAATCAATTTTTTGAAGATGAAAAACTCTTTTTTATTGTAAAATTTGAAAAAGGGGTTTAATACATAAAGAGATTTGATTCATACTACCTTGGTACATCGAATATGAATATTTTTTAATTTTTTAATCAAGATATTATTTTATATTTTTAAAGTGAATATTTTTTAATTTGCTAAGGTAGATATTATTATATATTTTTAAATGTAATGTTAACTAGTAATGTGTGGCTCTAATATTTTATTCATATTTACTCAAGATCCATGAAGCATCACATTTCCTTCATTGTAGGTTGTAAGACCAATTTTATTTTAGAGGTGACATGTAAGCTCTATATTGACTAGGAAAGGAATTATTTCTAGACAAAATTATAATTTTTTTACTATCAATTACTTTATCTCTTTATATATAATGTTGATGTAAAATTATGTTATTTACACACGACATTGAAATGTTTATTTATGACACAGTGAATGTTGTATATTGACACATTTTTTTGTTATTAACATTTTGTATTAATATTTATGTTGTTGAAATATTGTTTTGTTATTAATTTTATTTAAGGTGTACATTATCTAATTTGTTTTAATGACATCTCTCTTTTAATGTACTTCTATCTCATAACATATATTGAAATATTATTTTGTTATTAACTTTATTTAAGGTGGGTATTATTCTATTTGTTTTAATTAATGTTACTTGACAACATTTCTCCCATACTAGGCTAGAGAGATTTCCAAAGTATTTTATTTAAAGTGAAAGCTAAAATATTCTTAGCTATATATATATATATATATATATATATATATATGAAATTCTATTGAAATATATTAAATAACATAGTCATTCAAATATTTTAGTTAGAGCATATATTGATTTTTTTGTAAAATACATTATAAATAGGACTGGTCAGGAGGCGAGAATCATCCTTTTCGTATCATCTTATTAATGCAAAACAATATTACTGTGTGCGCTGCTTTTAATTTAATTATTAAATTTGTTTCTTGATATCATGGTGCTTCAACGAGAATGTTACATCATTGATCATATGGTTTCCTATGTTTATTTTATCTCACGCGGTAGCAGGAGGCCCCCTTGTGGTGTACGATTATAGTATAATCTTTTCACTTCACCCTCTCTTTACTCTATTTCTCTCATAATTTGTTTTCTTTAATAGTTATCTTTCACATTTACTCAATGTTTCTTTTTCTTTTATAGGACTATCAAGCACTTGAATTAATTATAAACATCAGAAACATCTACCAATTATTCTCTTTACTCTCGCATTTATTTAGTCTCGCACTCACAGCAATATCATAGCCTTTTGTAAAACATTCATAGGCATATCACAGTTTTGATTCAAGAATGAATTATGAACCTCAGCGAACATGTTCTAAATATTTTCAATCATTTCTCTCAAAATATTTTCAATCATTTCTCTCAAAGCTTCTTTTTCAATATTGACTCATAGTTTCGATTACATAGATAGGTTTCCCTTAGCTTTAATAGATATTTGTATTCCTCTCCTACATAATTGTATTGCTGCTTTAGATAACCATAATTTTCTATTATTAAATAATAATTTCCTATTTAATAGCGTAAAATTTTCCTTACCTCGCTTATATACATTTTCCTACAACAAATTTACTATTTCACTGGAATAGGTTATTATTTACAATTTTATTATTATATATTTATTTCTTTATTTAGTGTATGAAGTTAGATTAAGAGTTCATTGCTTTCACTAGATTGGAATATAGATAGTTGTTCTTACTTTATGCTTTGTTAGAATGGTAATTTTCTTGCTTTTATTGGGAAAAAGTATGTGTACCATGTCTAGAATTCATTACATTTTAGGACTTAGATTTATTTATTTATTTATTTTTTTCTCAGACTAAGACTTCATTATCAATTTATAGATTAATATTCCACTTCATTTTAATAATGTAATCATTCATTTCCTAATTAATTTGAATACTTTTTTTTAGAATTTGAAAGTTTATTTCCTAGAATATATATTTTATTTCACTTCATTATTCTATGAACCTTTAATGGCAATTTAATGAAAGTAACTTAACACAAAATTAAATTACTCACCACAAATTAGCCGTACTTATGGGGGTCAAATGAACTATATATAGGTTTTATGTGTAGGAATATAGGGCTCACTTTCTCAAGCTAATTGGGGACTATATAAGAAAGATAAGGGATAGTTCTAAGCTTCATAAATCATGAACCAAGAGAGGTGAAGTCGATCTGGAGAGGTTTTTTATGTGAAGTCTTTTTGGCACATTTTTAAGGATTTTTGGCACTCTTTTGGAAGGTGTTTGTGGTCCTAGTTATAAGGCAAGTTGTAGATCTATTCTATATTTTGAGTTTCATACATATTGAAGGTGAGTTCTAATGTTTTTGAAATCTGAAATTTAGTCCAATTGAAGGAAAATTTTGTGTCTACTACGGGGCCAAATTCATGTGTTTGAAAGCCAAGTCTTAGAATTTTTAAGGAAAACTTAAACTTTCATTTGAAGGATGGTTTCTAGTTTTTTAACGGATTATTTCAAGCATGGTTTGTGGCCAAATTTGTAGTCCCATCATATACAATGTTCTAGTTTAATTTTTGAGGGTGTTGAGCTATGTTGGAAAATTGTTGTAGGGATATTTGTGGGATGATTTTGGTTGAATAAGGAAGCGTTAAGGGAGATATTATTTTAATTAATTGAGGCTTTAAGGTGAATATAGGGATGATCCTTATTATGGAAAAAGGTGCATTAAGAACAACACTACCATGGGAGATATTTGTGGTAGGTTTGTGGGATATATAAGGTAAGTGTTTAGTGCAAGGGTTGATTATACGAGGAATACATTCATGGTTGTTCTTACTTTATGCCTTGTCAGAATGGTAATTTTCTTGCTTTTATTGGGAAAAAGTATGTGCACTGTTTCTAGAATTCATTAAATTCTAAGACTTAGATTTAATTGTTTTTTTCTCATTAAGACTTTATTATCAATTTATAGATTAATATTCCACTTCATTTTGATAATGTAATCATTCATTTCTTAATTGACTTGAATATTTTCTTTTAGAATTTGAAATTTTATTTCCTAGAATATATATTTTATTTCACTTCGTTATTCTATAAACCTTGAATGGAAATTTAATGAAAGTAACTTAACACAAAATTAAATTACTCATCACAAATTAGTCATGCTTATGGGGGTCAAATAAACTATATATAGGTTTTATGTGTAGGAAAATAGCGCTCACTTTCTCAAGCTAATTGGGGCCTATATAAGAAATATAAGGGATAGTTCTAAGTTTCATAAATCATGAACCAAGAGAAGTGAAGTAGATTTGAAGAGGTTTTTTATGGGAAGTCTTTTTGGCACATTCTTTAAGGATTTTTGGCACTCTTTGGGAAGGTTTTTATGGTCCTAGTTAAAATTCAAGTTGTAGATCTATTCTATATTTTAAGTTTCATACATATTGGAGGTGAGTTCTAATGTTTCTGAAATCTGAAATTTAGTCCAATTAAAGGAAAATTTTGTGTCTATTATGGGGCCAAATTCATTTGTTTGAAGGCCAAGTCTTAGAATTTTTAAGGAAAACTTAAAGTTTTATTTGAATCATGGTTTCTAGTTTTTTTAAGGATTATTTCAAGCATGGTTTGTGGCCAAATTTGTAGTCCCAACACATACAATGTTCTAGTTTAATTTTTGAGGATGTTGAGCTCTGTTGGAAAATTGTTGTAGGGATATTTATGGGACGATTTTGGTTGAATAAGGAAGCATTAAGGGAGATATTATTTTAATTAATTGAGGTTTTAAGGTCAATAAAGGGATGATCCTTATTGTGGAAAAAGGTGCATTAAGAACAACACTACCATGGGAGATATTTGTGGTAGGTTTGTGGGCTATATAAGGTAAGTGTTTAGTGCAAGGGTTGATAGGTTATAGGATGAATACATTCATGGTTGTAAGGGGCTATTTGGTTTAAATTTCATTTAAAATCCCTATGTAACATAAAAAAATATATAGTGAGATTAAAATCTACCAAGTGCAAATAACTTCTTGTTGAACAAATAATAATCCTTAGTGGTGACAATCGAAAAAAAAATAAAAAGAGTTTTGGAAGTTTCAAATTTAGATGAGAAGACCTATTTTTGACACAATACTGAGAAATGGCATGTAGGAGATCAAGTCCAAAGAGTCAAGTCAAGAATTCTAGTTGAAGAGCTAAAAATTAAGGTGTAGTGTTCAATTGATTATAATCAAGATTTATGGCCCAATCTTGAGGGTTGTATGGTTAGATGGTAGCTCAATGGACAATTTTCTTAGGACCATAATTTATTGATGATATATCGAAGGAACAACTTGAACACCTAGTTTGGTTCCTATGTTCTTATATTTTGTGATCAACTAGATAGGATTGGAGTCTGCAATATCTTATAGGTTGGTGTATATAAAGGTTGTAAGGTTGTACTTAATTTGCATAGGGAAGTTTACAAAATATATATAAGGAAAAATTGTATAAATTTTTATTATGTAAAGAAAAATGTTTCATATTTTATATGCGTCAAATATTTTAAAAGATAAAAAAATGATTGACAATAATGAAATACTCATCCATCCAGTCTCTCATTATTTCCAATGAAGAAAGTGTGTTACGTAAAACTGGAGGAAGTAGTGCAATATTTTAGTATCACTAATTATAAAATAAGAGATTGAAGTAAGGGGATGTCACCATGATTAAGAAATGACAACATTCATTCAAACTATAGGCTTCGAAAAGAATGGGTATAATTATGATTTATTGACTCAAAAATTAAATTAACATTCGACATGTGTGGAGATAAAGGGAAATAATATGTATTGGAGTAATTCACATTTATAGTTGGTTAAATTCCATTTGAGTATAGTTTTATGTGGAGAGTTATCATTTTTTAATATTTATCTGATAGGAAAGGATTAAGCTCATCGTTTGATGGACTGTACTTGTAGGTGCAATGATCACTTCAAAAAAAAATTTCATTTGTTTAATTTTTTATGAGGGCTTGAGATCAAATGGAGGTTTTTTCCTAATCATTGCTACTTTGGTTCTAAATGTTTTTTCTATTTTTTCTTGATCACAACACATCTCTCTCTATTGAACATGTTTGTTACCAATGTGAGTGAGAAAAAATTTCCATTAAATACCTTGAGTTGTATGGTGTATGTGACTTCTTTGGGAAGAATTTAGACTTTTTATATGCTTCTACCCTCAAAGTACTCATTGAAATTGATATCATCATAATTTTAGTTGTTAACAAGATATTGTATATCTGAATATGTAGAAGCTAGAGGAATTAGCATTGCAGATTAAAATGATACACACTAATACTCAAATGGAAAAGGGGGGAATAAAAATAAAAGGACAATATTAGTATACACAATTTGGTCTTTCATAGGGCTAATATTTTAAAAAATATTAATCAAACTTGTACTATTTTTTCTAGAGTATAGTGGATGCATTTTCCAACTCTTATGTAGTTAGAGGAATAATAATATATTATATCAGTGATAGAAAGATAAGTGCGATAGACCCAAGAGTTAGTTCAATTGGTTGAGTCCCCATCATTAAAAAACTTTTTTCTATTGATAGGTTATTGGTTCAATTTTATTGACACTCCTGGGGGTCAAGATCTATGGTTGAGCTAGAAGGAAGTGATCCCTTTTAGTGAGTCTTCTTGATATAAATATTTTGTGGACGTAGCAGTCACATTGAACTAGATAGAAAAAAAGAAATCTAAGTGGGATAGATATTAGTGCATTTATAACCAACATGTATGAATATTTCTAAGGTAGTATACAAGATTTAAGAATACCTAAATAATGCATACATTGGATATCTTAGTAGAAATATAAGTAATACCATTGCATAAATATCTATAATACCTATGTGTGGTACACCAAATAAAAACGTTATTGTAGCTACAAAATTAGTGAAAGAAAATCGTACTAAGGAATTTTAGGGTGACAATATTTTACCATCATATTGTAGAAAACACATGGGATATTTACATACCAAATTTCTTACCAAATTGGCAAGATTTTCATATGATATTTTCAGGCACCGTGATGCTAGGAAGATCACGAAGAGATTTGAATCTGCTAGATTTGCTGATTTGAGAGAAGCTCAAGTGCCCCAATCTTCTATGCCATAACCAATTTTCTGAAGTTTTACCTAAGTAACATTGTTCTTTGTAACCTTTCAATACATACAGATTTCTTGGTGTTCTAGTTCCTTTTATTACTATTTTTCGTGTGTCAAGTTCACAGACCACACATTTTTTTGAACTAAAGACAACTTCATTTCCTTGATCACACATTTGACTTACAATCAATAGGTTATGTTTTAATCCATCCACATACCTAACATTGTTAGCTTTTACCTTTTCTTTTAGAAGAACATAATATTTTCCTTTAATGACAACAGGAGTATCATTTCCAAAGGTAACATTATTTTCTCTTTCTAGAGCATTGTATGCAAGGAGTTTATTTCTATCACCTGTCATGTGTTTTGAGCATCCGCTATCAATGTACCATTGATTTTCTTCCCCTTCTGCAATTAAGGCTATGCTACAGTTCTCAATATGTAATTCCTTCTTTCTCCATACCTTGGAATTTGAAGGTATCTGTTATTTTGGTTGAAGTTTGCTCGTGCATTCAGATTCTCCATGACCAAATTTATTGCAATAAGAACATTCATTTTCATTTTCAAGAGGACAAAATTTGTTATCAGTATTCTTCTTTATTCCAGTCTCATTTATTTTCTTTCTTGCTTCTCTCGTGATGATGGTTTTGTATACAACACATTGAATAACTTTATGACCAAAATGATGACATGAGAAACATTTCCCATTAAAGAAGAAACCTTTGCAATCAAGAAACCTTCTATTTGTGTTTACCTGTTGATTGGTATTTCTCTGATTGATATTTTTGCTATTGTTCTTTGTATTGAAGTGGTTATGCTTTACCTATGAACTTCCTTTGTTCTCTTTCCGGGTGAAGGAATGTTGTACGCTAGATTTAGCTACATTTAGATAGCTTGGTGTTGAGGACTGAGAGGATTCTCCGATATATCCAAGACCTCTCGTTACAAAAGGAGAGCGTTGAGCCTTGATAATTTCATCTAAGGTTTCAGTTCCTTTGGAAAATCTAAGATTTAAATTTTTCTCTTTCTCAATTTCCTTTCATAGAATTACTATTTCGCATTCTAATTTCTCATTATGCTTCTCCTTTTCTATAAGTTGATTATTTAGAGTATCTATGGAAATTTTTTTTCTTCCAAACATGTTTTGAGTTGATTAATTTCTTCAAGAAAATCAATTTCTTCTAGAGCATCCATAAATGTATCTTTAGCCTTAGTAAAGTCTTTTTCAAAAGCCATGAGTAGTCTAACATCTTGATCGGATTCTCCTTCATCACTATTTGATAGCCCATCACTATCTTCATGAGTATAATAACTTTTTCTATTAATGAACCGATTTTTATTTTCTTTTGCCACTTCCTTTCCTTTTTCATGTTTTTCTTTATAAGAACACTTAGCATCATAATGACCAACCCTTCCACAAGAAAAATATTTAAAAGGAAGCTTACCTCTGAACCTTGTTATGCCAAGTTGTAGCTTCTTTACAAAATTCATCTCATCTTCTTCTGAAACATACCCTGATCCTTCTTGTTCTTCTGCTTCTTTTCCTTTTGCAGTAGCTCTAAAGACAAATTCTTTGACTTCAAATGGACCTCCTTTTCTCATCTCACATGCTGTCAAAATTCCATGAAGTTGAACAATAGTAAGAGTTTGTAGATCCTTCTTTTCTTCAATAGTAGACACTTTAGACTCAAATTTGGGAGTTAGAGATCTTAAAACCTTTTCTATGAGAGTAGTGTCAGTTATGGTTTCACCTACATTTCTCATACAATTTACAATATCATCTAGATGTAAAATGAAACTCGCAATGCTTTTCTCATTATGCATCCTGAGATTTTCATAATGAATTCTGAGAGTTTGGAGTTTAGCACTTTTTACCTTTGTATCACCTTCATAGCTTAGTATAATTATGTCCCATATCTCCTTCGTTGTATTTAAATGCATGAATTTGACAAACTCTGATTCAGTCAGACTTCCCAATAATGCATTGACTGCCTTTGCATTGGTTTCATATTTCTTTCTTTTTGCTGCATCTGTTGGAACTGATGCTGGATATTGATAACCTCCTTCAACTGTAACCCATAAATCTGCTCCCACAGACGGAATATAAGATCTTGTCTTGTTCTTCAAGAAGATTAAATTATTTTTGTTGAAGAGAGGAGGCCTGGTAGATGTTGTCCCTTCTTGATTACTCATGTTAGCTGATCTTACTTCTAGTGATTAAGCTTCTTCAGAAGGACCTACTATGATACCAATTGTTGGGAAAAATATTGAGAGGGTGGGTGAATCATTATTTATAGCTTGCTGAAAATATTTTAACTTTTTCTTTACATAATTCCATACGCGGATTTGATGAACCCAACTCGCATATACACGCGCATATACTAAAAGAAATTAGCGTATAGTGATATAATTTTACATATTAGAAAAAATTTTCAGGAACAATCTTTAACACAGTTTACCAATCATGCATCTGTTAGATAATCAATAAATATGTGTAGTAACAACAATATAAATCATCACATAAGTGAAACACACATGCACACCAATATTTAAGGTGGAAACCCAATTTGACAGAAAACCATCGTTGCTATTGTCTCTGTCTTCAATATTTATTATATGGAAAACTGTTTATAATATTGTACTGATGCAGACTCATATCAGTACGTAGGCATCTAATTGCAGAAGGCTACAACCTTCTCTCATTTTCCAACTCCTACTGGAAGGGAGCTAAAACCCCTTGATCTTTTTTACTAGCTACTACTCAACGGGAGCTTCAGCCACCTGATCAGAACATCAACTTCTACTGGAAGGAAGCTTGTACTTCCATATTGAAGGCTTCAACCCTCATAACCACTGCAGACCATGTTTCATCAATTTTCATACTGGATCAAACAGCATCAACAAAACTCCTCATAAACGTCAAGAACCATAAGCTTGACCCAATACTTCAATCAGAACAATGAGACCACTGTAACCCGAACCTTAGAAATAACCCAGACTTCAGAATAAATATGCAGATACAAACTCAACCCTGAACATTCATCAACTTAAAGTGCATATGCTACTCCACTTCACTGAACCCGCATATATATGCGCTTTCGCTCACACCAACCTACATATAGCGCTCTGAATATTATTTTTCAGAATGCAATCAGTCTTAGATCCAGATCTGAGGATTCCAGTTAGATATATTTAGAAATGAAAAACCCTTCATCACCTAGTCACCATCAACTATGTTTATTCTCTCATTGATCATATTTGTACATAATAAACTTAGCAACATATACAGTATTCAAACAACCCAGATCTACAAGATGACTTGATCGACAGAAAAGAGACAAATAGCAGGAATAACACAAAACACCTATACAATAAGAATTAGAAAACCCTAACTTCCATACGAGCCTTTTCTGAAGCAAACCCGTGTATATACGAGCTTTGACTCAGACGAACTAGCGTATAGATATGGAAATATAAACTTTGCAGAATGAACCACATCCATAGAACTTACCCATATTTCTTCATTTGACTTCAGCAAACTTGCGTGAGGTCATAGATCTAATCATCTCTTCAACGGATCACATAAGAGCATAGTCGTTTTAGATCTAGAGATCCTGAACCATCATTGTATCCATGGGTGCATCATAGTTTCAGATCTATCAATTACAACAACGTTCATCCCATACATATATACCTTAGTGAAAATTGTTCAGTCAAAACAATTACTCATGCACACTTTGCACTTATGATCTTATTCTCCTTATATATATTTAGCCTTTACCAATACCATGAGTCAAAACCACACAAATGCTGATGGTATTCTTGGACAAAATGAAATAGTCAATACAACTCTCAATAATGTGGGCTTATACCATTGTAATGCCCCTTGGTTTCATAATTTTAGAGAGCAACTCATCAACGTTTGTCGTCAAGAACAACTTCATCAAGTAGGTTTCCATCAAGGACAACATATTGCAACATATCGCCAACATAGTTCATTGGGCCATATTTGACTTTATGTGATGTAGATTTGGATTTGCACTAATATAGTATTTAATTCTCAGCTTTCCTTTGTGTAACTCCAAATTGTGGCGATATATCATCTATTTATACTTTCACCTTAGCTTAATTTTTGTATCCATAGTCTAATATAGAATTTGGTGATGTCTTAAGATTTAATATTTAATATTTAGTGTAGGGGAAAATTTGACTTTATGTGATGGATATTTGGACTCACAGTAATATCATATTCAATTAGCAATTCAAGTTTCTCTAACTCCAAGTGGGTCCTATCTAGCAGTGAGCATATACAAGAAGGAGGTGTCTTTAGTGCTACTTTTTGGAGTTTTTTGTGTAGGAATCATGCTAAATTTTTTTTATGTAAAATCTTGATTTATATTATTTAAACTATTTTTTTTACTATATATATGGATTCACCACCCTAAAAAACCCTACTACACTTTGATTGTGTAAGGTTTCCCATAAAATTTTTGTTTTGAATCCGGATTTTAGATAAATTAGATGGGAACATGGAAAGCCTTCGACACTTAAGACAACTTGTTATTAAATAAGTTATAACATTGTAAATGTTCCTAGCTATAAAGCACTACTTCTAGGGCAATAAAAATTCTAGATTTAAAATAATGTTGATTGCATTAAAGCACCACTTCCAAGAAAATAAATATTCCAGATTTAAAATTTGTTGATGTTTCAAGATTTAATCTTTACTTTGCTAGGAAATCTATGACTTTATATGATGTAGATTGGAGTATAAATAAAAATGCTAGATTTAAAATAATGTTTCTTGCCCTAAAGTACCACTTCTAAGGAAATAAATATTCCATATTAAAAAATTGGTGATCTTTCAAGATTAAATATTTTGTTTAGTGGACCATCTATAACTTTATGTGATGTAGATTTGAAGTGGCACTAATAACATATTTAATTCCAAACTCATGTTCATCTAACTCCCAATTGTGGCCTTATCTAGCAGTGGGCATATACAACACTACCACATCAATCACTTTATACCCTGAAAAATATTAGTTGCCATATTAAATATCCTATAACATTGTAAATATTGCTAGTAGTAAAAGCACCACTTCTAAGGAAATACAAATTCCAAATTTAAAATAATGTTGCTTTTCTTAAAGCACCACTTCTAAGACAATAAAAATTCAAAGATTTAAAATTTGGTGATATCTCACAATTTAATATTTAGTGTAGGGGGCATCTTTGACATCTCTAAGGCAATACAAATTCTGGATTTAAAATAATGTTTCTTTTCTTAAAGTACCACTTGCAAGACAATGAAAATTCCAAGATCTCAAATTTGGTGATATCTCAAGATTTAATATTTAGTGTAGGGGGCATCTTTGACATTATGTGATGGAGATTGTGCTGACACTAATATCATATTTAAAATAATGTTGCTTGCTTTAAAGCACCACTTCTAAGACAATAAAAATTCCAAGATTTGATATTTGGTGATATCTCAAGATTTAATATTTAGTGTAGGGGGCATCTTTGACATTATGTGATGGGGATTTGGACTGACACTAATATTATATTTAAAATAATGTTGCTCGCCTTAAAGCACCACTTCTAAGACAATAAAAATTCCAAGATTTAAAATTTGGCGATATCTCAAGATTTAATATTTAGCGTAGGGGGCATCTTTGACATTATGTGATGGAGGTTTGGACTAACACTAATATCATATTTAAAATAATGTTGCTTGCCTTAAAGCACCACTTCTAAGACAATAAAAATTCCAAGATTTAAAATTTGGTGATATCTCAAGATTTAATATTTAGTGTAGAGGGCATATTTGACACTATGTGATGGAGATTTAGAGTGACACTAATATCATATTTAATTCCCAAATCAGATTAAATCTCAACTGGGGCCCTATCTAGCATTGAGCATATACAGGTAGACCTCCTTATTGACTCTATAAACTGAGGGTTGTCTTATTAAATACCCTATAACATTGTAAATGTGGCTACTTGTAAGAAACCACTTCTAAAGCAATAAATATTCCAGATTTAAAATTTGGTGAAGTTTCAAGATTTAATATTTCTTTTAGTGGATCTTCTATGACATTATATGATGTAGATTTAGACTGACAATAAAAATCCCAAATTTAAAATAATATTACTTGCAATAAAACACCACTTCTAAAACAATAAATATTTCAAATTTAAAATTTAGTAATATTTCAAGATTTAATATTTAATTTACTAAACCATATGACTTTATGTGGTATAGATTTGAACTAACAGTAACGCAACTAACGCAACTCCCAAACTGGGGCCCTTTTTCATCTATTTATACTTTCACCTCAACTTAATTTTCTTCACCCTTTCATTTCTTTCTTTTTGCAATATTTTTTTGGTTAATATCAATGACGGCTTCCAAGGTGGTTTTAGTGTTGGGCATGTGCCTTTTCGCCCTCTTTCTGCTATCTTCTGTCATAGCCATAGACCATAATGGTGCCTCTGGAAACCCCAGGCAACGAGCACAGCATCACTGTAAAAAAATCTAAACAAAATCCAGTTAGATTATAGACACTAAAAAATATTAATCTAATATCGTGTTACTAATTCAAAATCCAGTTACAGACAATAAAAAATATTAATAGAATATTGTGTTACTAAACCTAAAATTGTTTGAATGTGTGCGCAGGAACGAAGGTATGTATTTGCGGATCAGATCTGTGTCTTGATTTGACTGGGTGTAAATATCCATAACTATTTGGGTTAAGGCAATAAAAAAATCTGAACGAAATCGAGTTGCAGAAAAAGTATGAATCTAATATTGTGTTACTAATCCTAAAATTGTTTGAATGTGTGTTTAGGGCTCTCGAACGGTTGATGTGAGCGCGGTAGCGGCGGCATGTATATGCGGGTTGGATATGTGTATTGGTAGGGGTTGCGTTGGTGTTAAATAAAGCAATAAAGCCACACTCCGTTACTATTTAAATTTGATTCGAAGTTAATGAGCGGTGTAATAAAGTTGCAAGGCTTTAATTATGACTGTTTGATTTGTGTTTATAAAAGGCTTTGGATACTTTGATGCGTTGGCGACATATAATGATCATCAAAGTTTCAAAAAAAATAATAATAATTAAAGTCTTGTAATTTTATTGTATTTTTTATTAATTTATAAGAAAATTTAACAAGAGTGAGTTTTGTTTTATTTAACATTCAGTTGTGGGATTATAATTTTTTGATGAAATCTATTAATTTTTTTTTAAAATATTAGGTAGTTGGAGTGTTTGAATTGTTTTTCGATAGTAGAAATGGATTTAGTACCATCAAAAATATGTAAAGGACCTAAAATCGTGAAGTTCAATAGTTATAACACAAATTTTCAAAAATTTCTAAGGGTCCCCTAAATTTTTCGGATTTTTAGACTATTGTTTTTGTGTATATATATAATTGATATGAAACCATCATAGATTTATGCTAACTCTCAATCTTCCCAGAACCACTTAGAACCATATAGGAATCAATTTTTTGAAGATGCAAAAATCTTTTTTATTGTAAAATTTGAAAAAAAAGGTTTAATACATAAAGAGACGTGATTCATCCTACCTTGGTACATCAAATATTAATTTTTTAATCAAGATATTGTTTTATATTTTTAAAGTGAATATTTTTTAATTTGCTACGGTAGATATTATTATATATTTTGAAATGTAATGTTAACTAGTAAAGTGTGGCTCTAATATTTTATTCATATTTACTCAAGATCCATGAAGCATCACATTTCCTTCATTGTAGGTTGTAAGACCAATTTTATTTTGGACGACATGTAAGCTCTATATTGACTAGTAAAGGAATTACTTCTAGACACAAAATTATAATTTTTTTACTATCAATTACTTTATCTCTTTATATATAGTGTTGATGTAAAATTATGTTATTTACACACGACATTGAAATGTTTATTTATGACACAGTGAATGTTGTATATTGACACATTTTTTTGTTATTAACATTTTTTATCTCTTTTAATGTGGTGTTACCTCATAACATATTAATATGTATGATGTTGAAATATTGTTTTGTTATTAAGTTTATTTAAGGTGTACATTATTTAATTTTTTTTAATGTTATATTACTTGACTACATCTCTCTTTTAATGAATCTCTATCTCATAACATATATTGAAATATTATTTTGTTATTAACTTTATTTAAGGTGGATATTATTTTATTTGTTTTAATGTAATGTTACTTGACAACATTTCTCCCATACTAGGCTAGAGATATTTTCAAATTATTTTATTTAAAGTGAAAGTTATATGAAATTATGTTGAAATATATTAAATAACATAGTCATTCAAATATTTTAGTTAGAGCATATATTTTTTTTTTAAACAAGTAAGAAATTATAATTTTTATTTTTTAATTTCCAATTACCATTAATTTCCAATTACCATTGACATTGAAATAAATATTTTATTTGTGTCTAGCAATTTTTTTTATTAACATCTCTCTTTTAATACTACATGCCAATTCTATGTCATGGAATAAATTACACCTTTATTTTTATACTTGGTGTAATATTACACATCTCAACTCCATATTGGCTTATGGAAGAATTAGCCATCTTAGGAAATTATAAATAAAATTAGAGATTTTTTACTAGAAATTAGTTTATCTTTATATATAAATATGGTGTCCATTTAAGGTTAATATTAAATCTCCTGAGAAGGGGTGTTTGTCCTAGGACGAGTGGGGAGGGGAAATTTTCCACAACCCAACATGCATTAATTGAAAGGAGATGGCATTAAGCCCCACCAATAATATTTATCACTAGATACAATTACTATGAGAAAGTGTTGGAGATCATGCATAAGGGTTTCATTCAAGGTACTCGTTACATGTTTGTTTCAGTTTTTAGTTATATTGAGGATCCATGATCACTGAATCACAGGGAGTAACCAAAATGTCACTTCAAATGATGAAAAGGAGGGATTTCATCTCATGGTCTCACATGAAATGAGAGAGGAGGTGATACCCTACCAATCAAAACCAATTGCTTGAACAAAATATTGTTCTTTCTCGTCCAAAAAATTTGTGACATCAATGATAATGATCATGTATTTTATCCCATAGTATATTTCGTCTTATTTATTAGTTTTTCTCCTGGTCTATTTAGTCTTTTTTATTAGTTGTTATTTCAGTCACCTATTGTTTGGCTTAGCATAGAGTCTTTTTCCTAGTTAATTTTTCTTTGGTTCTCCTCTTCAAAAGGTTTTACTGGTCGTAAATTTTTCTTCATATTTTCCCTTTTACTAATTAAAATATTATAAATTGTATCTAGGTTCATTCATTTTCTCAATTTTCCACTCTTACCCCTACATATCATTCTTCCCGATTCATTATTTTCTCATTTTTTGTCCACCATTATCCTCCTATTTCCCTAATATTTGGTATCAAACTTGCCATGACTCTGGAACTTCCATCATTAATATAACCCATTGTGTTGATCATCACATACCTCCACCACCTTTCAAAATCCCATCCACCCAAAAAGGTTGCATGCATAGACCACCTCAAGTGGTTTATCCATATTATCCCCATCTAATCCCTTGACCATATACCCATAATGGTATTTTAGTGGATTCAATAATTACGATGTAAAGAGTCTCTATTTGAAAACAACTCCCATCAATTACCACTTGTATCATTGTGTACCATTGATTTTGATGTTCGACAATTGAAATAGTTTCTACCTTCATATTAAATAAGTTTATTATTCAGTTACAGAAATAATCAAATAGATATTCGTTGGATTTTCAGTTACCACTATGATGCTCAGAACGGTCCTATTACATACCTTGAATGGCCATTCTTCTATGAAGATTGGGAGATCTCCTTTCTGTGACAAGGTTATTAACAATAACAAAGGCTCCTGGACAAGCGTCTCACCGCACACATTGAAGCTCACGATGAGGGTTCCTGGAGTTCACTTCCCAAGGCCACAGGTTTCTTTCTTCACCTACAGTCTGTAGTGGAATTAATATATGTTCGCTTCCCAAGGATGCAGGTTTCTTGCTTCACCTATGCTCTGCAATGGAGTTACTATCTTCTTCTGAATTCAATAGTTTATATTTAAATTCTTCCATGTTTTAAATTCAAGAGGTTATATTTAACTCTTCGTCAATTTCTTGACTTTCTTGAATTCCGACTCTTACTAATTTTCTTGATTTCGAGGCTTCTGCGATGTGGGAAGAGATGCAGGTTGTGATGGATAAACTACCTGAGTCCTCATCTGAAACAAGGAAGATTTTCAGAAGAAGACGATCTCATCATCCAAACTCCACTCCCTCCACTTACTTCTTTTTTAAATTTTTTTAATTTCTTACTTCATTCAATTTCCTTACTAACCCTAGCATAGTAAACTTGGATCTATCATTAAATTTCAATTCTGAAGGTTCACATATGGACCAAACTGATATTATTAGTCTTTAAAACTGTGTAGACGGTCGCTTGTTGCTGGAAGATTTCCAAGGTGAATGAACAACGAGATAAAGAATTACTTGAACATGCACACGAAGAGAAAATTCCTGATCTCATGCTTTTTTTTATGCACAACATTTATTTTGATCATCTCTAGGTGAAAAAAATGCCCGTGTCCAGCTCTGGAAAGCTAATTTTCCAATTGTAGCTATAAATTTGGGTATGTGAGTGTTGCACTTATCCAGTCTATTGCAATTGTAAATTGGGTACCTTCAGATTGAGCAAGATTAGTGAGTGTGTGCCCCCTTGCATAAAGAAGTAGGCAACTCATTTTTCTCACAATATATGGGGGATTCCTAATGTTAGAATATAGTAGAAGTTCCGTGGTGTTGATCATAATTATCAAAGAGGGGTGCTTGCTTTTTTTAACAGCAAGGAAAGAGTTTGTGTTATTGATTGAAGAAGGGATTTGAATACTTGGGGAGGATGTTTTATAGGTTTCAAGGATTTATTTTGCTTTAGAAAGGAAACAATTGTGGTTCTAGACTACTTTTGGGGACAGAGTTGATGGATCATTTGTATCCTTGTTGTTGTACTCTGTATTGGGGTAGAGACTCAACCGATGCTTCTAATATATTCATACCTTTCAATCCAAAGGAGTCTATAGATTCATAGGGGGGGAAAAGCCCAACTTCTCCGCTGGCTATCAAAACATTTTCTAGAGTTGGGATCACTAATTGGCATAAAAAATTCTTAGATCCCAATTTGATTTCTCTCAAGAAGAAAAGACTGCAATTCCTATTGGTTCTCCAGATGGATTCACAAAATCCAACACTCAGAAGAAGTCTAGAATCGAGAATTCAGAGAGATATACTTGTGTTACATCCTATGGTAAAAAATCGAGCACAAAACACATATATGGTCATTGTGGTACCAAGTGTGAAAATGTGCAATTCCCTATTCGGAAATAACATGAAAATGGAGTATGGGAAGTCACGACACCAACTCGGGGCAATTCAAATGTTACAGTGTTTCCTATTCCCCATTTTCTCAGAGCATGCCATCTTTGCAAACATCAAATGAACCATGGGAAGGAAATCTACATGTACACGTCTCTTATAATGATCATACCATGGCTTATATATTACATATAGTTTTAGTATTTGAGAATCACATTGAATTTTATTATAATTTTCAGATTCTCAAGAGCTAGTCTCATTCTTTGTTTCCTGGTTATTGTAGAGGTGACAAAGAATTTTTCAGTGTGGAATGTTGTTATCAAAAAAATTTGGTGGATGAACGAATGAAAGCATGCCTTGTTTCTCCATTTCATAGAGAAATTGTATGAAAAAAACATTTACATATGATATAAAATAATATCTCTATTCTCTTTGGAGACAAAGAGAAGGGGTGGGATGGGAGGTAGGCATATTGAAGGCATATCATCTTGTTCTTTCTTATAATGGTTGAAAATTCCCACAGCAATAAGACACCAGATCGAGAGTAGATTAACTAGTGGTACTACAGAATCTGACGTGTTTTTTATAGCTTGTGATGACACCTTAGCACTAATTGTTGAGAACTTGAGCACAATATATGTGTTCTATGAGTTTTATTTGAGGATGAACAATACATTTGAAGAAAGATATTTATTTTTAGGCTGGTGCTCCATATTATATAGTAAATATGGTGTTTTGTCTTGAAGTTTTGTCAAGGAAACTTGAAATATTGAGGCTTTCATTCTTCTCTTAGTTTTGTTCCAGTAAATGCATTTATTCTTGTTCCAGTATGATACAGATAATTTCTCATTTTTTTCTAGTAAATGAATTTATTCTTGTTCCAGTATGATGCAAATAATTTCTCATGGAAGATAAACAAAAATATGCAGTGTGGTTGCACTGCAAGATTTGCATCTTAACTAAAGCACCTAAAGTTGGGTTTCAACTATGATTGATAATTCTGGCAAAGTTGGGCCTAAATTATGATTTATATTTATGACAAGATCATTTTTTTAACAAGTAACTTTGGTTTTTTAAAAGTGATGAGCACCTTGCTTTTCAAAGAGAAAACCACATTGATGCACTGCTATATTTCCAATTAAGTTACCTTTGTTGGTATTGTCACCTTCTCTTGCCTACAGTATTCCATGGATGTGGCCCTACGCTTCCAAAATAAATGTCTTAATAGAATATTTCTTCTGGTAGTGAGCACCAGAAGGATTTGTGTATCTGTGATAGTAGATTTTGCAAGTGTTTCTTTAAATTGAAAGATCTTGGTAGACTAGTAACTGGGCAGAAGTACGTTTTTCATAAAAGCCCCATCTATTCTCAACATTTTTCTGATGGAGAATCCCACCATTTTCTGCATCAAATAATTTACATTTTACTATACTAGTGCAAATAAGGGTTGAATTTTCAACATAGTACTTTATTGATTATAAGTTTTGGAGATGTTGTGGGCATAAGTTTTTTGAAGTTTAGGTTTTGAAGCTGTTTTTAGGTATATTTTTAAGATAGCACTTTATTTATTATAAAGAGGAATATCTTCTGATATATTCCAAAGTTCATTTTTAGGCATTATATGTCAAAAGCCATCAAAGGTAGGAATTTATTTTTACAAAATTTATCTATGATGATCATAAAAGTGTAACTAGGTAGTCCAAGATTGAATGATAGATTCTAAAGGGTATGGTTGACCTTTAAATCTTTCTCTATTACATTCTAACCATAATAAAAAGATTTATTTTATTATTTATGCTATTTATAATTAAAATATTCTTTTAATATTCTATATGGGAGTTGATGACCACTTTATAATATCTTAGTTTTTTGGTTACTCTTTTTTTTCACCATACAACAATTCTTCCTTAAATTTGGTTGTGATAATTTTTTTAGTGGTATATGTTAAACACACGGATGCTAAACACAGTAATGATAGTAAACACATAAGACATAATTGAAGGATAAGCGTGAGTTATGTTATGAGTCACCATAGATGTACATTTATATTACATTGGTGTGAATCTTTGATTCCATGTTCCAAGGTCACTTGGACTCCTTTTGTCCATTCAGCTTCCATGTCTACCCATAGAAGATTAAGTGTCCAACATTCCCCCCCTTAATCCGAAGGGGTATGTGTGAGTCCAAGAAGAGAGTTGTAATAAATATCTACAAAGTATGCATGACAACACTTAGGCTGAATGATATCTATAAAGTGTTCGCATAAAGAGGTGGTTTAGGGATGACCACCAACTCAGGAATTCTTCATCCATTTCCGGGAACTCTTCCAAAACTGGAATGAATCTAAAGTCTTTTGCTAGAGGAAGTGTTCTAATTTCTTTGAAGAGGAAGAGTTTCAACCTCACATAGATGGTTTAAGGCTATCCACCAACCAAAATGCATGCTCATGGGCATCCGTGTCTCTAGCTACAACTCTCAATATGGAATGACAGGTTGTGGCTCAGTCTCACTTGAACTGTTGCGTCTCTAGATACAACTCTGAATCTGGAATGACAAATTGTGGCTTAGTCTCACTTGAACTATTGTGTCTTTGGCTACAATTATGAATTTAGAATGACAGGTTGTGGCTCAAGCTCGCTTGATGTGGCTTTGAAGGTTGTAGATGACCACCATTCCCCCCCCTTATCACGTACAAGGTGAGATGATGGAAAAAACTCAACTGCAAGAGTGTTCAATATTCCAGAACAAGTTCTGACATGCGACTTAAACATTTTCTTGGCTATTGATACCCATTGCCAAGAAGTGATCCATCCAAGATGAATCTTTGTTCTTGCAGGAAGCTTGTTTTTGAAGCATCTGTGTGAAGAATGGGTGTGCCGACCACTGTGCTTGCATGGGTGAAGATCGAAACATTGATCTTTCATATGGCCATTTCGATCATAGTTTTGGCATTTAACATTATGTTGTTGCTGTGGAAGAGGCGCAGGATCTAGAACAGTTGAAGGTGGACTATTATAAAGAAATCCAACACTCTGAAATTTGATGGGCTTGGAGTAGTCTGGAATATGAAAGGACAACTCATTTTCATTTCCAAGACCTATTATGTGCTTGTTATGGACAAGCTCTTCACAAGGTCAAATGATGGGCTTCAGAGGTAGAACCCGAGCTTTTGCATCTCTATACAAATTGGTTGTTGAACTAGGCGTTGAATGTGAATAAATCAAAACATTATTGACTTGCTAATTTTGGGAGTCTCTTTCAATGTTCTAAACAAAAAAAAATTCAAAATGATGACTCCGCTGTTGTAATTCTTCTTGCTAGAATTGAGATTCAAGCTGCAAAAAATCTATCTTTTCATGTGCATCTTGTAGAAAAAACTTAATATTAGGCAAGGTATCCCTGCTAATTTTAATTGTATCTCCACTAGTAGATAATATTGTAGTGCTTAATAACTCTAATAATCCATGAATTTTCTCCATTATTCAAACAATTCATGTCAAAAAATGACCAAAAATGTACTTGTAGAAACAATGATGATTTTTCGAAAATAAATTTTCCAACTTTTGAACTTGAATGTGGAGTCCAAAAGTGTTCACTATAGAGATCAAGGCAATAATAGGGAAGCACAAGAACCCTTATTTTATTTTTCTTGTTTTTTTTCAATCACTAGTTCAACATATTCAAATTACTTCACACTGCAAAAAATTCATTCATGATGTGAATCCCTTCGAATTGAAAGTGATCTTTGAGTACCTTCGAATTGGAATTAATGGTTCTTCTATTTGTTGATTATGGCAAGTCAATTATCTCCCTCGTCACTTGGCTGACCAATTTTCATTCTTGATTTTGAGCGTCTGAGTCACGGTCCACCCATAATCCATAGGGATAAAACTTAACCAATCAATTCTAAACAATGATATCGACCACCATAAACAAAAAAATTGGCATTCTCACAACATCATATGTGATAATTTACATGCAGAAAATAGTTCTCAAGAGAGCATACTGAAACAAATTGTTTCCATATATACTGACCTGAAAAATTGGATGAATCAATGATTTAAAAATAAAAAAATACAATGCAAGTGCATAGATGTGTGTTCCAATAGTTTCGTAGAGGGAAGTCCTTCTTATGAGCCACTCTGATTTACCACTAATTCTATACGCACAATATGAAACATGGCCACAAAAAAATATTTAAAACTTGCATATAGGACTATATGTGGATGAGGTGTTTGGTCCACAACGAAGGAGGTAGTAGTGATTGTGAGGCTGAGAACCATTATGGAGGAGAGGCCAGGCCATGGTGTACCAAGGAGGAGCTGACGCAGACGCCAGGCCATGTTGCACAAAGATACTGTGAGAGTTTTGTTGCCTGTAATTCATATGGTTGTGGAAGGAAACCAACATGTACCTCTTTAGATGTCTCTTGTGATCAAACTCTCCACTAATCTATAAAATTTCACTCTTGTAAAGGAAGTGCCCATCTATTTTGATTAAAACAGGTTGGATTTACACATATAATGGGATGGAAAGTTTTTTTTTTATGGTGATCTCCATGCTAAGTCTATACAAGTCTTCCTCACTTGTTAAAACCTCGTATTGAATCCATTCATCACCAAAATATAATTTTCTCATGTCCACGACTAGCCTCCATGCGGAATCGACCAAGATTTTCCCTCAACTAGGGACGCCTTCACTGAAATTTCTACTCAAAAATATCATGAAAGAGAATCAATTAATCTAAAGACTGTGGAAGAGGGTCGAGAGGCCAGCAAGATCTGAGTGGAGAGGCGAGAGGCATTAACTATTATTGGACTGTGGAGAGTGGAGGTTGCAAAGGGATCCGAGGCTGTAGTTGGCAGAAGGATAGAGATGGTGTGGGAGGAGAGCGCCGAGGGAGGCAACCACTAAGTGGAAGAATGGGAAGATGCATGAGGTAAGAGACGAGGAGCCGATAAAGGGAGGATTTCAGTGCCAAGGAGGGGGAGGCAGAGTGGGAGAAGAGGTATCAGTAGAGGGAGGGGAGGTGAGTAGGTGGGAAGGGGAGGCAGAGTGGGAGAAGAGGTAGTAGAGGAGGGAGGGGAGGTGAGCGGGTGAGCGGTGTGGAGGGAGGGCACATGAGCGGGAGTGTGAGGAGGCAGGTGTGAGGGAGAGGGGAGGAGCATAAGTAGGAACTATGGGAGGCTAGTAGTGGAGGGAGGTTGTGTGAGAGAAGTGAGGGAGCCTGAGGGGGCCACGTAGCATGAAGCAAGGAGTCCGAGCTGCAGTGGAGAGGCCACGCAACAATGGTCGAGGGAGTAGAGCCGTGGTAAGGATCGTAAGGGACTGTTTTATGGGATGGCAGTGGGAGTGAGGCCAAGGATGCAACGCCGATGGTCGGAGTGTGAAGGTAGGAGGCCTTGGGGCCGATATGAAATATAGATCACAAACCCATTACCAAAAGGACGCAAGTGGCTTGATACCTTCTACACAGATGAGGAGGAAACCAAGGCTTATGAAAATGTCACCAAAAATATGAGAGCAGCCAACGTCTAAACTAACATCCAGGTTGCCTCCCTCCAGAACAAAACTCTTGTCATCTAGAGCGGCATGATCTCCATTGCATGAACCACTCACTTGTAGAATTTCAATTTCAGGCTTTTAATGGCAACAATGAATTCATATGGAAATCTAAGGGTCCATGCCTATCAACATGACTCTAGGTCTCTAGATTTAAAATGCAAGAAGCCAAACAGTGAATAAAATAATGATGCTCATTTTCTTATCTACAAGTGAACAATTAAATGTTCATGATATCACAACCATTGATCATAACATAAATGTCAGCCTTGGCATTTCTAAAGGGTGCAGAAACATTATGGAAGTCTGAAGGGTGTAGAAACATTATGGTAGTGACTATTATTAACCCTTGAGAAAGTTAGAGCATAGCTCAGACCAACGCTATTCAAGAAGCAGTGTGAGGGAATACGAAGGGAGCATGATGGACTTACTGACTCAGAGAACACAATTATAATTTAGATGACTAGAGCATGGAAACAATCGTCGGCTCTGATACCATGTTAAACACACACATGGTAAACACAAGGAG
This sequence comes from Pinus albicaulis, assembly GCA_034641835.2. Lineage (NCBI taxonomy): Eukaryota > Viridiplantae > Streptophyta > Pinopsida > Pinales > Pinaceae > Pinus > Pinus albicaulis. The sequence continues at coordinate 830,425,097 of CM076573.1, forward strand.
AGTAAAAAAACAAGACAAAACTAAAGGATAAGTGTGAGTTATGTTATTATTCACCATAGATGTGCATCTATATTACATTGGTGTGACTCTTGGATTTCATATTGCAAGGTCACTTGGACTCCTTTTGTCCATTCGCCTTCCACACCTACCCATAGAGAATTAGGTGTCCAACAATATCAATGCTGAGGAAAGTGACCACCTTTTCTATTTTTGAATGATTTAGCCAAACTTTATCATGAAAATTTTATAATTTCTCAAGAGGAAAAATGATCAAATTATCGATTCATATGAGAGTCATTACTTATAAGTTAAATATTCAATTAAATCACATCAAACTATCACATCAAACTCTACACACGACACTCTATAGGCTATCTATATTAACTAAGTTATAAAAAAAACTAATTTCTTTATCCAAACAATTCTCCAAACCTATAATTTTTTTTAAATAAAATAATTCATATTTATAAGTTAACTATTCAATTAAATAACATAACATATCACATATTTTTTCCTCTATAATTTTTTTCCTATGTTACTGCTTTACAATGTTTTCTTTGCAACATATGGTGCAATTGCTAGTATATGTCTCTTTTAAGAAGGTTTTGTAGTGGACTACTCCACCTAGTAGTGAATCCCCATCACTAGGAGAAACATTTAAGATGAGATATTTCCTTGATTATTTCCTTTCTTTACGATGAATTGGAGTTTAAGAATTTTTTTATTAAATTCTATGTTCCAACTCCTGTAACTATTAAAGTGGTATAATAGAGAGGCTAGGTGCATTGAGGTGGAAAATACCCTCATCATTTATAAGATCATCTTCAGTGCAAGAAAAAACTATGAAGAGGCACGACCCAAAAGATAAAATGTTGAGCTTCTTGTTCCACTAGGAGGATAAAGGAAGACTTCCACGATGCAAATGATGGTGGTGAAGGTGGAAGTGGTCAAGAGACCCATTTTGTATATAAACCATCATATGCTAACTAATCATGCTTGGGCATAATATGTCATTAGTATATTAGAATCATTTTCCATATAGGCCACCACATGCCATAAATCAATGTTTAGGCACAATTGTTATTAAGTATATCGATTATGTTGTGCCATTTTTTAAATGTGTACATTTGAGATAATTTGAGTGTGTGTTTGTATGTATTTATTAATCTAGGTATGAATTGAATGTATAAAATCCAAGTAGATTCAAACTCATATTTGTAATATGCTAAAACAAAATACTTGAATCTAATCTACAAATTGCGAAAACAAATTACGATTGCAAAATCACATCAACAAGAAAAAGAAATAATTTGAATCAAACAACACAAAGATTTATCTCGGTAAAGCCTCGGATAAAAACCTTGATATATGTATATTGCATATAAGTCATAAAATATGAGAATATTACAATTCTCTTTCTCTTCCCAAGAAACCACTACACTATCTCTATTTGTCTCACTCAATCCTAGGCAAGATTGGCTAGATACTTAACCAAATTCTTGGCCTCATGGATCCCTATTTCCTTGTGCAACTTCCTAGGAAATTGGGCCCTTAATCACAAGGAAATTCCCTAATAATAGTTGTGCATTATATCAAGAATCTTCCTCTGATTCCATGAACCAACTATACAATTGGATGATTATACAACTGATAGCACACTTCCCTTTAACTCCAATCTCAACTGGTTCTTTCTCAGAACTGACATGCATGAGTTATTTTTGAGTGAATTATCATTTATATGATTTATCAATGCATGTGAATTAATCTAATTTAATTCACTTGACCTCTCACTGGTTGCTCCATTGGTTAGAACTAGTTAAACTCATTTTAACTCAAATAGATTTAGTTAATTAATTACAACTCAAAACAAACTATAACTAGGCCCCATAAAATTTAGAGAACAGTTTACATGCCTCCCATTAGATTGTAAACTCGAATTAACTGGACTATATAAGCCTTCATGACTTATTTAACTCGTATAATCCATCATGTGATGTGGAGTTACAATTTACTTATAATTTAATTAAGGGGAAATGAAATTAGAAGCCTCTTCTTGTTGCCATTTTCAATATTTCTGGCTGTAAATTTCAACACTCAGTCTCAACAAGAAAGGAATTCAACTCTATCTCGATCTCGTACCTTTGGAATGTTCTCAATTCAACACTTTTATCTAGTGTTGTTTCTACTACAACTTTTGAAACTGAAAAACATCCAAACTTAATCAATTGTAATCAATATGATCCATCTATCACTAGAGTCTATGATTCATACTAGCTACTGTACTATCTACTAAAAAATATATGGTGTTACTAACTCTGCATTGTGCCATTTTCATTGTTTCCAAATCTTCTCTACGCTCCCCAGTATCAGACTGTAGCTTGCCTCTACATCTGTTACTCTAGCATCTGAATGCATCAAATTCCACTAATCCATCTAGCTACCATATACTTTGGGCCTACGTACAAAGCTAATGATATATGAGACAAAAAATTTCAATGGACCCCAGCCAAATTTCTACACATTGGGACTATTGCTTCACGCCAACCCAGTTCAATCTTCGAGGTGTGGCTGCACATGCTCCCTCTACCAACTTGGCTCAAAATTTCCCCTACTAGAGGTTTCTGCTTGGGTAGATGTTTCCACTTGACCTTCTATCTGCTTCTGCAATTTTGGCTACTACACAAATTTATGAGGCTTCTTCTGAGGCTGCATGTTGTGAGGTAATTCATGCTCCTTCTCAAACACCAAGTCTCAAACCTTTGCCTCGGTCATCAAAGCTTTGCATGAATCTTGTACCTTAAGTGCATACAATTTCTTGACTCGCACACCGATCTGTTTCACCTATCTTGTGGTAATGTGCCTAAGGAAAACCTTTCCTTTGCTAGATATCACATCATAGCCATATTATTATAGTAGTATAATGGAAACAATATTCTTCTTTATTATTTGAACAAACAAAACATTTGCAAGTTTGAGAGGGGTGTTGCACTACCTCTAAAAAGTAATAGTATAGATTTCAGTCACATTATACCTTCCATTATCTAAAATTTCTATGTTATGCTTTAGGTCCTTCTCCTCCAAGTCACTAAAGAGATACATATTCCACGTAATATGGAACGAGGCACCACTGTCAAGATACCACATTATTCCCATTGCTATGTTTTACATGCATGTAATGAGAGTGAAATCAAGTTCGAATTGTGAAGCTAGAGCTTCACCTCGTGCTCCTACTATAGCCTGCTTATTTCTTTCCTTCTTCTGTGGACATTTCATGGCATAGTGCCCAAACTCATGACTATGAAAACACTTGACGTTGGACAAGTATTTCTTCTTTCCCTATTTGCCTTGGGACCTCTCTCCCTTGGCTTTATTTCCTCTGCTAAATAATGAAAATTCCTCCGTTTTTTTGGAAGAGATCATGTCTTTGGTGTTCCTCCTAATCTCTTCCTACGCCAAGTCAAACCACAATTTCTCCAACTCTGGTAGCTTGATTTAAAATAATAAGGAAGAAGAAACTTTTACGGTGGAATGGTGCGACCATAGCTTTGAGGAGAAAACCTTAAAACTTAACTTTTTATATTTGATGTATTGTTATACTAACACACAAATTATAATAGTTTTCATCGATTTCCAAATAAATTTTCACACATCATACATAAGTGTGTGTGTTTGTACACACACACACATATTTGTGTGAAAATGTATTTGGAAATCGATGAAAACAATTATACTAACATTTTGTGTGTTAAGATAGTTAGTGCACATGGAAATGCAGAGGGGAAATATTATGTGATTATACACAAGAGTAAGATCCAGATAATATTCATTAATAACATGCAGCATAGACCAAACTAAAGAACTTAAGGGATCGAGTTAAAAGAAATAAGTAAATAAATTAAGGGAGTGAATTAAAGGAAAATAAATAAAGAGCTTAAGGGAGCGATTTAATGGAAAATAAGAGATACGGTTTAAAAAGGGAAAGGAGTGTTGTAGATCTATGAAGTTACATTTTGTTGTTTTGCCCATGAAACTCAGTTATCCCTTAGTTTCATTTAATATTTCTCACCATGACAATGTACCCCTTAGTTATCTATGTGGTTATTGTAGATTCCTTATTTTATGTTCTTCATACATTTGTGGGCATATGGAAAAGTATGGAAGAAAGTGGTAGAATAATCAGGATGGACTTGACTACGTCCACTTTAGAGCAGAATTGACAAAAATGTAATTTCCATAAAAGTGGTAGAGAGAGTAGGCTTTCCTACACTTAATATATGCATCATTGATGCATATTTGATATAATAGTATCGAAATAACAACGTAAAATCTAAGTTTCCCTAATATGATAGGCCGCTAGAATGGATCTTAAAAAGGATCAAGATAAGTAGTCCTTAATTTTTTTCTCCTTTTGGTAAGTGATATAAAAGGAAATTATGAATCACATGTTTTTAATTTCATATTAAATTTCCTCCCTATCACTTGGCATAGCCATGAATAAATACACAAAAGGGACTTATTTTATTGTTGTTATGGTATATTGATGTTGATGAGCTTTTGGGGTGCATGTGTATAGTTTTTTAGCTGCGGTTTGATATTGATTTGAGGGATGAAAGTGTAAACCACTTATTCAACATGTATGGAAACATGCAAAGAAATGCAGGATGCATCTCCTTTTCAACTTTAGAAAAAAAATGAAATTGAGGAAACACTGAGGATGATGTTTACTTCAAGGGGGGGAACATGTAACACCCCTAATTTTTTTCATTTTCAGACATTGGCTATTTTTATACTTTTGAACTATTATCAAATGTAATGTTTATGGAAGTGAGAGAAAGAATTATGTTAGGATGTAAATATTTTTATTATTATAAACAAATTTCTCGGATATATTCAGGAAAGAACACTAAAGTTCTAGAATACTTATTTCCAGCATATGAAAATTTTATGAAGTGAGAGCGAGAATTATCTTACGATGTAAATATTTTTATTATTATAAACAAATTACTTGGATATATTTAGGAACTAACTATAAAGTTTAAGAATATTTCTTTCCAACGTATGAGAATTTTTTTGTGGTTAAAGTCCACATGTTGAACCTTCCCTAAAAGTCTCTTAAAAATACCTAAGAGAACATAAATAAAGATATTAACATATTGGGAGAGAAATATTATGTTAATCACTTAGTTGGAGTGAAATACTAAGTGAGCTGGAATAAAGAACATTGGGAGAGGAAGATGTTCTTTAAAGAAACTAAATAATTATATTTTAGAAACGAAAGGCCTAGGAAGAATGTCGACATACTTTAAATCTAGACGTCTTCTAGGAAGAAATTTATAAATAAAACTATTTAGGAAGAAAATGTGCGGGTTTTAATTCATAAAGGAAACAAGGTCATATCCCGAGGGGGACTATTGGTGATAGTTCATGGTTGGTTGGAATGTGTTCTATTCATCATTATTCCCCAAGAAGTAAGTCTGCTTAGATGGAAATTGGAGCATTTTGTCTATGGTCAAATTTTTTTTTTTTTAGTTATTACTATTTTGTTAATTTGTCATTGTAAGTATTATTTTATTATTTTTGAATGTAAATTTATGTAACAAAATCTCCCTCATACCTCATAGAACATGTCTAGGCATGACCAGTGGGTGTAAAATTAATATGGAAATTGGAGCATTTTATCTATGGTTGAAATTAATTTTTTTAGTTATTAGTATTTTGTTAATTTTTTGTTGTGAGTATTATTTTATTATTTTTAAATGTAACATTATGTATCAACATCTCCAAAAAACGTCGTTGTAGAACATATTTAGGAAGAACGATATTTTCATGTAATGTTACATTTAAAATAAAAAAATAACACTTACATTAACAAATTACAAAGTAGCAATAAACACATGAAATAATTTATTTTCAGTTGACATGTAATATTTTTGAGAAAAATATATTAATAACATAAAAATAAATTTAAAAACCATAAATAAAATATTTCAGTATCTATATTAAACAATTACTACATAGTAGCTAGTATGTCTCACATAGTTTAAATATAGATAAATTAAAGTAATATATATATATATATATATATATATATATATATATATATATTGTCACATCTAAATACAAACTTACCACAAGAATAAAAAAAAAATTATGCATGGTACTGAATTTTCCACGAATTATATCTATTTAATATAACACAGCTTAAATCCAACTATGCATGTAATATCTACCAGACTATAATACATTTCAGTTTATAAACTATGAGCGGAAAATATCTTCAAGCATGAGTTAAACTATAGGTTATGATACGCATGGGTTTTAAATGTCCATAAATTAACACAACAAACCCACTGTTTAATATGTGTCAGAATTTAATGATGGAGTAATTGGAATCATAGGCGATCCGCCGAGGAGATCTCCTCGATTCCCAACATTGTTAATCCTTAATTAACTATCACATAAAAGAGTTTACCATCCGGCCATATGGCCTCCGGCCCCATGCGCCGGGTACAGGTGTTGATCCCCAGTGTTATACTGTTGTACACGAAGTTAAGGCGGGAATAGATATGCAATCAAGCCCTTTTCATTCTCGGAGACAGTGAGGGAAAATTCGATGGAAAGCTCTGTTTTATTTTATTAGCGTTCCTCCTCCTGTTAACCATGTTCATGGTGCATGCTCAGCTTGGCGTTTCTCCGGATTACCCGACCTTCCAGGCTTTAGGTGAGTTAAACACGGCTCCGCTCCAGTTATCTTTCAGTTACCTCTCTATATGTAGTCCTCAATTCCTTCTGTCATTTGGCTCATGCATAGTCCTGTTTAAGGGTTTTTAACATAAAATCTGCTTCGTTTTTCTTATGCATACTTCTCACCTTTAGGTGCGATCCTTCGCGCTCTGGCTCAGATGTAAATCTCCAGCTCCGCCCCACCACGGGGTTTCAATGGGTGAGTTCTCAAATCTCCGCTTACACTCTAAATAATGGTAACTATATCTCTCAGTTTCCAGAGTTAAATCATTCTAATTCCCTTGTCGTATTCTGCAGGCCGGGACAGTCCGACGAGTATAAACCCTCTTATCAGGTGAGTTAGTTTATCCTGCCTCTCTTATCTGACTAGAATTTCGCCCCTTCTCGGTTTATCTAACAAGTTCTCTTTTCGTTTGCAATGTAGAGCAGGTGGGGAAAAACCTTTGATGAACAACTCCATATGCTATTCAATATCACAGTTTGTTTGGCTGAAGAAGAGACTAAGAAACACTCTTTTTCACAGGTATTCCGCCCATCTTGCGAGCATGAGGTTATGGCTTCGTTGACAGGGTGCATACTCTCTGTGTTACCGCGTCATACATATTAGGGTGTTGAGAAATCTTCTAGAATTTTAATCTGTTCCTTCCTGAGCTTCGTCTCAGTAGTTTTCCTTTTTATGAACTGCTCTGTAGAACATTCTGGCTTTTTATGTCGTGAAATGAAGCTCTATTGACTCTGCTATAGTAGTTTAATTATTTTACTAGAAGAACAAATACTCTGACAATATATATATAATTTTACGGCATGGTAATCTTGCCTTTCTCTATTTATCAACAATATACACAAAAAGGGTTTTCAAGAACTATTTGCATGTTTATCTGGATGCATGGTTTGCTTATTTCAGAGTCTGTAATATTTTGTATAACGATTTAGAATTTGCAGGAATACCGCTCTCGGCTTTTACTCCTGGGTTTGGTATTCAGAAATCGATTATAGATGATTCCCGTGCTTTATACTTTTCATTTGGTTTTTCGGCCATTCCCTACAGGCCGCGAATTTTCTTGTTACAGTCACGTTTATTATGCATGTCTCCTATATGATTTTGTTTTATCTGTTTCATGCCGCCAATCATATGTTCTCCGTAGCATTATTCTACTCTCGTTTAATAGTTTTATAAGAATCTACGGCACCGGCCGCCGTTATCTTGGCCGAGTATATCTATCTTAAACAAAGGGATAGGGGTAGGGTAGGGTTTCCACCCTGCCCGGCCCTACAAGTTCTTTCTAGCTTATCTCTCTCGACTAGTGCAAGAAAAGAGAAGAAACAAAATAATAACACGAAGTGGGCTTTCTTGGTCAGGGTTAATCAATGTTCACTGTTGTTGCATGTTAATAACTCTGTCTTATTTTATTATTTCTATACCACCGAATTACATTCTGCTGTAACTTGAGATCCGGTTCTATGTTTACACTACTGGTTTTGCTTAATATTAGAATTGGTTCAGCTAACTCGTGATTCCTCATTTTATATAAAAGGATAAATGATGCATTGATATTTCTGTATATTTCTTGACTATCTATGCTATACTACATTACTGAGCATAAAGAATGTTGCTTTCATGTAGTTTTCGCCTTTCCAGTTTAGCTGTCAATTCACTGAATAGTTGCCAGTATAATATTTGCATCTATACAATTTATCTGCAAAGATTCCTAGTATTCCAAGCTAAAAGAAACTTTGAAGTAATCTATTTTTTTATCAGATACTAATCATAACCAGAACAACATTACTTAGAGTCTAGGTCTTGCGGTGTACTTATCTGACAGGAGTACATTAACCCTTAAACTGTGGTCTTCCCAACCATCAAGGGAGGAAATAACGTCCTCCTCTTGCCCCCTAGCTCCAGAATATCAATTGGTGCCACGGGAACAAAGAATAAAGCTTCTGTCGTGACCTCTAGATGGCCTATCCAGCCACAAACAGTTCTGGTTTTATGGTTTTCAGTGACTGCTTTTCCACTGGTCTATCACCCAGCTCTAGAGATTGCTACACTTACCGTTTTTCCAGAAACTCACAGAACCCCTATCCCTCTCCTGGGATTTTCTTTTATCCCTAGAGGGTATGTAACTGTCTTCTAACTGTTCCCAACCACCCATTCTTGGATACTTTACCACAGTTTAAGAAATTCCCTTTTTTTATTTTCTAACTCAATAATTCCAAGCACAATGGTGTTTTTTTTTTCTTTTACCAAAAATAGTTTAAAAAAAATAAAAATAAACAACTTGTATTTTCAGTTTATTCATACTAATTAACTCTTAATGAGGCTGTCACATCTTCCCCCCTGGAAGTAACACCGTCCTTGGTGTTTTTCAGCCCATCTCTGCAAAGAGTTCTGGGTATGCTTCCTACACAAACTTTTCATCCTCCCAAGTAGCTTCGTCAGGTCCAAAGTGCTTCCACTGCACTTTCACCTGAGCAACTACTCTTTTACGTTGTTCAATTTCCCTACGATCAAGTATGCGTAGCGGCTCTACCAGAAATTCTCCATCCGATTCTACCTGAAAGGAAACAACAGGATTACCAATCAGTAGATTCAAATTTTGATTTAATATTTCAGTTAGGACTTATTTCCATTCTATCTTCCTACCTGAATGCTTTGCCAATGAATTACATGTTTTTCATCATGCACATATCGCTTTAACAAAGACACATGGAACACGTTGTGGACTCTAATATGACTAGGCAAAGCCAGCCTATAGGCTACTGGTCCCACCCTTTCTAGAATTTGGAAGGGTCTGCAGTAACGAGGGGCTAACTTGGCGCAAGAAGTCCACCTTAAGGTACTTCTTTTTGGCTTTATCCTGACATACACGTGATCACCCACTTCGAATTCGTGATAAGATATTTTCTTATCTGCAAAGATCTTTTGTCGGTCCTGCGCGGCCTTCAAATTCTGCCTTATTCTTTTTACTTCAGCCTCTAGCTCAGCCAACATTTCTGGTCCCAACATCAATTTCATCTCTGGACTGCTCCAGTTAATTGGTGTACGACACTGTCGTCCATACAACGCTTCAAAGGGACTCATCTTCAGAGATTCCTGAAATCTATTGTTATATGCAAACTCCACTAGGTGGAGGTAGTCTTCCCATTTAGCTGGTTGTCGCATTACATACATGCGCAGCATGTCCTCCAACACTTGATTCACCCATTCTGTCTGCCCATCAGTTTGAGGGTGATAGGCAGTGCTGAAGTGTATTTGAGTTCCTAAACCCGAAAGCAAGGTTTTCCAAAATGCGGAGGTAAACTTAACATCCCGATCTGAAATCACGGTCTTAGGTATGCCATGCAACCTAAAGATTTCCCTCATAAATATGTCTGCAATCTGTACTGTCTTGTAAGTGGATTGCACAGGTATGAAGTGGGCAGATTTATTTAATCTGTCCACCACTACCATGATTGAATCATTTTGCTTCCTTGTTCTAGGTAAGCCTGTGATGACATATAAAGAGATTACTTCCCATTTCCATTCAAGAATGGGTATGGGCCGTAGTAGTCCCGCTGGGTGTCGATGCTCCACCTTAACCTGCTGGCACTCTAAACACTTACTCAGATATTCCGCAATGTATCTGCGCATACCGGGCCAATAATATATCTTTCTAATTGCCAAAAGCATCTTCTGATATCCAGGATGACCAGCGTAGTTGCTGCGATGGTACTCATCCAGGATTAACCCCTTGAGACTTGCACGATTAGGAACATAGGTCCTTCCGCGAAACATTAACATTTGTTCCTCATTGCTTCCATACTCAGATGGCTTACCTAGCTTCTGATCTTCTTCCATCTGCCGCCACAAAAACTGGTATTCTGGGTCCTTCTGGGCCTCCTCCCTTACTTGTTCTGACAACTGGATTACAGGTTGGCTGTAATACATTGCATAGATCCCATGCAATTTCCTACTCAGGGCGTCTGCAACTCGGTTTTCTTTTCCTTTAACATGTTGTATGTCCATGTCAAATTCGCTCAAAAAGGCGTTCCACCTTGCTTGCCTAGAGTTTAAATCCGCCTGCTTGAAGTAGTTAGTCAAACTCTTGTGGTCTGTTTTGAGTATGAACCTTTTTCCCAGTAGATAATGCCTCCACACTCGAAGAGCATGCACTACTGCAGTGAGTTCTAGATCATAGGCAGAGTACTTTTTTTCATGTTCTCTCAATTTCCTGGACTCATAGGCTATTACCTTGCCTTCTTGCGTTAACACTGCACCCACTCCTTCCTTGCTGGCATCAGTACACACCACATAATCTTTGCTGGGATCAGCAACTTTCAGCACTGGTGCTGTGGTTAAGAGTTGTTTCAGCTTCTCAAAGCTGTTTTGACATTCATTTGTCCATTTGAAAGATCTGCCTTTCTTTTGTAAGGATGTAATAGGATAGGCAATCTTAGAAAACCCTTCGATGAACCGTCGGTAATATCCTGCCAGACCCATGAATGATCTGATATCTGCCACATTCTGTGGTACTTGCCATTCCATGATGGTTTTAATCTTTTCGGGGTCCACCTCTATTCCTTCAGCTGTCACAACATGACCCAAATACTGGATTTCTGATTTAAATAAATCGCACTTGCTGAATTTAGCGTATAGCTGATGCTTCCTTAGTATCTCTAATACTATTCTCAGATGCTCCTTATGTTCTTCCTCGCTCTTGGAGTAGATCAGTATGTCATCTATGAAGACCAGTACAAAGTGATCTAAAAACTGATGAAAAATGCCATTCATCAACCTCATGAAGGTTGCTGGCGCATTTGTCAACCCGAATGGTAATACTACAAACTCATAATGTCCATATTTGGTGCGGAATGCTGTCTTGCAAACATCCTCATCCTTGATTCGAATCTGATGATATCCAGACCGCAAATCTATTTTAGAAAACACTTTGGCACCTCTCACCTGGTCGAATAAATCATCGATTATGGGTAAAGGATATTTATTCTTAACTGTCAGCTTATTGAGTTGTCGGTAGTCCATACACATGCATAAGGTTCCATCTTTCTTTTTAACAAAAAGGACTGGTGCTCCCCAAGGTGATACACTTGGCCGAATATACCCTTTATCTAACAACTCTTGTAACTGCATCTTTAATTCTGTTAATTCTGGTATGCTCATTCTGTAAGGTGCTCTTGACACAAGAGAGGCTCCGGGTAGTAATTCAATAGTGAAATCAATATCTCTTTTAGGTGGCAGTCCTGGAATGTTTTCTGGAAAAACATCCAGGTACTCCTGTACCACAGGAATATCTTTTATATCTACAGCCTTTCCTTCAGATTCAACATACCCTACTTGGATTGCATACAACTGACATCCTTTCCAGATACACTTGCCCATTTGAGATGCTGTTATGGGGCGCAATTGCACAGGCTTTTTAATTCCTTTAATTTCCTTACGCGTACCATCCTGTGCTCTATAATAAATTGTCTTTTCCTTATAGTCCACCAAGGTCCAATGTTTCTCCAACCAGTCCATTCCTAACAATACATCATATGATCCCAATGGTAAAATATTTAAGTCTACCTGCAGCTGCTGTTCTGCAACTTCCAAAGAGCAATTTGCAAATTTCGCAGTCACTTTGCATTTAGCTCCAGTGGCTAGTTGAACTAACCAGCGGTTTTTAAATTTCTGTTCTTTTAAATTGCACATTTCCACTAGTTTAGGACTTACATAACTTAAACTAGCGCCAGGATATATTAAAATCGAGACAGGTTTAGATAACATAGTACTTTCCAGTTCAATCATTGTGGGCTGGAAATCAGCCTGTCGGTCCTCCAAGGCTTCGTTTATAGGTGGTATGTTTCCTCCCACGTCCCCCACTGTCGATGCCTCCTGTAAGTTTGCCACATTTTCACTCCTTTTTCGTTGTGGACAGTTCTTATAATAGTGTGCTTCCCCATAGCCCCAACACTGTAAGGGAGGTTTAGAATTTTTCCCTTGATCTGGTTTGCTTGATGCTTCTGTGGGTTTTTCTTCAGTTGGCCACTTGATCCTTTGATAGTTTCTGTTAAACTGCTTGCTGCCAGCGTTCCGTCCTATCCCTTTAAAGTGGCTGCCTTTGCTGCTTTTAAAAGTAGAGGAATTATTTTGGTTTTTCTTGGGATGCCAACCTTTTCCACCATCCCCTTTGGTCTTATACTGCTGGTAACACATGCGTGCTTTCCAGAAAGCTTCATCCATCATTTGGGGGTTAAAAAATTCTATTCTTTCCCTCATAGGGGCAGGCAAACTACTCATAAATCTCTGTACCTTGGCCTTTTATTCTCTGAGGTAAGGTACATAGCGTAGCAGGGAAGTAAATTTCGTAACATACTCATCCATGCTCATTTTACCTAGCCTAAGATCATGGAATTCTTTGGCTTTATCATCGTAAAATCTTTCTGTGAGATATTTATCTTTGAAGTACTGCTGGAACAATTCCCATGTAATGTCTCGCTCGTCAATGCTGTGAACATTCTTTACCTCCTCCCACCATAGGGTGGCTTTCTCCCGCAGCTGGTATATAGCCAATCTAGCCTTCAGATTGCTGCTATACTCATATACCTAAAAATATTTATTGATGTTAATTAACCATGCTTCAGCTGCCTCTTCTGCCTCGACATAAAACATTGGTGGCTTTATCTTACAAAACTCCCCTTGCAGTTCATTTCTCTGGCTCTTATGATCCTGCTGATCAGACGGATTTCCCGATTCTGCCTCGTTATAATTGTGGTTTTTTCTCCCGTGAGGGAAACTCTTTTCTGTCTTTCCGGTGGTGTTGTTTCTAGTTTGCTGGTCTTCGGATTCCGTTGATAATTCTCTTTCTGCACTAGGCTGCCGCATTTCCTGATTTTGTTTATCATATATACTCTTCAGGATCCTTTCCTGGTCTAGCAACAACCTTTCATTGTCCTTTCGGACTCTAATCATCTCCTCTTGTAACTGCTGTACTGTATTTAGCAGAGAGGCAGTTTGCTGCTGCTGTTCTTCCAGTATTTTACTTGTCTTTTGGTGTTGTTCCACATTTATTTGAACCCACATTTCCGGGTTCATAACTGTTGGGCCTTGGTTCTCGTTCGGTTGTGATTGAGTTGCCATGTCTTCCCTTAAGTCTTTTACCTCTTCTCAATGCACTAATACACACACAACTTTGTTAGTAGACCCTTAGGTTGCTAGTGTAGTAACTGGCTCTGATACCACTTGTCACATCTAAATACAAACTTACCACAAGAATTAAAAAAAAATTATCCATGGTACTGAATTTTCCACGAATTATATCTATTTAATATAACACAGCTTAAATCCAAATATGCATGTAATATCTACCCGACTATAATACATTTTAGTTTATAAACTATGAGTGGAAAATATCTTCAAGCATGAGTTAAACTACAGGTTATGATATGCATGGGTTTTAAATGTCCATAAATCAACACAACAAACCCACTGTTTAATATGTGTCATAATTTAATGATGGAGTAATTGGAATCATAGGCGATCCGCTGAGGAGATCTCCTCGATTCCCAACATTGTTAATCCTTAATTAACTATCACATAAAAGAGTTTACCATCTGGCCATATGGCCTCCAGCACCACGTGCCGGGTACAGGTGTCGATCCCCAGTGTTCTACTATTGTACACGAAGTTAAGGAAGGAATAGATATGCAATCAAGCCCTTTTCATTCTCGGAGACAGTGAGGGAAAATTCGATGGAAAGATCTGTTTTATTTTATTGGCGTTCCTCCTCCTGTTAACCATGTTCATGGCGCGTGCTTAGCTTGGCGTTTCTCCGGATTACCCAACCTTCCAGGCTTTAGGTGAGTTAAACACGGCTCCGCTCCAGTTATCTTTCATTTACCTCTCTATATGTAGTCCTCAATTCCTTCTGTCGTTTGGCTCATGCGTAGTCCTGTTTAAGGGTTTTTAACATAAAATCTGTTTCGTTGTTCTTATGCAGACTTCTCACCTTCAGGTGCGATCCTTCGCGCTCCGGCTCGGATGTAAATCTCCAGCTCCGCCCCACCACGGGGTTTCAATGGGTGAGTTCTCAAATCTCCGCTTACACTCTAAATAATGGTAACTATATCTCTCAGTTTCCAGAGTTAAATCATTCTAATTCCCCTGTCGTATTCTGCAGGCCGGGACAGTCCGACGAGTATAAACCCTCTTATCAGGTGAGTTAGTTTATCCCGCCTCTCCTATCTGACTAGACTTCCTCCCCTTCTCGGTTTATCTAACAAGTTCTCTTTTCGTTTGCTATGCAGAGCAGGTGGGGAAAAACCTTCGATGAACAACTCCATATGCTATTCAATATCACAGTTTGTTTGGCTGAAGAAGAGACTAAGAAACACTCTTTTTCACAGGTATTCCACCCATCTTGCGAGCATGAGGTTATGGCTTGGTTGACAGGGTGCATACTCTCTGTGTTACCGCGTCATACATATTAGGGTGTTGAGAAATCTTCTAGGATTTTAATCTGTTCCTTCCCGAGCTTCGTCTCAGTAGTTTTCCTTTTTATGAATTGCTTCGTAGAACATTCTAGCTTTTTATGTCGCGAAATGAAGCTCTGTTGACTCTTCTATAGCAGTTTAATTATTTTACTGGAAGAAAAAATACTTTGACAATATATATATAATTTTACGGCATGGAAATCTTGTCTTTCTCTGTTTATCAACAGTATACACAAAAAGGGTTTTCAAGAACTATTTGCATGTTTATCTGGATGCATGGTTTGCTTATTTCAGATTCTGTACTATTTTGTATAACGATTTAGAATTTGCAGGAATACCGCTCTCAGCTTTTACTCCTGGGTTTGGTATTCAGAAATCGATTATAGATGATTCCTGTGCTTTATACTTTTCATTTGGTTTTTCGGCCATTCCCTACAGGCCGCGAAGTTCCTTGTTACAGTCACGTTTATTATGCATGTCTCCTATATGATTTTGTTTTATCCGTTTCATGCAGCCAATCATATGTTCTCCGTAGCATTATTCTACTCTGGTTTAATAGTTTTATAAGACTCTCCGGCACTGGCCGCCGTTATCTTGGCCAAGTATAGCTATCTTAAATAAAGGGACAGGGGTAGGGTAGGGTTTCCACCCTGCCCGGCCCTACAAGTTCTTTCTAGCTTATCTCTCTCGACTAGTACAAGAAAAGAGAAGAAACAAAATAATAACACGAAGTGGGCTTTCTTGGTAAGGGTTAATCAATGTTCACTGTTGTTGCATGTTAATAACTCTGTCTTATTTTAGTATTTCTATACCACTGAATTACATTCTGCTGTAACTTGAGATTCGATTCTATGTTTACACTACTGGTTTTGCTTAATATTAGATGCGTTTCAGCTAACTCGTGATTCCTCATTTTATATAAAAGGATAAATGATGCATTGATATTTCTGTATATTTCTTGACTATCTATGCTATACTACATTACTGAGCATAAAGAATGTTGCTTTCATGTAGTTTTCACCTTTCCAGTTTAGCTGTCAATTCACTGAATAGTTGCCAGTATAATATTTTCATCTATACAATTTATCTGCAAAGATTCCTACTATTCCAAGCTAAAAGAAAATTTGAAGTAATCTATTTTTTTTATCAGATACTAATCATAACCAGAACAACATTACTTAGAGTCTAGGTCTTGCGGTGTACTTATCTGACAGGAGTACATTAACCCTTAAACCGTGGTCCTCCCAACCATCAAGGGAGTCAATAACGTCCTCCTCTTGCCCCCTAGCTCCAGAATATCAATCGGTGCCACGGGAACAAAGAATAAAGCTTCTTTCATGACCTCTAGATGGCCTATCCAGCCATAGACAGTTCTGGTTTTATGGTTTTCAGTGACTGCTTCTCCACTGGTCTATCACCCAGCTCTAGAGATTACTGCACTTACCCTTTTTCTAGAAACTCACATAAACCCTATCCCTCTCCTGGGATTTTCTTTTATCCCTGGAGGGTAGGTAACTATCTTCTAACTGTTCCCAACCACCCATTCTTGGATACTTTACCACAGTTTAAGAAATTCCCTTTTTTTATTTTCTAACTCAATAATTCCAAGCACAATGGCGTTTTTTTTTTCTTTTACCAAAAATTATTTAAACAAAATAAAAATAAACAACTTGTCTTTTCAGTTTATTCATACTAATTAGCTCTTAATGAGGCTGTCACACACACACACACACACACACACACACACACACACACACACACACACACACACATATATATATATTACTTTAATTTATCTATATTTAAAGGGTAGTTAAGAAAGATATAATATTAAAAATTAATTTCTTTTATTTACATAGTTATTTGTTGTCAAAATTGATATCCATTTTAATTTCTTTTTGATATTGAGTGGTAAAGTTGGTTTATTCTAGTTCAATACATTCAAAAAGACTCTATTTTACTTTATGGTCATTGGAAAAAGGCCAAAATAATATTTGACATGGATGGATATTTCATTTTATTTTGTTAATTATCAATGTCATAATGATGTTACGATTTACATTATGGGCCTTGGAAAAAGGCAAAATAATATTTGTCATGCATGGATATTTTATTTTATTTTGTTAATTATCAGTGTTGTAATGATGTTGGGTTGATCATAAAGTCACAATGGGACACACGGTTAAAAGAGGTTCAGAGCTAGGTAGTTGGATAGTTATGGGCTAGGTGATTACCTACCCAAGTTCTTCCTTGTAAATAAAAATCCTTCCAAAAATAGGTTTGAGGAACCTCGGGAGAAAAAGAGAGCAAAAATAGAGGAAAGATCTGAAAGGAATAATATTTTGCTAAAAGGATACCAGACCTGGTTGGCGACTGGAATCCATCTGAGACTTGAGTGCTCATATAAATTTTATCAACCAAGTCTGGTTTGGAACAAATGGTCATTGGAGGAAAAAATCTAAGTTGATAATTGTCGTGGAACTACACTAGATGTAGAACAAGCTTGGTGGAAGAAAAAATATAAGGTTGCTCTTATTGGTTGGGTGAAGCTCTAGGTAACTCGATATTTTTTGATTGCTGCACAACCAGTCTCAGACTAAAGAGTTAGATAAGTATTGAAAATTTATTTCCTATGATAGTTTTATAACAGATTTTGGAATTAGGTTGGTAAGTTGGTTAATTGTTAATTTTATAAAATTTAAAAGTTTTGTGTCTTCTTATTGGAAATGTTCATGCTTATCATTTAAAATATAGAGTCTACATTTATTGTAATTTATCCATTTAGGGATTAGTTCCCAAGCTGAGTCAACCTCAATCGACAACCTGGGTACAATCCTTTGTACCACTAGATGAAATTGTGTGGAGTTTCTTTTAAAAAAATTAATTTTATAACATTATGATTCGAAGGAAAATGACGAGCTAATAAGAACAAAAAAAAAATTGGTGTTAAGGTTTTTAGTTGGAAACAAAAAGGGGTCGTGTGGAAAAGCCTCATAAACTAAATAGGGGAAGAACAACATTTTAAATGGTGGTCGAATAGTAATTCATATCATTATGAATACAAGGATGTTTAAGAACTGAGACATAAATATTAGAAGATACATGCTTTATTTAAAATAAATAAAGAAATGAGATTAACCCTGCAAATTCATAAATAATTCTTTAAAAAAGAAAATAGGAGTTATAACCGAATAACAACAATAAAAAAATCAATAATAATTGACAGTATTAAAAAACAAATACAAAAAAGAATAAGTCACTTTTAAAACATTTGAGCATGATGTTAAACTTAGAAATAAACGCTCACAAGAAATTAACAGGGCTCATCAGTATAAACTTTCATATAACAACTCAATCAACGTTTGAAAACTAGCATGCATACAATGAGCCTACATGCTTGTTTGACATAGAAATTATTATAATATATCATGAGAGCATATTAAAAAATAAGAATAGATAAACAAAAATGTCCTTCAAATTTCATAGGAACATTAAATGCAGTCACTAGAAAATAGCTAAGGACGACCCCTTTAATGAAACATAGTCTAAGGAAATTACATAGTTGGGTACATTGATTCTTTTCAAGAACTAAGGTCATTGTGGTGGAAGTAGTATTCTTTACAAAATATAATTTATATATATACTAGTTAGTACTTCCTTATTTAACTGGGTAAGAAGTCATGGCAGGAGCTAAGGTCAAGACTAACAAAACTAGGACTGACATCTTAAAACCTTGTTGGAAAAGAAAAAATAAAACCCTAGTTACCAAGGAATAGAAATGATGCCATCCATGGCTTCAAAATCCTCAAAGTGTGAGAAAGGTTGAGAACGTGTAGAAATCCGACAAACTAAACACAAGTTAGTCGTGGTTAGTAAGGAACCTAGAAAAACTTGGATGAAGGTTTAGCATAGGGTTTCAAAGAGGAATTGCTAGGATGTTTTACCTGCAACCATGCAAGAAAACTCAAGTCTGCAAGTATGTTTCATTATGAGATAAATACTTAAGAAAATTCAAGGATATGGAAAGTAAATTTGAATATTTACTTGAGAAAACCATTGTCATTTACAGTCATTGTGTCTCCTAGTAGTCCGTGTAGGAAAAATGGTTTTCTCACCTCGCAAGGGCTTGAAGTTGTAAGTGTCGAGAATTGACCCTCTAGAGTAAGGGAATCGTACCTGAAATGAACCAAAAACCAATTTAATGTATGACCAGAGTAAAAATGAGGGCAACACACAAAAAAAAATGGTAAAAATAGAACCTGTATCAAAACCATGAGGGTATTTGGTATATGGAAGTTGTAAAACCATCGAAGCATTATTGTTGGCAGATTTTTCCTTACAATAGTTGCAGAGACCAAATTCTTAAGGAATAAAAGATGGAATGAGTGGTGGGATTCCATGGTACGTTGGTTAGTTACATGAAAAACACTCACATCCACCTCAACCATTTGATCAAATTGTAGGTACCTGCACCATATATGTTTCCCACATCTCTAGAAATGAACCAAGATACCAAGTGGCATGAATCCAAAGGAGTCTCCAGAAAGTTCCCATTGGTGACATCAATTTCTATGATGCATTAACTAAGTGCAAGTTGGTTATAAGAATTAATATATGTTCTAAATGAAGTTCAACATAGAAATAGAGTTGTATTTTATGCTCCAAGGTAAATCATATGTATTTATTAATATTATCATATTAAACAAATATACAAATAATAATATTCCAATGTATGATATTGTAGAGTAAAATAAAAATCGTTTGAGATATGTTACATGTGGTATCAGAGCTGAGTTCTAATACTATGGCCTAATTGGGTGATCTGTATAATAATAAAAAAATTTCATGTGTACAAAGAGGAGGAATCGTGAGGAGAGGAGGTGGAAGTACAAAACCCATACAACCATCAATGTTAGCATGATGAAAATCATTCAATTAAAACCTAGAAATGTGGGTCCAATTAGTAGAAGAAATGTGAAATAAAAATTCTAAGTTATTTGACACAACCGAGTAATTGAAAAATATGATATGGCAAGACTAAGAGCTAATAATGAAAAGTTTATGTAGGAAGAGTAAAGGTTGATAACTCAGAGTCTGGAGGTGACAAAGAAGATAACAAGGAATAATATGGAAATGTGTTGACACAAAAGGATCTAAGAGAAATAAAAGTGAACTAGAGGGAGAATTCAAGAAAATAAAACCCCCTATATTTAATGGTGAGGCATAAGAATTTGTTGAAGTATGGTTGATCAATATGAATAAATATTTCCATATTTATGAATAACATAACAACTTGGAGGATTGACTTGAAATCTATCAATTGCAAGGCAAAGAAACCTTGTAATGGGAATATACTAAAACAATAATAAGTATTAATGAGAAACAAGCAATGTGGGAAACCTTCCAAGGATATTTAAAAGACAAATATTTAACAAAATGATTTTATGATGGGAAAAAAAAATATTTCCATGACCTTAAACTGGGATAGCTTACAGTGGATGATTTTATCACAAATTTTACATCATTACTAAGGTATGTTCCTCATATACCAGAGAATAAAGGAAAATTAAAATGATTCATTAGTATTTTGTTGACATGCATGAAAGAGTGACTAGAATTTGACAACCCAAAAATGATGGATGAGGCTATTAAGAAGGCCCAAATATGATACCAATAGACGAAATAGAAAGGGAACAATAATAAAAAATGGGGTAGTAAAAAGGAACATAATCATTAGCAGAATATGAAAGGGGTAAAATATGCAAGTTTCAAAGGTCCATATACAAATTAGAAAAGTAAACATTCTGGGAGGTTCAAAAAAAAATCTAAATTAAAAGGTGAGAGAACCCCTACTGAACAACATAATAGATCTGAGTTTTACCAATTAATAAAACCACCACAAAATTTTTGGGTATGTCGAAGACCGCTAACTGTTAAAATGCGTCCTTATCAAAGGGGATTTGATTTAGTAGAACATATTCAAGAAGAAACGAGAGTAGGGGAGGCAGCTAGGAGCTTACCAAGGATAAACATGACCTTAGGCGATCACCAAGAAGAAGAATAGAAAACCATTGTGGATTTTGAAGTTAAGCTCCTTAACCAAGCTATGTATATCTTGATTGATCACAAAGCCATCCTAAGTTATGTAATACCTAAAATTATGGAAAAATTCCATTTGCAGGTAACAAAGTTTAAAAACTAGAGACTAGTTTAGTTGGCCACAGCAGGCAAGAGAAGGGTGGCAATGAATGTGGATAACTACCATGTAATGCTGACAAATCATTGAATAGTAGTAAATTTAGATGTATTATCCTTAGGGTCATGTGATATTTTGATTGGGATGGGCTAGCCTAAGAAATAATGGTCTCTTATAAATGCTAGAAACAAAACCCTAGGTTTCCATAATCAAGAAGAAGTTACACAGGAACTCTCAGGAATTAAGAGACCTTTCAAATTAAGACCCATCACAACCACACAATTAGAAAAATGCCTTAGAAGATTATTTCATATTTATGTTTTTATGGTGGGGTATACTAACAATAAAGAATAGAGAACAACAATGGAAACCTTAAAAATTGTGAAAGACAATGCTGATGTTCCGTGAAGAAATCCCTGGATTTCCTTCTAAATGGGACATAGACTTTACAATTGAATTGATCTCGGGATCTGAATTAGTATCTATAGCTCCATATAATATTACAATAACAAAATTATCATAGTTGGAAATGTAGCTACAAGATCTATTAGATAAAAATTTATTTGCCCCACTATATCATCATGGGGAGCTTTTGTACTGTTCGTTAAAAAAACGATGGTACCTTACGATTGTGTGCTGATTATATTCAATTAAATAAACAGATTGTTAAAAATAAATACTTGTTTCCTAGAATAAATTTTGTATTTGAATAAGTAAAATGTGTGACTGTGTTTTCAAAGATTGATTTACGTATTGGGTATCACCATACTAGAATAAAGGAGGAGGATATATGCAAGACAAATTTCATTTTTTGCTATGAGTACTATGAATTCATAGTTTTTCATATTCGACTTAAAATAGTCCAACTACCTTCTTCTTAAATTTATACTTATTTTCATTGATGATATTTTTATCTACTCTAAAAATATAGAGAATAACAACCATATGTAAATTTTTCTAAAAATATTAAGGTAACACCAATTATACGTGAATTACAGAAAGTGTGAGTTATGTAAGGATTAAATTCAATATTTGGGTCATGTCATAACTCTGGATGGAATTGCAATAAATTCAGAAAAGATCAAGACTATAATTGATTGTCTTGTCCCAATAAATGTGGTGGGTATTGGATATTTTATATCATTAGTTAGATATTATCGACATTTTATTGAAGTGTTCTCAAAAATATCCTATCCCATTACTTATGTACAAAAAAATCTAAGGACTTTCTTGTCAAGCTTTGAGTGTCAAAATAGTTTTGATGAAGAAAAACATTCACTCACCACAACCCCCATTTTAAGAATTATTTATCCAAAGAAGGAGTTTTTTGTTTACAAAGATGATAGTAAGAAAGGAGTAAGAGACATTCTAATGCAAGAGGGAAAAGTTTTCACCTATGAGTCTTGTAATTTAAAATAACATGAACACAAATACTCTTCTTACGATTTGGAACTGGAAGCAGTAGTCCATGATTTGAAAATGTGGCGACATTATCTACATGGAAAAAAATTTAAATTAATGACAAATCATAGTAGTTTAAAAAATTATTTTAAACATCCCATGTTAAGTTCACAATTGACTCGATGGGTTTACTTTTGACGGAATTCAAATCTAACATCAAACATCTTAAAGGAAAAGAGAACCGGGTAGTGGATGCCTTGAGGAGAAAACTAATTTTTTTTGTACAAAATTTCATTTAGCTAAGTTAAGATTGATTTCATAAAATTAATTCAGAATGCTATCCTAAAACAATTTTTATGGCAACAAGAAGAGTTACAACATACCAATGAAAAAGAGTTGGGTTATGAAACAAATGAAGACAAGGTGTTGATGTACAGAGGAAAATTTTATGTCCCAAATTAGTAAGAATTGAAACAGTTAATTCTGTATGAATGTCATATGAGCCCATATGCTGCTCACTGAGATACCAAAAACAACTTACTACTTTGAAGAAGGATTATTTTTTTCTAGGGATGAAAAAAGAATTTGTGGAGTACTTGACTTGGTGTTTGGAATGTAAACTAGTAAAATTTGAACATCAACACCTTAATGACATCCTTCATCCACTGCCCATACCTAAATCTATATGGGGAAGTCCTCAGACTTGATTTATTCTAGGACTACCTAAAATAAAGAGGTAGAATGATTATATAATTGTAGTGGTGGATAAATTAAGTAAAGCTTCACATTTTATACAATTCCAATATTCCTTCAAAGCAATACAGATTGTTGATATTTTTATGAGGGAAATATTTAGACTACATGGAATATGTAAGGAGGTAATATCATATAGAAATGTAAAGTTCACGTCATCCTTTTGGAATTCCATGTTCAATGGATTCGGTACACATGTAGAATTCTGTACTGCCTATCATCCTCAAACGAATGGGAAAATGGAAAGGGTGAACCAAATTCTGAAGTATATATTTAGAATGTAAATAATCCAGCAACAAAGTTAGTGGGAAAAATACATTCACTTAGTATATTTTTCCTACAAAACAAACTATCATACCTCCTCATAGATGAGTCCATTTGAGGTGTTATATGGACATAAATGTAGAAAACCTCTTAATTAGAACAACCCCGAAGATAAATTAATGTTAGGGCCAGATGTTTTAAAAGAAATGGAAGCCATGGTGAAAAAGGTGAGGATGAATGTAAAGCCTGCAGACGATAGGCAAAAGACTTATGCTTTTAAGAAGTTAATCTATTGATAATTTAAAGTATGAGTTCATGTGTATGTACATGTGAACCCTAAAATAAATATCTCGCATTGGGGAGGTTGTGCCAAATTGGCCCCTTGGTTTTGTGGCCCATTCCAAATTCGGCCTCAAATTGTTTGAGTAGCTTATCAGCTAGCCCTACCTATTCATATACATGTGCATAATGTCTTTTATTTATTATTGTTAAAGAAATATATTTATTATCCCACACACGTTATTAATTGGAAATATATACAACTAAGATAATTTATGATATTTCATAGAAATGCATGTTCATTATTTTTGCCTGTATGAGCTAATGATACCTCGTTGGTTGTAACTATAGGCCGAACTAGAAAGCTAATTTTTTCTGAACCCCTATGTATACTTGAGGAGAGAGAAGCAATTCTGCAGAGATACGTTATCACTAAAGTTACAGTGAAGTGGTGGCACTTTAGCCCAGAGGAGGCTACCTCAAGAGATGATAAATTTATAAAAGAGTCCTTTCCTTGCGTGATCTAAGAGCTTGGAAGATATCAGTATAGTATTTAACTCAAGCGGGGAGGTGGAGATGTGACATACCTTGGTTGACCTAGATCTTGGGATGAGGGCCCCAAATATAAAAAGTTGAAATGGATCTTCAAGAGGCGAGCCCCCCAAGATATGAACAATTGAAATGAAATAAAAAGAAAAAACAATGTCGCGAAAAAAACCAATAAGCAAATTCTTTGACAAAATAGAGAATACTAAAGATACATTGTGGTTAAGTGTTAGTGTCCTTTTACAAATGACTTGGGTTGTTTCTATAAGTCTTTAATTACAATACTATAGAAAATTTGCGATGCATGTCATCATATGGAATTTAATATCAAGGGTGAGTCAAATGTCATAGGTGGACTTCAATTAAGTCACTGCTGATGATTCCATGGTGATGAATAATATCAATAGATGTAAATTACCATGGTGAGTGAATACGGTTAGTGAAAGTACTTTCCATCTGCATCATCTCAAGCCTTGTAAAGAAATGGTCCCACATATGAAGTTCAGCTTAGAAGCTTCCGCTGAATATGGAGGACCCGTTCAAGAGATGGAAGCCTTGTGTGGTTAAACCAGGTAATCGTAGTAGTCCTATTCCAAGGATAGAGATACCCATAATTTTATGACCAACTGTAATATTTGTTAAAGGTGGGGCCTAGAAAAATTGACTTTAATTAGCGGGTTTGTGGATGACTCATGAATTTGATGATGATTTTTGATGAATCTAGAAGGTGCAGCATGAGCATATCTGAGTGTGGAGGGCACGTCTCAAATAGAACCTATAGTCGGAAGTTCACATGTTGAAAATGCGTGAATGTGAAGTAGGTGCCTACTAAGTAGTGGGGTGGGAGGGCACATCTCAGGGAACCTACTTGTAATGTTGTTCCAAATACATATATTTGTTTAAAATGAGAATAACCCAGAATCCAACTTTCATTGATAAAATACTAGCTTTTTGAAATAATATGTCCCATTCTACATCTCTCCTATGGGATCTAAATCCCTATCTGTAGAGCTAGCCTGAAACTCATGTTTGCTTTGCAATTGTCATCACGATCACAAAAATTCCTGAAAAAATAGTTGATTTTAAACTCAGCGATATCTCTCTCATTTGAACTATGATTCGACCAATTTGTTTTGAAATTGGGTAATTTTTCAAAGAAGAGCTAGTGAGATGCAATCATACTTCGAAATTCTCGTAATAATGAAAAAATTGACAAGAGAGCCGATCGATTAACAATTGTCATTAGAAATACTTTACGCGCAACAAAGTTTGATTTTAAATCAAGTGATATATCCCACATCCAGACTCGCATTGATTTGACTTTTTTTGAATTTAGATACTTTCGCATGTTTCAATCAGATCTGATATGTTATTTTTATAATCACCAAAGTTTCAAATATTATCTGCAATCTCACTTCCCAAAAAAATCCTACAAAAAAAGAAAAAAATTATTTTCTCCTACACAAGAAACTACTCATGAGGTCATATCACATGTCATGAATTTTTGTTTGAATATTGTTGATGAAATATCTGAAACTTGAAATATGCATGAAACCTTGATTCCTAGGGATCCATAATCGAACTCATATCACTAATCGGGATATTGGGGAGCAGGTCCCAAGATCTAAAAATTGAAATTCGAGTCTTCAGGAGAGGAGGCTCCAAGATATAAAAAATTAAATCGTAGAAAAATGATGAGAAACCAGCAATAAACAAAAACCACATAGAAATATATATTAAAATAGAGAATAATTAATAAAACCTACGATTGTGGTGGATCAATACGGCCTTTTAGAAAATGTGACTTGTTACTTAGTAGTACTTTTTTAGTTACAATGCCCATAAATTACAAGTTCCATGAGCTGGTAGATAGCAATATGAATGAATCTAATGGTAAAATGGCACTCACAATATGATGGGTGGATAAATACCATGGTGAAGATGAATACCATAGGTGAATAAATACCATGGAGTGAATGAATACCATGGATAGATGAAAATTTCATTTAGCCGCATCATTGGTAAATTTGGTTGATTTCTCATTTATTAGTAGTTAAACAATGTATTTTACCTTCTAGTGAGTGAAAATTTCCAAAACAAATATTTGATATGGATAGATATTTTATATTGTTTGTTAATTATCAATGCTATAATCGATGTTGCTAGATGATCAAAACTAGGGATTTGTAGAGCTTACTCCTAAAAGAGGTTTGCTACACCAAATGTTGTATAGTTATGAGACATAGGTAGTTACCTTTCCAAGCTCTTCCCTGCGAAATAATAATCCTTCCAAAAAAGCTGATGATGGTTGAGGAACGTGGAGTGAAAAAAAGAGGAAAAGCAATAGTCCTTCCAAAAAAATGATATGGTTGAGAACGTGAGGTGACAAAGCAAAGACATGAAGGAAAAGAAGAGAGTACTAAAATGATTCCCAAACCCAGCGTTGACTCGAGTGGAATCCATCATGAGTCACTCTGAACTTGAGCCTCAATTCATTTTATCTACTAATTCTAGTTGTGACGAGACCGTTCATTGGATGAAACAAAAGTCCCAAAATCAATAACTTTCTGAAGAACTGGCGACCAGTTGGGGAACAATCTTGGGGGAAGACACCGTGTATTATGGGTCTCATTGATTGGGAGGGAGTTATTTGTACTAAGATATTTTTCATCGCTGCAAAGTCGAGTTCAAGATCTGAAGAATTCAAATAATTATTGCAAATTTATTTCCATGACAATTGTTTAAAGAAATTTGATTATTAGGCACGTAAGCTTCGGTTATTGTTAACTTTAGAAAATGTAGTAGTTCGACTATCTTCTGATTTAGCAAATTATTATTGTATCATTTAAAATATATATAGTTTACATTGATTGTGAATTTATCAATTTTAGGTTTAGTTCCCAAGTCGAGTCGTACTGAATTAACATCATCAGAGTACAATCCCCTATGACGGCTAGCATGAAAAATGTGGAGATTTTATTTTAAAAAAGCAATTTCTGACAATATGTTTCAAGGGAAGACGACAAGCTGATGTGAACTATCCAAAAAATGATGTGTTAGGGTTTTGTAGTTGGAAAACAAAAGTGAGTTGTGTGAAACATACCTCATAAAATCCTAACAGGGGAAAAACAACATTGTAAATTGCTCGGGCTAGAACAATAATTTATGTCGTATTATAGAACACAAGGTGTTTTAAAATCCTGAGACATAAATCTTACAAGATATAGTTTTCATTTAAATGAAATAAAAGAAACAACTATTAACTCCTTTCAAAAAATAATTTGTTTGAAGAAATATTAGCAACAATCGAAACAGTAATAATAATCAATCGATAGTGTTTACGACACCTAATATAATCAAAATATCAGTCTTTTTTTAAAACACGTGACCACTGATCTGAAATCATGAAAAGAAATGACTCACAAGAACTTACGAGGGCTCATCAACTATAAAATTCTTTCATACCATAGCTCTACCAACATTCCTAAACTAGCATGCATATCAAAATGCAGAGCAGTACACAGAGATCAACATACAACACATATAGCAATTCACTCATCAATCGCAATATCACAGCGAGCATCATATCGAGGTGAATTCTGTCTACAGTTCATATTCATGTCTAAGCTCCTTGGGGCAAATCGTTCCTCAAACTATCTTGTATCAAAACAGTTTCACATCAACATTATCATGGGAGGGTGAAATTTTTTTAGTTGTCATATCCAAAGTGAGTTCTTGCCTTCATGTCGTAATACCATTTTAAAGGTACCTGGCTCCTCGAATCCTCTGCACTTAAAAATAGGTCAATTAACATTTATCACATTTATATTCTTGAAAGATAAGCCTATCTAATCAAATTTTTAATTTTTCTTTTAACGTGTGATACCCTTTTATGTTTCTATGTAATATCTTTTTTGTTTTTAGATTGAGTCATTTATAGTGTTGTGAGCAATAGAAAATCCATGAGTAGACTAGATTTAAAATCGACAGATAAAATATGATGATGTAATAAATAAATTTATTAATAGAGAAAAGTGAAAATTGGAAAATTTCTTAGGTAATACAACTAGAATTAAAGGTATTATTTCCAACATGGAAACCAAGGTTGAGTGGATAATATCAAGATAATATTCCCTTTATCACTTCTAAAAATGAAGCTAGTGGTTCAGTTAATAACATTTAATATGATTGGAAAATAAAATCTATTAAACCACCTACATTGTAAAGAAAAAAACATTGATAGGTGAAGTTAAAGTGTTGTGGAGATAAAAGTGATGTAGAAGATAAAGTGTATTTCAAAGAAAATACATGTTTTTAGAAAATATATATATATATATAAATATACTATATATATAACCTTAGAAGATTAGTAGGTTGGAGACCTCAGAAAGCTAGATAGTCCCTTTGCAGGAAATATATGACAGGAATTAAGAGTCATAAATATACTGTAATGTGGAATCACAAAAAACGATTGTTGATGTCGGCATTGCATAGATCTAGTGCTCGGGTGGAAACTTGCGAAGACCCTTTCAAAGTTGGGAAGATGTGTCCATCACAAGTGCAGGTTTCCATTAGTAAAGTCGTATTCGAAGTTGCGTAGAGTTATTAACTATTGTTCTAATCAGAAATTGTGAACATAGTGAGTTTATTTTAAAAAGCATGAAATGGCAACTATATTATGTATAACAACTTGAGGAATATTGTATAATCTTAGCTTAAAGGGTTGTTGTACTGATTGAATATGTGATAGATAGATAGTTGTCATAGATTTGAGATATCGATAGATGGAAGATAGTAGTATAATTATGAAATATGTATGATATAGAAATAAATATTTCTGCTCAATGAGTACTCTACTATAGGGGTTGAAGTTCTTACACTAGAATGATTATCATTTTGAAATAAAAATTAATCTCAAAATTTATAGTTTTAGTTGAATATCATTAGAAATTTCTCGTCTGAATTCTAGATTATTTGTATGCTACATGTAGGGATTTGGAATATAACCATTTCACCTAAACTTTTTCTACGGGAACATCTAGGAGTTGCTATATGTAATCATGGAATTATTAAAAATCTCAGCTATTAATTACAAGTGAAAGCTGAAGATATAGAAAATTCCAGTCAGAGATGATTCTCTCTAGCATATATGTGTCATTAAAAACGGTACGATCTAGATTATGATAAAAAAAAAGAAATAAATGTGAACTACAGAAGACTAGGAGCTTTCAAAATTAGTTGCATAATCGCTCGCTACGTCATATTACCATTTTCAAACATCAATAGGAATTAATGATCTAGTTTTGGAGTACAAATTAATTGGTACTTTACATTTTATAAGTTATATAAGTTGGTATATATAAATGAAAGAATTTTAGGTAATTAATGAATTCACATGCACCAAATGGGGGTGGATGATGTTTTGGACAAGCATTTATCTTTAGTCGCATAAAATTAAATATATATCTAGTGTGCTCTCAATGTAAAGCTAAAGAATATACCTAATTAAATGCATAAGAATATGTGTTAGACATATGTATAGGTGAAATAAATCAAATTCGTAGTTAAGATCAATGAATAAAGAGCATGGATGTTGAATGGTATTAATTCATTTTTAGAAAGGAATAGGGAGAGCCCAAAGTTATTCCTACCCTTAAATGCATATTCAATAGATATTGTTTTTGAAGAAATAAATTTGAATTAAAACATCTAGTTAATATCATGCACATGGATATAGGTAATAAAAATATATGTTCTCATACTCTAATATATTTATGAGTAATAATGAATAACATGCGAGATAGTACTTCATGAGATAATAATAGTAGTGGAAGAGATTAGCATAGGTGTAGGAAGATGAATACATTTTCCTAAATGAAAGAGTATAAAGAAGACTAATGTGAAAACTTACTACGTATCAAGAAGATACAAGAGATACTACTCGATTAGTAAAATTATGCAGAATACATATATTAGTTAATAACATATAATATTAATAAAAAATAAAATGGAGAGTATTTAATGAGGGGTATTCAAATTAAATACAAATACAACAAGGAAAAAAAATTGCAAATAGCTTTTAAGCACATCAATCTACCCATACAACATACATACATGAGCCATATAACATACATAGATAGGCCCAGTTTTCTTTCCTTCAATTATTTTGTGGTTATATTTTTCTTTTTCTTTAATTTTCAGTTTTCAAAAGTATTTGAATTTGAGGTACAAATTTTGAAGAAATGAATGTGATTTTTTATTATAATATTTATCATAAAAATTAAAAAATATATATTATAATATGTATTTGTTTTTTTAAATGGATTAGATTTCTAATATGATTTGACTTTTCTCTATTTATTTGACTATAAATTTTCATAAAATTCTTCCAAATTAATTTCTACTACTAAAAATGGCAGATTTTTCATAATGTTGACTATTCACTAAAACACTACTTCTAAGGCAATAAAAACTCCCATTTAAAATTTTGGTGATGTTTCAAGCATTTCATATTTGTGTACACATTTCATTTTTTACTTTATGTAATGTAGCTATCGGAGTGGTATTAAAACAAAAATGAAGAAGGTTATAATTGAAGGAAAAAAAATTCTCTTACAAAAAGAGTACATGTATGTAGTGTTGTGTGGGTGATTGAGTGTCTGAAAAGGTGTAGTAAATGCCATAAAATATATTAAATGTCATTTTTTAAATGACTATTAAATACCTAAAACATGATTTAAACAATTTCTCTTACAAAAGTCGTCACTAAATACTTAGTATAGCATATTAAATGTTACTTGCTAGAGAAAGTCTTTATGAAAAACTGATAAAAATGGACAAGATTAAAATAATGTCCCTTAGGACTTTAAAGCACAATATAAACCCTAAATTTAAAATCTGGTGATGTTTGAGACTTAATATATGGGTGTTAGACCCATATATGTATGTTATGGAAATGATTAATGTCATTCTGAAAGGTGTATTAAATACCCTAAGATATATTAAACTATCTTTTAAAAAGACATATTAAATAAAATAAAACATAGAAGAAATGTTCTCTTAAAAAGTGTATTAAATATTTTATAACATATTAAATGTTAAGTATATTAAAGCATGACTACTTTAAAGGAAATAAAATGCCACATTTAGATAATAATACCTTCTCTAAATCATAATATAAACCTAGCATTTAAAACTTTAGTGATAGGTTTCAAGATTTAATATGATGTATGCAAGCCTATATATGTATGTATGTTATGGGTGATTGATGTCTTAAAAGGATGTATTAAATACCTAAAACATATTAAATGTCTTCGTTAAAGTGTATTAAATACCTCAAATATATTGAAATAAGTTCTCTTATGTATTAAAAAGTTTTATATTAACATATTAAATGTTGCTTGCTAAAACATGACTTTTTGAGACTATAAAAATGGCATATTTAAAATAAGTCACCTTGTTCTAAAGCAACTAATAGTAAACTCCACAGTTTAAAATTAGGCGACAGTTTCTATATGTTTGTCCAATATGATGGTGTATTCCCTATATAAAGGTATGGTATCATCGGTCACTTAAAAGATGTAGCTTGAATACCTAGTGTGTATTAAATACTCTTTCTAAAAGCATTATAACCTAAAATATACATCAAGTCTTCAAAAATGTGTATTAAATGACTTTCATAAAATATTAAATGTGTGCTAGTATAAAGCATCATTTCTAAGTGCAAGATTTAAAATAATGTACACTTTATAAAAGCACAAATATAAAATCTAGATTTAAAATTTGGTGATATTTCAAGATTTAATAGTATGAGGTAGCTGACATATATGTACTGTTGTAGTGATGGGTGAGTGATGTCTTAAAAGGTGTATTAAATACCTTTAAAAAACATATTAAAGGTTCTCTCTAAAAAATGTATTAAATACCTCTAAAAACAGTATTAAATGTTCTCTAAATGATATTAAATATTTTAGTAACATATTAAAATGTTAAAAGCTAGCATAAAGCATGACTTCTCGAAAATGGCACGAAAATGATGTGATGAAAATAATCGTTCCTCGCTGTTGTAGAGCTGTCTGATATAAAGCTCCCGATTTAAAAATTTGGTGTTGTTCCGGGATGTAGTATATGGTGTGTGCCCATATAGCTATGTATATGATGCGTGATTGATGTACTTTCAAAAAGTGTCCTTAAATACCCTGAAACATATTAAAACATATTAAATGTTCTCTTAAGGTGTACTAAATGCTAAAAACATGTAAAACATATTAAGACGTTCTCTTAGGTGTATTAAGCACACATAGCATATTAGATGTGAAAATAGCATAAAGCACGACTTATGAAGAAAATACGAATGTGAGATTTAAAAAAATGTCCTTGCTTAAAAGCACCAAATATATTCATAATTTACATTGTTGATATTTTCACAGCTTTAATATATGGTAGTATGCCCATATGTACAGACGTATGGGTGATTGATGTACTAAAATACCTCTAAATAAAATTTGAGCGTTCTCTTAAACAATGTATTAAATACTTTCAAACATATTAATGTCTTTCTCTTAAAATGTGTATTAAATACTTTATAACTATATTAATACTAACTCAGCATAGCTATGACTTACAAAGCAGATAAAAATGCTGAGATTTATAAAGCACCAAAGTACACTCTAGATTTAAAATTGGTTGATGTTTTAAGATTTAATATAAGGTGTATGCCCAAGTATATGTAGTGTTGTATGGAGCAATTGATGTCTTAAAGTGTATTAAATACCCTAAAAATATTAAATGTTCTCTTAAAAATGTATTAAATACCCGTAAAACATATTAGCCAAATGTGCTATTAAAAAGTGTATTAAATGCCTTTATAACATATTAAATGTTGCTAGCATAAATCATAGATTTTATAAGGCAATAAAAATACTAGATTTAAAATAATGTCCCTTATCATATAGTACACATATATAACTCCACATTTAAAATTTGGTGATGTTTCAAGATTTAGTTTATGGCTTATGCCCATATATGTATGTTGTATAGGTGATTGATGTCTTAAAAGGTGTATTAAATACCCTAAAACATATGAAATATTTTTTTTAAGTTATTAAATCCCCAAAACATATTAAAACATATTATATGTTCTCTTAAAATTCGTATTAAATACTTTTGATAACATATTAAATGTTAGCTAGCATAAAGTACATGACTTTGGAGACAATAACAATGTGATATTTAAACTACATCCCTTTGCTTTAAGGTAGCAATATAAAACTAGATAGATTTAAAATTTATGATATTTCAACATTTAATATAGGGTGTATGGGTGATTGATGTCCTAAAAAGGTGTATTAAATACCTAAAACATATTAATTGTTCTCGTTAAAAAATGTATTAAATACCCCTAAAACATATTAAATGTTCCCTTAAAAAGTGCACTACATACTTTTATAACATATATTAAATGTTGTTAGCATAAAGCTATTGACTTCTAGGCAATAAAAATGAGATATTTAAAAATAATTTCCTTTGTTGTAAGAGCACCAATATAAACTCAATATTTAAAATTCTAGACGTTTCAAGATTTAATATATGAAATATTCCCAAATATGTATTTTTTATGTTAATATTAAAGGTATATTAAATACCCTAAAATATATTAAATTTTCTAAAAAAAGATGAAATTCAAAATATATTAAAATTATTCTTAAAATGTATTTAAATACTTTATATTATATTAAATGCTAGCATAAAGCATGACTATAGTGTAATAAAAATAGATTTAAAATAATGTCCTTGTTCTAAAAGAATCATAAAACTCTCATTGAAATTTGGTGATGTTTTTGGATTTAATATATATGTATGCCCATATAAGTAGCGTTTTATATGGAGATTGATGTCTTAAAAGGTGTATTAAATAATTTAACATTATACGAAATGTTCTCTTAAAAAATGTATTAAATACTCTAAAACATATTAAATGTTCTCTTAAAAAAGTGTACTAAATAATTTATAACATATTAAATGTTGCTAGCATAAAGCATGTAGCTTGTGACGATGTAAAAATGCAAGATTTAAAATAATATTCAGTGTTTTAAAGTCACCAATATAAACTCGAGAATTAAAATTTGAAAATGTTTCAAAGTTAACATATAGGAGTTGTCTTTGAAGTAGCGACTTTTTCTTCTGAGTTTCCCCGACTGAATCCCATGAAAACTATTTGAAATAAAATCTTGATTTACGTTATTCTAAAACTAGTTTTTTAATCTATATATGGATTCCAACACCCTAAAAAACAATCTTGTGGAACTTCGATTCTACAAAGTTACCATTCAAACTTCATGTTATCAATGAATTCCTATAGGGATTTTAGAGAAATTAGAACGGAAAAATACTGCATCAGTAAAAAGCCTTCAAAAATTACTACTAAAGATCACTCATTTAATCATTTAATATATGGTGTATGCCCTAGTATATGTGATGTTGTATGGGATGATTGATGTCTTAAAAGTGTATTAAATACCTATAAATATATTCAATCTTTTGCATATAATCTAAAAGAAAGTAGTATGTAAATCTTTAAACAGTATGTAAATGTTGCTAGCATAAACATGACTTAGGAGGAAATAAATCTGAGATTTAAATAAAGCACTCCCTTCTTTGTAAAAAGCACCAATTTAAACTCAGTTTAAAATGTGGTGATGTTTGAATTTAATATGTGGTGTATGTCCATATATGTATGTTGTATAGGGTGCATTGATGTCATACAAAGTTTATTAAATACCCTAAAACATATTAAAATATATTAAATATCTCTTAAAAAGTGTCTTAAATA
Source organism: Pinus albicaulis (assembly GCA_034641835.2). Lineage (NCBI taxonomy): Eukaryota > Viridiplantae > Streptophyta > Pinopsida > Pinales > Pinaceae > Pinus > Pinus albicaulis. Next base: position 830,460,580 of record CM076573.1, read on the forward strand.
CTTTATAAGATATTAAATATTACTAACACAAGGATGACCGCTAAGATATCAAAATGAGAAGTTTAAAATATGTCAGCACTCTACTGCATATTTAAAGACTTGAATATATGAGTATGCCTATATATGAGTATTCATGTGGTGATTGATGTCACATAAAAAAAGTGTATTAAATACCCTAAAACACATAAAATATTCTCTAAAAATGCTTATTAAATAACCTACAAGACATATTAAATGTTCTCTAAAAAGAGTATGAAATACGATAACATATTAAATGTTGCTAACATAAGAAAGCATGACTTCGAGTGAAGTAAAAATGACACATTTAAAATAATGTTCCCTTGCTCTAAACAACCAATATAAATACGAGATTTGAGTTTTTGAGTGATGTTTCTAAGATTTAATATAAGTGGTATATGCGCCTAAAAGAAATATAAAGGTATGTTAGTATGGAGTGATTGATGTCTTTAGAAAAGTATGATTTAAATACCCTAAAACATATTAAATGTTCTCCTAAAAAAATATATTAAACATACATCTAAAACATATTAAATATTCTATTAAAAATAATAAATACTTTATAATATATTAAATGTTGCCATATAAATCATAACTTTAAGGCAATAAAAAGTATCAAATTTAAAATAATCTCCTTGCTATAAAACACTAATATAAACTCCAAATTTAAAATTTAGTAATATTTCAAGATTTAATATACATGTACCACATTTAAAAATAGCGCTAGAATATCATAAATTTAATTCCCAACCGTTGCTACCGTAAATCTGCAACCTCTGCTCCCTATTTATACTTCCTCACCACCTCAGCTTTTTTTCACCGTTTTTCATTTTCTTTCTTTCTGGAAGTTCATATTAATTTTCTTCACTTGTTATAACGATCATGTATGCCCCTGGAAACCCGCAGGCAACGACTAGTGCCAAGCCATTACTGAAATAAAATCTGAACGAAATCCAGTTGCAGTTGCAGTTACTAATCCTAAAATTGTTTGAATGTGTTTAGGGCTCTGAACTACGGTTAGGAAGTGAGCGGCAGCGGAGTGTTAAATAAACCACACTCCGTTAATACCTTAATTTTGCTGGCTTTAATAGTGACTGTGTTTGTGTTTATAGGCTATGCATTTCTTTAATATACAAAGCGTTTTTTTCCTTCTGAGACGCCTTTCATGGCTTGGCGACATATAATGGTCATCGAGTGGCCAAGGCCTTTATAAAACACAAGAAAAAGAAATAGTAATAATTAAAACGCTTGCAATTTTATTGTACACGCTATTAATTTATAAAGAAAACTTTAATAGTAATGGAGTTTGTTTTTTGTTTAATCTACTGTTTTTTTATTTAGGCAACAAATACTTGGGGATTATAGTTTTTGGGAATATAGTATTTTTTTTCTAAGAATTAGGTTGAACTGACTTTAGTCTTTTTTTTATGATTGGAAATTAAGTTCAACTTTATCAAAAATCCCTAGAGCACCTAAAATTCTGATAATTGTAATCTAAAGTTTTGCAAAACTCCTTATGATAATAACTTAAATTTCTCTATTTTTTTAGACTAATGTTCTTTGTAGTAGATATATAATTGATATAAAACCAACATTAGATTTGATGTTAACTCTCAATCTACCAAAAACCACTTTAGAACCATCTAGGAAACAAATTTTTCAAGATGCAAAACTCTTTTAGTGTAAAATTTGGAAAAAAAGTTTATACCTCTACATATTTTGATTCTTTATACCTTTCGGTACATCAAATATGAATATTTTATATTTAGTTCAAGATGATTATTTTATATTTTTAAAGTGAATATTTTTTAATTTGCTAAGGTAGATATTATTATATATTTTTAAATGTAATGTTAAGTGGTAAAATGTTGCTCAAATATTTTATTCATATTTACTCAAGGTCAAATGAAGCATTACATCTCCTTGATTGTAGGTTGTAAGATACATTTCTTATTTATTTTAGATGTGACATACTAGCTCATGATATTGACTAGTGAAGAAATTACATTTCTCCATATCACTAAAACTTCTAGTAGACAAAATTATGATTTTTTTTACTATCAATTACTTTATCTTCTTTATATATAAAAGTGGATGTAAAATTATAAGTTATTTACACACAGCACATTGAAATGTTTATTTTATGACACACTTGAAATGTTTTTGTATTGATAATATTAACATTTTTGTAAAGGCCTTTTATTATACTTTTTGTAAAATGTAGGGTTACCTCATAACATATTAGTATGTATGATATTGAAATATTGTTCTTTCATAACATATTGGTATGTATCATATTGAAATATTGTTTTGTTATTAACCTTATTTACAGGTGTGCATTAATTTTCTTTATTTCTTTTTTAAATGTGAATGTTACTTGATGACATCTCTCTCTATAACTGTAACTTTATCTCTATAACATATATTGAAATATTATTTGTTATTAACTTTATTTAAGGTGGGTATTATTTTATTTGTTTTAATGTAATGGCCATTTAAGTATTTCTCCATACTAAGCTAGATAGATTTTCAAATTGATAAGGTAAGGTGAAATCTAAATATTATATATATATATATATATATATATATATATATATATGAATAATATAATTTATTCAAATATTTATTTAAGGGCACATATTGAAATATTTTTACAATTGGCAGAAATTATAAATTTATTTTTTAAATTTCTAAATTATTAATATTATTGAAATACATATTTTATGTGTACTACAGACTTTCCACTGATAACATTTCTCTTTTTAATATTACATGTCAATTCTATGTCATCTAATGAATTGACACCTTTCCTTTTTATACTCGGTGTAATATTACACATGTCAACTCCACTTATTGACCTGTATGGAAGAATTACCCATCTCGAGGAGAATTATAATACAATTAGAGATTTTTACTAAGTAAATTAATTTATCTTGTGATATCATAATATGGTGTACAGTGAGTTAATATTAAAGTTCTTTAGAAAGGTGTTTGTGCGAGGACCGTGGGGAGGGGACATTTTAGAACAACCTCAAACATGCATTAATTGAAAGGGCACCCCACCACACCTCATGAGTATTTATTGATTTCATCACTAGCCACTTACTATGAGAAAGTGTTGGAGATCATGTAAAGCAGTTCATTTCAAGGTACTTGTTACATGTTTGTTTCGTGAGTTTGGTTATATTGAGGATTCATGGCTGTACTATAATCACACCAAATGAGCCAAAATGTCACACTCGACAATGAAAAGGGAGAATCTTCTTCATTTCATGGTCTCACATAAAATGAGATGGGTAGATCCCTCAAAGCACTCAGAAACCACTCTTGACATTATCATTCTTTACTGTGTGCAAATTTCTCTAACAACTAACGAGTAATGAAAAAGGTATTTACTATCCCATGTTTTTGTCTTTTTAGTCTTGTTTATTAGTTTTTCTCTTTCATCACTATTGTTTGGCTTAGCATAGAGTCTTTGTCCTAGTTAAATTTTTCTCTTTGGTTCTCCTCTTGTGAAGGTACTTGGTCATAAATTTTTTCTTGCATATGTTCCCTTTGACTAATTGAAAAATTATAGATGTGTAAGTAGGTTCATCTATTTTCTCAATTTTCTACTCTTATCCCTACAATTCAGTCTGATGCAATTCATTATTTTCCAATTGTTTATCTATCCATTATCCATCCCATTTCCCCTCGAATATTTGGTATCTGAACTACGAGGGACACTCGAACTTCCATCAATAATATGACCCATTTGTGTTGGTCATACACATGCCTCTACCAATTTCCTTACTGAATCTCATGTTGTGCCATAAAATGTGGCCTCCATACACCATCTCAAGTGGGTTTCATCCCATTAGCGTGCAGCACCAGTTTTCTACCCCCTCCCAACTAACCATTTTGACTAACATTGCTTCCACCAGAGTGGTTTTCTCACATTTGTCCCCATCTAATCCCTCAACCATAGTAACCCACATTGGTAGTTCAATGGTGCAATAATATATAGTCTCTTTTAATAAGCAGTTTTGTAGTGGATTACTCTACCTCATTTAATTGAATCTCCCATCACTCGGCAAAGAGCATTCGAGATGAGATATTTCCTTGATGATTTCCTTTCTTTATGCAGTGACTCAGAGTCCCAATAATTTTTGTGTTTAAATTATATTCTCTATCATTTAGTTTATAACTATTAAATATTTTAATAATAGAGAGGTTAGGTGCGATCAAGGTGGAAAACACCTGAGGGATCTATTAGTTCTATCCTTGGTGTAAGAAAAAAAATATGAAGAAGCATGCCCCAAAGATGCGTTGAGCTCCTTGGAGTAGAGGATAAAGGAAGAATATACATCATGTAAATGATGGTGGGAAGGTGGGATGGGTGGGAGAAGACTCCCATTTTGTATATATCTACCATCATATGTCAAATAATCATGTTTAGGGTAGAATATGTTGTTATTATATTAGAATCATATTTTCCATATAGGCCACCACATGCCATACTTCACATGTGTATGCTGACTATCATTCTATATATCGCATGTTGTGCCATTTTTTTAAAATGTATACATTTGAGATCATTTTAGTGAGTGTTTCGTGTGTATTAATTCATCTATGTATGAATTTAATGTAAGAAAATCCACGTAGATTTCAAACTTCTATTGATAATATGCTAAAACAAAAAAATAACTTTGAATCTACTCTGTACAAATTAGGGAAACCAGATTAATGCTAAAAATCACATCAACAAGAAAGAGAAAACAATTTCAATCGAGACTAACAAAAAGATTTATCTAAGGGAAGCCTCACCTAAAAACCATGATATGTCTATATTGCATAAGTCATAAAATATGAGAATATTACAGTTTTCTCTTCCTAGAAACTTCGCATTATGTCTATTTCGTTTACTCATTCCATACACGAGCTATTAATACTTAATCAATTCTTGTGGGGCAAGTTGGATGATAAAATTGGAGTCCTTTGGGTTGTAAAGAAATTTCTGACACATTTTTTTATGTAGGATGTGATCTCACTATGAACTGGTAATAATTTTGGATGATTATACAACTAATCGTACACTTCCCTTTACGTCCAATCTCAACTGGTTCTTTCTCAAAACTGACATGCATGAGTTATTTTTTAGTGAATTATCATTTATCTAATCGATCAATGCATGTGAATTAAATCTAATTTAATTCACTTGACCTCTCACTAGTTCCTCAAATAGTTAGAACTAGTTAAACTCATTTTGACTCAAATAAATTTAGTTAATTATTTACAACTCAAAATAAAGTGTAACTAAGCCCCCTAAAACTTAGAGAACACTCTACACGCCTCCTGTTAAACTCTAAACTCAAATTAGTTGAACTAACTAAGCCTTCATTACTTAGTTAATTCATATAATATGTCATGTGATGTGGAATTACAATTTACTTCTAATTTAATTAAGGGAAAATTAAATTAGAAGCCTCCTCTTTTTTCCATTTTCAATATTTCGTCTTGCAAATTTCAACACTCCCTCTCAACAAGAAAGTAATTCAATTCTATCTTGATCTAGTTCTTTTGGAATGTTCTCAATCTAACACTTCTCTCTAGTGTTTTTGCTATTGAAACTTTGAAACTCAAAAGCATCCAAACTGAATCAACTGTGATCAATAAGACGCATCTATCCCTAGAGTCTCTCACTAATACTAGCTACCGCACTATCTCCTGAAAACTTTGTGTTGCTGCTAACTCTGCACTGTTCCATTTTCACTATGGCAAAATTTCCTTTGGGCTCCCTAGTATCATATTTTTTCTTGTCTCTACATATGTTACTATAGCATCTCACTACATCAACTGCCATTGATCCATCTTGCTACCAGATGTTGCCCTCATAGAAAGGGAATGATATATGAGACAAAAAATATTAATGGACCTTTCCCAAATTTCTGCACTCTTGGTAATATTGCTTCACACCACCCCACCTCTCTCTTGGAGGTATGGCTTCATGTGCTCCCTCTACCAACTTAGCTCGAAATTCCCCCCTACCACATGTCTCTCCTTGAGTGCATGTTTTCACTCGGCCTTCTCTTTTCATCTCCAATTGTGAATACTACACAGCTTTATGAGGCTTCTTCTGAGGTTGCATGTTGTGAGACAATTCATGCTCCCTCTCAACTACCAAGTCTCTAACCTTTTCCTTGGTCCTCAAAGCTTTGCATGAATCTTATACCTAAAGTGCATATAGGTTCTTGACTCGCACACCAATCTGTTTCACCTATCCTCTTGTAATCTGCCCAAGGAAAACCTTTCATAGCCATAGACAATGATGGTGTCTCTGGAAACTTGTAGGCAACGAACACGCCATCACTCAATGAAAAAATCATAACAAAATATGGTTACAGTAAAATAGTAATACAATATTGTGGTACTAATTGTTTGAATGTGTGTGTTTAGGGCTCAAGAACGGTCAGGATTTGAGCGCGACAGCAGGGGCATGTATGTGCGTGATGGATATGTTGCGTTGGTGTTAAATAATGTCAGACTCCAATACATATTATGGGTTCAGATAAAGTGAGAATCCATTAATAATTACATTTTCTTGGTAGTTATTAAGACGTGAAATAACCCTTGAAGGGTTTAATTATGATTTTTTCTTTTTGTTTTTTTTTTAATACATAAAACGATTTGGCCACTTTGATGCTTGCTAAATTTAATGCCTTTTTTTTATAGATAAATAACTGATATAAAAACAACATAGATATATAGGAATTAAATTTTTCAAGATGCATAGCTCTTTTTGAGTGTAAAATTTGAAAACAAATTAATACATCGAGAGATTTGATTCCTCGCATCTTGGTACATCTAATATGAATATTTTTTTATTTGTTAATGTAGATATTCTTTTATATTTTTAAGATGGATATTGGCTAATTTCTTAAGGTAGATATTAAATTATATACTTTTAAATGTAATGTTAGCTAGAAACATATTTCTCAGATATTGTATTCATATTTACTCAAGGTGTGCATAGTAGTATGAAAGGATTACATATATCACTTTAAATTGAAATGTTTTAGTCTATATTTTTTTATTAATCATTGTTTTTTAAATACTATATGTGAGCTATACGTTAAACATCCTTGAAGTATCACATCTCCTTCATTATAGGCTGTAAAATCCATTTTATTTTAGATGTGACATGTAAACTCTATATTAACTAGTGAAGGAATTGCATTTCTCCATCATATGAAAAAGTAGAGGCCAAACTACAATTTTTTTTACTATTAATTACTTTATTATATATTGATGTAAAATTATGTTATTTACATAGTACATTGAAATGTTTATTTATGACACAATGAAAGGTTTATGTTGTGTATTGAAATATTTTTTTGTTATTAACATTTTTTAAAAAAAATTAAGGCCCTTTCTGCATAACGTATTAATATGGATGATATCAAAATATTGTTTTGTTATTAAATTTATTTAAGGTGGGAATTATTTTATTTGTTTTTATGTAATGTTACATAACAACATTTATCCCTACTCCTCTATAGAGATTATGGCACCATCCTATAGATATTCAAATATTTTATTTAAGGTGAAGGTTAAAATATTTTATGTTATATATATATGAAGTGATACTGGAATATATGAAAAAACATATGTATTCAAATATTTTATTTAATGGGGATATTGAAATATTTTGAAACAATAAAGATTTTTTTTGTTTCCAATTATTATTTCTCTTTTTATATTACATGTCAATTCTATGTCATGGAATGATTTACACCTTTCCTTTACATGTCAACTCCATATTGATTCATGGAAAAATTACCCATCTCCATCATACTAAAAAGAGGAGGCAATTAGAAAGGAAACTAGATATTTTTTACTATAAATCACTTTATCTTTATATATAAATATGGTGTAAAATTAAGGTTAATAGTAAAGTTCCTCAGTATGTTTGTGCTGGGGAGAGAATTGTTCCACCACCAACCATGTATCAATTGATAGGACATGGAATTATGTCCCATTACCAGTATTATTTATCACTAGCCACACTTACTATGAGCAAGTGTTGGAAATCATGCTTCAAAGTTTCATTTCAAGATACAGGGTTACGTGTTTGTTTCGGGTTTTGGTTATATTGAGAATACACAGCCAGTGAATGGTCGTGTTCTGATTGCACAAGGAATGCGGAGAATGTCCACGTTATTATTGCATAGGGAATGACCAGAATTCTTTTTGAAACTATGAAGAGTATAAATTTAATTTCATGACCTCAATGAAATGAGAGAGGAGGTGATCTCCTACCAATCAAAACCACTTTCTTGAAGGTAGTATCATTATCTATAGTGAAAAATTTATCGAAAAACTATGAAAATGAGTAGGTATTTACCTCCATGGTCTATTTAACCTATTTATCACTTGTTATTTAACTGACCTATTGTTTGGCTTAGCATAGATTCTTTATCATAGTCAATTTTTTTTTGGTTCTCTTCTTCAAAAGGTTTTATTTATTCACAAATTTTTGTTCTTATGTTCCTTTTACTTATTGAAATATTATAATTTTTTATGTAGTTTCATTCATTTTCTCAAATTTCCACTCTTACCCCTACATATCATTCACCATAATCAATTATTTTCCCATTGTTTTTCATCCATTATCCTCCCATTTTCCTGACATTTAGTATGGAACTTAACATGACTCTCAAACTTACGTCATTAATACAACCCATTTGGGTGGGTCATTACATGCCTCCACCACCTTAGACATCCCATCCACCAAAAAAGGTTGCATCCATAGACCATCTCAAGTCGTTTCATCCATTTGGCTGCCGCTTTCTACCCATCCCCCCTCTCAAAAACTATTTTTAGTAACATTTTTACAAGTGGTTTTCCATATTTTCTCCATCTAATCCCTTGAGCATCAAACCAGAAAGGCAGTTCATTTAATGGAATAATAGATGTCTCATTTAAGGAGGTTGTGTAGTGGACTGCTCCACCTAGTAGTGAATCTCCATCATTGGGCGAAAAATTTATGATGAGATGATTTTTTCATGATTCCTGGTGAGCCTTGGTATTGTACCAAGAGTGCTACAACTCCCAGGGGCTACCCTACTTTACTTTATCAACTCGGGGTTCATACAAACTTGGAGGTTATAATGCTACATACACATCATATGCATTATGTTCATGTAATCCTCTTCCTCCTTATGAAAGGGTGCTATTTATAAGGGTTCTCAGTGAATTTCGTCACACTTTAATGAAACTAAACTAAATTGTAGAAAGGAAATTTCAGACGGAAACTAAATTAGATTGCTGAAAAGAAATGACAGAAAGGGAACTAATCTAAATTTATCAAAAGAAATGACAGAAATGAAACTAATTTAATTTGTAGAAAGAGAAATGACATAAAAAACCTAAACTAGATTGTTGGAAAGGAAACTAAATTAAACCACACTTATCTTGGCCAATCGGCCAAATGCACTCTATTTATCTTATTGTCTATCTACCATGCTTCTACCCATGCAACTGAGCTATCCATGACTTAATCCTAATTAAAAGGGTGTTGATTTTGCAGCTTGGAGGAAATAAATAGGGCTAAAGAGGCTAATGGAAGGCTTAGAAGATGAAACAGGGCTTAGAAGTGGAAAGAGGGGGTTTAAACTTGATTAAGACTCTATAGTTTTGCAGAAGGATTTGAAGTAGAATAACTTGAAATATGCAATGGAAGAGATGCAATGTGGAGGTGGGACCGATATCGCAATCATGAATTTGTCAATTTGGATCAGTAAGTGTTAAAGGGAATATGCTAAATAATGGGATGTAGGAAGTGCGATGGGGAAGAGCATTGAAGTGCGATAAAAATATCGCAATCGGAAAAAGAAAGTAGTAAGTATTGGAGAAAAAGGGACAAGGTGCGAAATGAAATTTGTGATGGCTGACATGGAGGTGGGACCGTTGGTGGAGCGCGGTCACAATATCGCAATCGGTAGTTGAAGAAGTAAGTGCGAACGGGATAAAGTGAAATAATGCGAAGTGCGAAATGCGATATCACAATTCGCAATATCGCAAATCTGGAGGAATCGAGGAAGTGTTGTTTATAAAATATTGCGAAGTGCGATTTCGGAAAGGAGATGCGATTGTGGTCGAGCGAAAAGAAAATCTGATGTGATTTATGCTAAGTCTTGAAATAAAATGGGGAAAGGTGTGATATGCGATATGTGATATCGCAATATCACAATCGGCTACAATGAGCGATAAGTGTTAAAGTAAAAGGGAAAAGTTGCAAAGTGCGATTTGTGAAGTACGGTAGTAGGGATTTCGAGGAGGAAAGGTGAAGTTCGACCTTGGATGGTTTTTCAAGCGTTTTGTGACTACATAGGGTAAGGAAACCGTGACCGATAAAAAAAACAAATAAAATGGGCTGAATGGTTTAATTATTTTTATGAATAGAAAGGTGGGTGAAGTAGTGAGAATAAGTAGGAAAAAACAGATATGGAGGGCGTAATAGCAGTGCACAGAGCATAACAACAGAGATGGAAGGGAGATGGAAGATGAAGTGGGAGTGTTGGAGAACTTCGCTCTGGGCTATACTTCCCATAACTACTATCAACCTTCCTATTTATGCAAGAAAGACAGACAATATGTTCATGAAAATATAACCACTACATTAATCTATTTCCCATAAATCATAAGCAAGAAAGAATTTTTGGTCTATGGGAGAAGGTCTACCCTCCTCGAGCTCTATTGATAGAGTTGAGAGGGGAAGGTTGACCTCACAGCTTTATTGAGTTTATCAACTATTCTACCACTCTATAAGAATATTAAATCTATAGCAAAAGACAATGGCAAGTGAACTAAAACATCAATAAAAATACCAACAAATTAGCTAAATATTCGGAATAAAAACTAGCTAAATGACTTGAAAGAAAATAATGGCAACAATAGAGAAGTTCAGGCACATGGGTTGGGCCCTAATCCACGAGCCCAGATCTTTGGAACTAGATCAATAAAATGGAATCTCTCTAATCATTTCATAAAAAAGAATAGTCTATTACATCCATAAAATTTTTAAGAGACCCTAATGGCTTTACAAAAAAAAATAGAATCCAATGGAATGGAATGGAAGTTGACTAGAATCAACTCACTAGCTAACTAACTCCTTCCTAGCTCTAGATCTCCTCTATTTATTCTATAGGGAAGCTACCAAAAGATCCCTAGAAAATAGTGATTGAGTCCACTTGACTCCGAGTAAACATAGATTGAGTGCGCTTCGTCTTCAGTTGATTGGCTGCCTCTTGGAATTCGAATTGTTGGACACTCCAAGTGAAGTATGGCTTGATTGCACTTCGTCTTGAGTTGCTTGGTTTCCTTTGAGAGTTAGTGAGGGTGGAAAACCCCCTTGAATCTCTCTAATATTTCTCCCTAATTTCTTGATATTTGGCTCATTTATTTTCCAACCTTGATCTTTGAGTGGCAAGGCTCAAGTCCCTAAATCATCTCCTTCTCCAAATTTGCATAATCTGCCAAATATGGTCACAATATTCTAAGAAAATAACCAATATGAGGCACAAATATGCAATTAAATTTAGACCTTCAAAAGAAAATATTAAAGCATAAGAAAACATTATTAAATGCAGAAGAGGAGATTTAATATATATATATCTGTGTGTGTGTGTGTGTGTGTGTGTGTGTGTGTGTATTCATGTGCACAAGGAAGGTAGATGGGCTTAAGAAACATTAGATGGGCCTTATTTTTTGTCTGATTTATAGGCCCATCATCACCCACCTACTGAAATTGTTGCTCATCCTCTGAGAAACTTATTCATCCTCCCTGCCATATGGTTTTTCCTGCATGTTGGCTTATTTCATTTTTTGTTTATTGGCCCATGCACTACTCCTCCTACTAATATTCTTGCATTTATTCTCGTATGTGCTTCATGGAGGTCCTCATATGCCTTAAGAAAATATGTTTTGCATGCGAAGAGGTGGTGGATCCACCTTTTATTTTATTTTTTCTTTTCTTTTATTTTCTTTCTTTCTTTCTTTCTTTCTTTCTTTCTTTATTATTATTATTTTTTTTAATTGCGTGCAGAATAAACCCACAACTCTTTTTCTGTGAACTGAGTTCACCCATTCATTACCCCTTTGGCACTCCTTGTCTTCCATTACATGAACTACTTACTACTCACTTTCTCAAGTCCTTTTTATTTTTGTCTTGTTCCTTTTATTGGCAGAAAAAGTGAGGCTAGTTGCTAGATAAGGATGAGGTTGCTCTACTAGTGATTTTGGCTATATAAAAACACTTTTCTTCTCACACTTTTTAATAGTTTGTTAAGCTAAAATAGATTCCAAGAAAGGGTTATATGATTTCATACCTGAGCCTTACCATCAATTTGTTTTTGCATGTGATATTGAAGTTGCTATTGAAGTTGCTACTGAAGCTGCATGTGGTGATCTACTTGAGGTCCTTTTGGAGCTTTTGAGCACACGAGGAGGAAGTCCAAGTTTGACTACCTTTGAATAAAGTGTTGAGAAAATTTTCTTTTTGTGCCAACTTGTTGTTTTTCTTCTTGAAAAGGTTGGAGAGCACCTGCATTCATTAGAGATAGATACATGGAGAAATGAAAAATTTGTTTATTTATTTATGTATTTATTTATTATTATTATTATTTAAGGCCTACGAGTTGCCTCAATGAGGTTTTCAACTAGAAGGTCTTCCTAGGTGCTTCAAAGGAGGTTTTCACCTAGGATCTTTTATTTTTCTCTCTCTTTTATTTTTATTTTTCAACCCAACGACGGCCTCATGGAGGTTTTCAATCAGTGAGGAAATCTTAGATGCCTCAAAAGAGCTTTACGCATGAGATTTTATTCTCTTTCCTCCTTTTTTATTTTTTTTTAGTTTTTCACTTTCCTACTCTACCTCAAAAAAAAAAAAACCTTTTTCAAGTATAGGAATACTTCCAATGGAGCCATGTACACATAAAGATGACAAATGTAATTAGGTGTAGACTTGGAATACATGTTTTGACATGTACCTGAATATGAGAGATGAATTTATTTGACTGGGATTGTATGAAGTACTATTGGAGAAGAGTGTGTTGTTGCAAATTAATGATTGTTTGGAACCATATGTAAATATAGTTGTAATGTCCCTGGTCCACTTATTGAATTGGATCACCTTGGATGCCCTATTATATTATGACATTAAAACCTTCCACTTTTTTCTGATTGTTCTCTTGAACACGTGGAGTAAATTTTGGTAAACATAATAAAAATTTCTCAACATTTGAATATGATGCCAACTCTTCATTAAGTGTTGCCCTTGATATTTTGATCTCCTCATCTCGATCTTTTTCTTCTTGATGTTGTCCTTCAATGACATTACGAAAATATCTTCTTTGTAATACCTTTCTTGAACTAAGGTGCAGACCATTTATATCAAGAGGATATGTTTGGCAGTGTTGTACCTCACCATTGTAAGTGGGCTAAGTCAAATATTCATTTTTTTTTGTCTTCTAGATAGATGAATAAGTGGGTAGGGAGACCCATAAATCTCTTTAGTAGGAATAAAATTCCTCTTAATGTGAAAATGGATCATCATGATAGCTAGATAAAGCACATGGATTTTTTAACAGGGGAAAAAGCATGTGGACAAGGTTAATGTTGACCGAATCAATAGCACTAGTATAGAGAGAGTGGAGCATCAATGCGAAATAATGCAGAGTTAATGGGAGATATTCTCCATGTGAGTAGTGTCTTTAATGAGTGGGACCCAAGGTGAGAAGGCTCACAATGTATATAAGGAAGGGCAAGGAAACCATAGAAGGAATTTTATTGATTATTGATTTTGTGTTTTGTATGACTTCTTGCACTCTCCAGCTGTTTAGCAGAGATTTTTGTGATGTTTAGCACAGGGTGTTCCCGAGCGAGAATCCCAAATATTTCCTTGAGGACCCTCTAGGAAGAGTATTTCACTACAATTTCACATTTTGAAATTCTTTCCAAGCTTCAGTCTTCAGCTACAGTACAGTTTCTGTTCAAAGTTGTGTTGTGTTTCATAGTGTTGCAGTGGAGGGTTGGGAAACCCACTTTCTGAGCTAGTTTTTCAGTGGAGGAAGCATTCTTCCCACTGGGAGATCCACAAAGGAGGTTCTTGAGATTTATTTCATATTTTGGCACCAGAAAAACCTATTTCCATCATCTATAATGCAGATTCCCTCTTTGACTGCGTTATTCTAGTGAGAATTTGCAGTGGAGGTTTCAGAGCTTGATTTTGAGGGTGAGATATTCAGTGTTGGGATCACCCTTTCACTTGAAGGATCTATTGGAGGAGATATATTCATTGAGATATCAGTTTCAGCCATATCCATCCAGTTATTCAGTTGCAGCTGCAATTCAGCGCTAGGGCTGCATTCCAACATTTTTGTGTTTTGGGTATTTCCGGAAACCCTTTCTGGGTTGTCTTGGAAATGTGTTTGGGAGCATAGATATCTAGCCCCCACACCCTTTGAGCTATATAAAAATAGATCCATATTGTTAAATATTGTTGTATAATTTTATCCCCTAAAACTATCATGGCTCATGGAATTTGTATAGCATTGTATTTCAAATGTATTGACATATTTTCTTAGAGGAGGCTTGTTTTGTATTGCTTGTGTGACTTGATACTTAAGATATTATGCCTATTATTTTCTAATATGTTTAATAAGATGGTTTTACATTTATCTCATGTAATGGTGTATTGATTTATTCACTACTATTTCCATGTTTATGCACTATATTTCTGCTTTCCCCATTTGGGAATATTATAGTGGTATCATAGCATAATCTTGTCTCATCCTTTGGATATCAGCCATTATTCTATCAGGATAATAACAAGAAGGATAAAGATATTAGAATGATGGAAGGAATGATTTTTATCTCATCTCTTTTCAGATCTAAGAGGGACCTCACCAAGGAGTTCAAGAAAATAAAAGTGGAGAAAAGAAATGAAACCACGCTAGGGTTTCAAGATGAGGAAGGTCCATGCACTTCCTATTAGTGAAAAGAACCAGTATTACATAGAGCTCCAAATAAATATACTATGCCATTTTATTTTGAAGAAGGCAAAAGGAATGGAGATGAAGGACACTTAGATCATGAGATTCTAAGTGAGTATCTTACAGGATACAAATCTCAATCAAGAGCTTTCAAAGAGAATCTAACTCTCCCACAGTTCATTCAGCTCAAAGAAGAAAGAAGACCTTTGCAACGATAGATTTCTATTGTAAACATTTGATGGGTCATCCACATGCACAACAAAGGTTTGAGGAATGAAGTTGGATGCATTATTCCTGCTACATCCAATAGCAGAGAAAGACATTGTTGAGATTGTAGCACTGCACCTTGAGGGTGAAGCAAACATTTTGTGGTTCAGCCATTTGAGTCATGAAAGAGTAACTGCATATGCAGATTTTACTCAAAGGTTGATCAAGAATTTTAACAATAAGAAATCAGAGGAGAAGAGGCCTTCACCACGACTTTCTATAGGAGTACTTGCATTAGGAGAAGGGACACTTGCACCTTTGCAAAGTGATCTTGATCTCTTGGAATTTAGATTCCCATGCACTATTTAGGATATGCATGAGGAGCAAGAGACTTATACCAGCACTGGTGCAGCTATAGAGGAGAATCCATCATCATTAGTAGTTGGGGAAGTCATCACACTGGAGGAAGGAACCCTTGTAGTGGTACAAGATGTTCCCAAGCTTTACCAAGGTATGCACATATTTCCGCTTCCTATTATTTCAGCACATAATATGGAGGATTATGGGAAAATGCCATCAAGGAAAATACATGACCTAGGGTCAAAGCACATTGCTAATTTGGAGCAGTAGACTATCACTACGCAAAAGACCCTTGATTTTTTCAAGGAGGAGATATATATTCATCCTAGTATGTCATTGTTCAGCTGCACAAAAATCTTGGGGTTGGAGTGTGGATTTTTGGAGGATAGAATGAGTATTTTCCTAAATAATAAAATGCAAAACTATAGGTTCAACATTGAACATTATCATGAGACAACAAATGCACCATCATGGAGATCAACAGCGTTGTCATTGAGAAGCGGTGATGAGTTGGGGGCCCAACCATTATTCGAGCATCCTAATGAACATTCTATATATGTAGTAGGGGATAGGTAGATGGTTGATGACAAACATCTTATCTCCCATTATTATGATGGATCCTTCTTAATGATCACTTCATAGTTCAATGAGAAGATGTTGACTTTAGTATACCTAGATCCTTATCAATTCAAAATGGTCACTGATGAGTGGTCTTCATATGGAGATCTCCACGAGGCTTCACTTCAATATCCCATGAAGTGTAGAGATATTGATTTGATTTAGGAGGTTGGTATTCTCCATTGGGGGAATAACCATTGGGAGCATGACATTATACACCCACCATTGGTTGGATGGGTGATGTTGATGAGAAAGAGGCTGGAAAGTAACTTGCAGATCTATGAAACAGGGCAGCAGGAGGCAAGGCTATGCTAGCTACTCTTGAAAGGGTTTGGTCAACATGTGACATATCCTACTTCAATTGGTATGTTGGTGGTTGGGACTTGGCATGGAACTTGCATCATATGGCAGCAAGGATTTTGGGTGCATTGGGATGATGTGACATTCTTCATGTCAATCATTATGTTTTCACTCTATGGTTTGTATGATGGAGGTGCGAAGAGGAAACAAGAGTTGTTGTTTCCTTGGATACTCTTAGGAGAGTATGGGCTGATTTTATCCCATACTTTACATGATGTTGCAGGAGTATATGGTGGCACAATCATGGTGAAAAGGGGCTAATCCTTAGATTTGGAGGACCAGGAGGTGCTTCCACTTTGGAAGGATTCTCCCATATATAGAAACATTGTTAGAGACAACTTTGGCATTTGGTATGTCAAAGAATGGAGTCATAAGATGACAGGAGCCTTATCACAAAGGGAAAAAATGATGTCACTTGGGAGCTTGGATTTGTTGATGGAGTGTTTCCAGGATCACTTCACATATGATGCACTTGATGGGAAAGTAAGAGATGAGAGTGATGGAGTAGTAGATGGATACATCTATTACCATGATATGATCTTCTTGACTTGGATCTCCAAGCATAAGAAGAATACATTGTATGCAGCACATGGTTCATTCCTTTCCATTCAGAAGGGTCTCATGGAGACATATAAGAACACTATGGAGAGATCATCCATCGATGTCATTATTTGCCTACTATTATTACATGGTAAGAGTTGTGTTTTTTCACTTATTTATCATCTAACACAATATTTTTATTCTCTTTCCATTTATATATAGTGCATTGCTCCACAAGAGGGAAAGATTCTATTTGGGCTTGATGGTCTTTGGAAGACCAACATATGTGATGGAGATAGCCACTTATTGTATGGCTTTGGTCAAGTCTTGTGCTATTATTATTATTCTCAGTTGATACATAATGTCATTTACTATTTTCTAGTAGATGATATGGCATGCCCAACTAGCAAATGGTTGGAAGACAACTCGCCATATTATGTTTTGAAACAGCAGTTAGAAAATTTTCGTTGTGACCACTTACGAAATTGTTGGTACCTTCCAGAACTACATGAAAGCTTCAGTGTTTTCTCCTTTGGATTCCATATGGTGATCATGTCCTATTCATCATATATGGGGTGGTTTGGGCACACCTGATTCATGACAATACAGAGAGGATCTTCGAGGATCGAGTTTTCTTCTTGCCTCTTGAAGGCAACATTATTGCATTCCAACATCAGCAGCCACTCTACACTTATCACAAGTGGAGAGAGAAACAACATGAGATAGAGAATTTGGTCTATTAACTTCAGCTATGTAGCCCACCTACATTGCAAGAGCCTAAGGTGGAGGAGTTTTTCTATGAGTTTCCATTTTGGAGGGTGAATCATTGTTATGAATATAATCCATAACAAATAGAATAAATATAATAAATGTAGATAATAAATAATCTAGATAATGGATATTAAAATATTCATTAGTTAACTGAAAAGGCATGTCTAAAAGACATGCTTAGTCATGAAAGGCCACTTGCCTAGGTATATAAGCAGGGCCTCATTACAACATTCCTTGTCACATATACATTATATATATATAATTATTACAAACACCTCTTGTGTATTTTACAATTAAAGTCAAAAAGCCTACAGTTTTCTTGCTCCATTTGGTATCAGAGCCAGTTCGTGTTGTGACTGCCTTCCGCCACTGTTGGCTGCCTTCAGCTATTACAAGTGGTGCCTTGAAAGTGTTGCCACTCGATGTCTTCATCAATTTCGATGGCTGATTTCAAGAAAAGGTTGTTTGATCTTGAGAGTAAGATCAATAATTCTGATGAATTCACTCAAAAATTAATCGATCTTGAGGATAAGGTTATAGGAAATTCCGATGACATCAAAAAAATTCAAGACACGACCAATCGGATAGAAAGAAAAATTTCAAAAAACCATAGAAATTCCATAGAAAATCATAACAAATCAATTTAGAAGTTAAGCGCCATTTGCGACAAGAAAAATCTAACGCAAGAACCAATATTCCCAAATATTGGACATATTCAACAGAACAATTCAACCGATTCAGGGAATTCAGAAGATTTTGATGAGAACGATATAGATCAAGATGAGGATTCAGATGAAGATAATATGGAAAATTTTGACACAAGGATGTGAAACCCCATGGAACAAGGTTCATTATGTACAACTTATGGTGTCATGAAAATGGACAAACAAAGTTTGATTTTGAGTCAAATAAAGAGGATATTTTATTGAGACGTATATCCAAAATTAAATCGAGAGATCCAAAACAATTAAATGAAAATCACATGTCAATGCACCTTCGCTACTCATTAGGTGCATATTCATCTATTTTTTATCGAAGAATACCCAACGATTTTAAAATAATTTATGTGGAAAATAAGTACAACATTATAGTATTAGTGAAGGTGTGAAATTTCACTAAACTTGATTCATACAAACCACAAATTAGTGGAATGAAGGAGGGTATCACAATATACAAAATAATTGGTTTTACAAAGGAGGTTGCTTTAATCAAGGTTCATGGGTTTAATTTTTATCACAAAAATCCCTAATCCTTCCCTTTCATATGGTATTTGAAGAAAATAGTATTAGAGGGAGAGGCATTGTGGGTGTGCTTCAAGCCAATTTTATTGAGCCAACACATAACAAGCAAGATTTTGAGAGGACTCAAAAATTCAATTAACCTAAGAAGTTCTTAAAATGTCTGGTTTTCAAAGAATCCTTGGAAAAGTTATTTAGCAAAAGAGAGTTTTTGGGAATGAAAATGTTGGTCAAAAATGTTTTCTACGGTTATTCTTTGCAGGAGCTAGGAAGCATGTGATCATTGGAGATGCCAATCGACATGAGCATGCCTCACATTCTGATGATATTCATTCCCGTGTAGGGCCATCTCAATCCATTTCTTGAGCTTTACAAGTGGCTCATTGAGCGCATATATGCGATAGGTTCGGTTGGAGCAAATTTACAGCAAACAGGTCGCCCGATCGCCAATGGAAACCTATATTACCTTGTAGTGGATCGAAATCACATTAAAGGAAAATTTGGATAGCGAGAATAAGAATACAGTGGGTTCTTCATTGCGAGCCAGGCTCATAAACAGTTGCCATGTGTCGCCTGATAATGTAGTGAAATGGGTTAAACTTCTTTGGGCAACCTTGCTAAAAGTCGAGAACAGTAAAAAAAAAACCCATCTACGAGATAGGGGTTCACACGGCAACAGACTGGCCATGCACCACATGCCCCACCCGTCGACCAGAAGCACACACCACGTTCCCATACCCTGCGACTCCACAATGGACACACTCGGGTGGCTTCTGGCATCATTTATCGGTTTTCACGGCATCGTATCATACCAAGACAACAGAAAACATCATCCCCCGGTCAACGGTCAAGAGGTGTGGACAATTTGGTTGTTCGATACATTAATACATTGGTAATTTCCATTTGATATGATGGTTCATGGTTAATATATATATATATATCATGATAGGTTGGTCATATATATGAGATGTTTAAAAGGTGGCTCGGTGCTTATAGCATAGTTATATCATAAATTAACTTAATTTAATTAATTAAAACTATTTAATAAAAAAAAATTATTAAAAGAATATATATTTAAAAAACAAAAGAGAGGGGGTGAATAGCTATAACATCGAGTACCAATTGCATCAAGTTACACAGGCCAAGATACAAACACAAGATGAAGAAATTGTTAAGCCGTATAGCTTTGAGTACAAAGCTTTTGAAGGAAAGGGAAATGTTATGAATATAATTCATAACAAATCAAATAAATACAATAAATGTAAATAATAAATAATATAGATAATGGATCTTAAAATATGCATTAGTTAACTGAAAAGGCATGTCTAAAAGACATGCTCAGTCATGAAAGGCCACATGCCTAGGTATATAAGCAGGGCCTCATTGTAACATTTCTCATCACTTATACATTATATATATAAATTATTATTGCAAATACCTCTTGTGTATTTTACAATTAAATTCAATAAGCCTACAGTTTTTTTTCTCCACTCATTTTGCGTGGATGATATCTTGGGGATGGGAGCTTCGTATGGGAATGATGGTTCCCAATATATTTCAGATTCCATGCCTCAACAAGGCCTCTAGATAGCATATAGTTTCCTACACGGATATCTCAATACTTCATGACAAGGGCCATTTCGATTTGTCACCAAAGGCTAGCTTATACACTTGGGAGGAGCAACTTGGAGACATATTGATGAGAAATAATATTGTTCATTGGAGTAGCTTATCATATGAGGATGCTACAGGAGGAGGATAGGAGGCTCTTCAATTTTATTCTTGCAGTTTCTTGAGGACAAACAACAATTGGGAGGGGAGGACTGTAATATTCCTAAATTAACATGTAGCTAATTGGAATATTCATTTTTGCTTTTGTCTTCTATATAGATGAATAAGTGGGTAGGTAGACCCATAAATCTCTTTAGTAGGAATAAAATCCCTCTTAATGTGAAAAGCGATCATCATGATAACTAGATAAAGCACCTCCATGTATGAACAGGGGCAAAAGAATTTGGGCAAGGTCAATGTTGACCTAATCAACAATGTTGTTATAGAGAGAGTGGAGCATCAATGTAAAACATCGTAGAGTTATTGGGAGATAGTCTCCATGTGAGTAGTGTCTTTAATGATTGGGACGCAAGATGAGAAGGCTCACATTGCATATAAGGAAGGGCAAGGAAACCATAGAAGGCATGTTATTGATTATTGATTTTGTGGTCTGTATGACTTCTTGCACTCTCCAACTGTTTAGCAGAGATTGTTGTGTTGTTTAGCACACGGTGTTCCCGAGAGGGAATCCCACCTCTTTCCTTTAGGAGCCTCTAGGAAGAGTATTGCACTAAAATTACACATTCTAGCATTATGGAAAAGCTCCAGTCTTCAGCTATAGTGCAGTTTATGTTCAGAGTTGTATTGTGTTGTAGTGGGGGGTTGGGAAGCCCACTTTCTGAGCTAGTTTTTTAGTGGAGGAAGCATTCTTCATATTGGGAGATCAAAAAAGGAGGTTCTTGAGCTTTATTTCATATCTTGGCACCACACCAACCTATTTCCATCATCTACAGTGCAAATTCCCTCTTTGACTACGTTATTCTAGTGAGTATTTGCAGTGGAGCTTTCAGTGCTTGATTTGGAGGGTGAGATCTTCAGTGTTGTGATTAACATTTCACTTGAAGGATCTATTGGACGAGATATATTCATTTAGATATCATTTTCATCCATATCCATCTAGTTAGTCAATTGCAGTTACAATTCATCCCTACGGCCATGTTCTGGCATTTTTATGTTTTGGGTATTTCCAGAAACCCTTTCTGCGTTGTCATGGAAATGTGTTTGGGAGCATAGATCTATAGCCCCAACACCTTTTAAGCTATATAATAGTAGATCCATATCGTTATTTATTTCTGTAGCATTTTATGCCCTAAAACTACGTTGTCATGGCTCATGCCATTTGTATAGCAATGTATTTCTCATGTATTGACATATTTGATTAGGGGAGGCTTGTTTTGTATTGCTTGAGTGAATTGATCCTCAAGATATTATGCCTATTATTTGCTGATATGTTTAATAATATGGGCATACATTTGTCTCGTGTAATGGTGTATTTATTTATTCATTGCTCTTTCCTTCTTTATGCACTATATTCCTGCTTTATCCATTTGGGAATATTATAAATACTTCATGGTGTGGGTTTGGAAATGGTGGTATAGGTAGTTGATTGGGGGTGGATATATGAGATGGATGTGGTAGACGCTATGATTCTAGTGGAGGTGGATGGTAGGGATAGCATGGAGTCAGGTATGGAGGATATTGAGGGAAATATTGAGGATGTTAAGGATTTTCCCAATAAGGACCTTGCCAACCATGTTGCCAAGATTGGTTTTTGGGTTGAGATGGCCAAGGTTGCCAAGGAGGAAGTGTTTCCCAATTATTTTGAGATGGATGTGAATAAGATTGAAATTGTAGAGTGGGTCCTTGCATCATATCAACTTGACTAGGCTCCCAGGGTATCCTTGAAGCTAAATAACATAGCTTCTTTGGTGATTTCCTTAATCCATTATCTTCTTGGTAAACCTACTTAAACTTGGGGAATGACGAACAAAATTTAGTAACATATGACTATGCATGGATTAAAAAAATACTAGCAACTCCTTTTTTCTCATTTTTCATTCTTAACATTTCTACTTGTTCACTTAGATCGCTAATAATTTTTGTTTTAAAGTTATCAAGCAAATTTCCAAGTTCCTCTTGCCTTACCAATGTTGTTGCCAATTTACTTACTCTTTCCCTTCCTCTTGATATGTGATTTCATGTTTCACAAATTTCTTCAAATGAAAATTGGTATACATCTCCTACACTCATGATATTAAGGAGATCAATCCACTCATCCCTAATCGTTCTAAGTAAGAGGGTTTTTAGTGTGTCAAATCCTAAATGATGCATTTTTTCTCTCTTAACATTACACATGAAACTCTTTATTACATCCTCAAGGCTCTCATCTTCTTCTTTGTTCATTCTAAAAATTTCTACTCTAAGATCATGATCTTTGTATTTTTCTAGAAATATCTTTTTCATATCATTTCATGATCTTATTGAATTAGCACCTAGACTCATGAACCATTTAAGAGCTCTATCCTTCAATGTTGCAAGAAACAATCTTATTTTTTGAGTGTGTGATAAGTATACATAAGACCTACAAAGTATCTCAAATTCTCAGAGAAATGGTTATGGATCCTCTGTACTCATACCATGGAAGTTGGGAAGGAAATATGGAGGGATGTTCTTCATATGCACACTGATGTCCATATCTTGAAGGGGAAACCCAATAAGATCTTCTTCATTGTAATCAGATCCATCCATATCTTCTACCTTTAAAAGTGTATGGTGATGTGGTTATTACTGCACCACGTCGTCAAGTGGGGGGGTTGGTATTGGAGAAGTATTTAAATAAATAAATAAAAACTGAGTATCCCTACTCCTATGAGGTAGGAAAATTAGATCTTTTTGTATTTTTTAATATTTCTGAAATGGCATGAAAGGAAGGGAAAGCAGAAAATAATGATAAAATAAAAATCAAAGCATATATTCGACACCTACCCGACAATGGTGCCAAAAAATGGTGGGCCCTGGTATTGCACCAAGAGTGTTCCAACTCCCAGTGGCTGCCATACTTTACTTTATCAACCCGGGGTTCATACAAACTTGGAGGTGATGGTGCTATATACACAATAGATGCATTTTTTTCATGTCATCCTCTTCTTCTTTACGAAAGGGTGTTATTTCTAAGGGTTCTCAGTGAAGTCTGAAAAGAAATGACAGAAATGGAACTAATCCAAATTGATGAAAATAAATGATAGAAATGAAACTAATTTAATTTGGAGAAAAGGAAATGAATGAAAATAAACTAAACTAGATTGTTGAAAAGGAAACTAATTTAAACCACACTTAACTTGGCTAATCAGCTAAATGCACTCTATATATCCTATGGTCTATATACCATTCTTCCACCCATGCAACTAAGCTATCCATGACTTAATCCTAATTGAAAGAGTGTTGATTTTGCAGCCTGGAGGAAAGAAAAAGGGTTAAAGAGGCTAATGGAGGGCTTAACACGTGAAATAGGGCTTAGAAGTGGAAAGTGAGGGTTTAAACTAGATTAATACTCTAATATAGTGCAAAGTATTTGGAACAAAATAAATTGAAATATGCGATGGTGGATATGCCAATGTAGAGGTGGGACCGATATCTAAATCGTGGTATTGCGAAGTTGGATTGGTAAGCATTAAAGGGAACATGATAAATAATGTGATGTGTGAAGTGCGGCGAAGTGTGATAACAATATCGCAATCGGCAAAAGAAATCAGTAAGTCTTGGAGAAAAAGGGAAAAGGTGTGAAATGTGATTTGCAATGGGTGACGTGGCTGTGGGACCATTGGTGGAGCACGATCACAATATCGCAATCGGTAGTTGGAGCGGTAAGTTTGAATGGGAATAAGAGAAATAATGAGAAGTGTGAAATGCGATATCTCAATTCGCAATATCAAAAATATGGAGGAATAGCGGCAGTTTTGTTTAGAAAAGACTATTAAGTGCGATTTCAGAAAGGATATGTGTTTCTAGTTGAGCGAAAATCAAATGCGATGCGATTTGCACTAGGTCTCTAAAGAAAAAGGGGAAAGTTGTGATCTCCAATATGCGATATCGCAATATCAAAATCAGCTACAGCGAGCAGTAAGTGTTAAAATAAAAGGGAAAAGTTGCAAAGTGTGATTTGTGAATGATGGTAGCAGGGATTTCGAGGATGAAAGGCAGAGTTCGACCTTGGATGGTTTTTCAAGAGTTTTGTGACTACAGAGGGTAAGGAAACCGTGACCGATAAAAACAAATGAATACAATGGGCTGAATGGTTTAAGTATTTTTATGAATAAAAAGGTGGGTGCGACAGTGAGAATAAGCGGGAAAAAGTGAGAATGGAAGGCATAACAACATTGTGCAGAGCATAACAACAGAGATGGAGGGTGTAACAGTAGTTTGCAGAGCATAACCACAAAGATGGAAGGGAGATGAAAGATGAAGTGGGAGGTTTTGGAGAACTTCCCTCTGGGCTATAATGCTCGTACCTGCTATCAACCTACCTATTTATGAAATAAGGAAAAAAAATATGTTCATGAAAATACAAGCACCAATCTACTCTATTTCCAAGAAATCATAAGCAAGAAAGTGTTTTTGGTATGTGGGAAAAGGCCTACCCTTCTCGAGAACTATTGATAGAGTTGAGAGGGGAAGGTTGGCCTCACATATTTATTGATTTTATCAACTATTCTACCACTCTATAAGCATATTAAATCTATATTAAAAGACAATGTGAAGTGAACTAAAACATCAATAAAAATACCGACAAACTAACTAAATGTTCAGAAGAAAAACTAGCTAAATGACATGAAATAAAAGAACAGAAATAGTAGAGAAGCTGAGGCACATGGGTTGGGCCCTAACCCACAAGCCCCCCTCTCTAGAAATAGATCAATAAAATGGCAGCTCTTTACTCATTCATAAAAAATAACAGTCTGTTGCATCCATAAAAATTTTAACACAACCTAATTGCTTTACAACAAAAATTTTAATCCAATGGAATGGAATGGAAATGGGATGGAATGGAAGTCGACTAGAATAAACTCACTGGCTAACTAACTCCTTCCTAGCTCTAGCTCTACTCTATTTATTCTATAGGGAAGCTACCAACAACTTCCTAGAAAATAGTGATTGAGTCCACTTCACTCCCAGTAAACACAGATTAAGTGCTCTGCATCTTCAGTTTCTTGGTTGCCTCTTGGAATTTGAATTACTGGATACTCCAAGTGAAGAATGTCTTGAGTGCACTTGGTCTTCAGTTGCTTGGCTGATGTTATGGGAAATGTTACCCTAAGGTCTTGGGCTGATAAACCTTCATAGATCAAGGGCATGTCATCACAAGAAGGACTCAACTAACCAACTTCTATGCTTTAAACTAGAAAGGAAGGATTGCATATCTTACCCGTTTATCCTTCATTTTTAGTAGATCCCACGGGGTTCAAACCCCCTGCAACTCCTTGTGCTCCAGAACCTACAAATCATCAAATAACAAGCACAAAATCTAATATTCACAATTAGCCATGAGCTATTTGGAATATTCAATTTTGTTTTGCTGCTTTGTTTTTTGAATAAGAGGACAATGGAGGTTGATAATTCTCCTTAATAATGAATAAATCAATGCCAACTATGAAAGAGATAAATCTTGGCATCTTAATTGAGCACCCTTTGGTGTGAAAAGGGGATGGAACACCTTTACTGGGTCAACCTTGACCAAATCAACAACGTTGTCATGGAGGACTGGTCATCAATGAGAGACAACACAGTTTTAGATGGAGATGCTTTGCATGGAAGTAGTGCTATTATTGGATGGGGATTAGGGTTTGAAATCTCATATCTTATATAAGGAAGAGGATGGCAGCCATATTGATTATGTGATGTTATCTATTTGATATTTCTAAATATATGGTCTATTTAGACATATATCTTTCTCTTGGATTTTAGCTGAGATTGAGTGTTGTTTAGCACAAGGTGTTCCTGATCAGGAATCCCACCTCTTCCATTCAGAAGCTCTTGGAGGATTATTGTACTACATTGTCCACTATCAGGCTTAATTCCAAGCTTATTCTTTCATCTACAATGTAGATACTATTGAGGGTTTGGTTGTTTTGCAAGTTGTAGCAAGTGGAGTCTAGATCTAGGCCATTTCATTGCTCATTTTTAGTGTAAGAGGCTTCCTTTCCATTGGAAGGATAGTATTGAAGGCCTTCGTGTATATCTTCAGATCTTGGCATGAGTTCAACTGGTTTTTTATCCCTATAGTGTAGTTTTCTTCCAGATCTACGTTATTTCTGTAGGAGGAGTTACAGGGTGGTTTGGCACACAATTTGGAGAGTTGATTTTCTATTGAAAGGGATCTGCCTTTCACTTAGCGGATATATTGGAAGACGCTATTGTATTGTTCATCTCAGAATAGCCACACTTTCCATATCTATATTTTGTATTGGATCTGCATCCTTAGGGCCTAGATCTACACCTTGTACATGGTGTTTTGCTGAAAACGCTTAAGGGGTTCTGCAAAGGAGGTTGTATAGTGCTTGGATCTAAAATAGATCTATTTTTTGAGGAACATATCAGCCCTAGATCTGATGTATAATAATTTTCTATAGCAGAGCTAATAAAACAGCATTGTAAGGCTCTTCCAGCTTTTATATATAGTTGCAGCACCTCATTTTGAGGGATTTCGTCCATTGGAGGCTTGTACTTTCTTGTTATGTATCTTATGGCCCATTATTTATGCATATTTTTCTGTTGTTATAACATAGGAAAGGTATCCATATTGTCCTCTTGCTTTTATATAATGATTTACACTATTGTTCCACCGTTTTGCACTATATTCCTTCTTTTCCCATTTGGGAATATTACACAAAAACCTAGTTGTACAACATATATGTTCTAGATGTTAGCAAAATAGCATACATAATCTCATAAAAATAACAATAAATGAACTATTTAAGATCATTAAGCATGTATAAGAGATATATGACACATGAACATCAGGAACAAGATGTCACTTCTTTTATTGATAACATGTACAATATGTAAATAGTGGAGAGATCACCTGAGATCTACTACGTCCTCGAGCAAACCGTCCTCTGGATTCATCCAACAATAGCCTCACAAAACTTCTTCCATGAATAGTGCGCACTGGATGTAACATATAATGAAGGTGAACATCACAAGGAAACAAGGGTTTCCTGAAAATCTCGGAAGTGTAGGAGGCACAAGGGAAATATCATACTTGGTCAAGGCTATAATAGGGTATAATATCTATAATTCTCTCTCTTCCTCCCTTAGGAAATTCCCTTGAGGGGAATTTATACTTCCTCAAATTAGTTTTTTTGGTTGGGGAATAGTTAGGCCATGGACTCGGGTAGTTAAGTTACAACAACAACCATAAACCCCACCTCAAAAGTAGGGAAATTTTATATTTTTTAATATTTTAAATAGCATATGTAGGTTCGCTATGTATGGACCCGAGTGTATACACAGAAAAGTCTGGGCAGAGTTGCTTATGGATTTTAAAATAACGTTTTCTGAGAAATGTGACCAAGTCTAAATGGAAGGGCTTCCCAAGGCCAATTCATAATTCATCAAGTATAAAATGGTGATAAATGATGTTATAACAGATGCCTCCTAATATATGAGATCATAAGGGGTACATGATGGCAAAAGTGTATTATGTGCATAGAAAGAACCTTGTGAGTACTAGAGAGGACTTCACCAGATTTTAGCCTACCAAAAACCAGTGATAGAAATTAGAAAGATAGCTCATGTCTGAGGTGGGCATACCCATGCTCAATGAAATAAAATCATGTCTGAATATGAAGTATGGAGGGGATCCAATATGTATACAAGTATAGATGAAATTTAAAGTACATAGTGAATCATCTGATCGTTGCCCAAAAGTAAGTCAAAATAATGTCTAAGTATCACATATAGAATACTGATCAATGATGCTGCAAAGATATATGATCACTGAAGTCACAAATGAATCTCCAAGTACCAAATCATAAGTGGTGGAATAGATGGTACAACACGCAAATTAGGCGCCAACATATAAGATGATGTTGTGATGAAACTGCAACATATAAGGGTGGATGGTGTCACTCGCAGAAAATTGAAGGAGCTGTCAAAGTGAACCAAAACATGATGATGCAAACCCGAGGTCTTCACTGATCATCAGGGCACAATTCTACACAATTGGAATAAATGAGCTAAGGTCAACGATGTTGGAAATCGTTTGATTATCAGTCATTGATGTATATAGTTAACAAAAATGAGACAACCCACTGATAATGATAATGAGTGTCAAGGTGCCCCAGTAAATCTATAAAGTGCAAATGAATGAGTTGAATTCGAACACCTGAAAGAATCTATTAATTAGGATACAATGATGTATTATCACTATCGATAGCAAAGAGTCTGCCACTGATGACTGCAAACCCTAAGGTACTGATAGAAGGACTCTAGACCTTATTCCCAGAGAAATGAGTCAGAGTCGATGGGAAAAGATCTACTGGGATTAAGGCATTAAGGAATCCCACATCAGTTTAGCGCGAGTGTAACCTGTAGGCCAAGATTTGGAAGGAATGAGATGAAGAAAAGTGAAGTGACCAACCCAAAGTACATTTCCAACATGCACAAGATGAAGCTAGCGCATTGTTAGTATGAATCTTAATTCCAAGTGTACAAAAAAAATACCACTTTAGTTGTGCATAACAAATAGCCCTAACAGAAAATGTGGCTGCTAGTATCCTCAAATTTGTAGTTAGGTGATCAAGATAAACGCTGCATAAATATAGATCTATGCATCAAAAAACATTAAGCAATAATAAAAACAAGATTTACTCCATGCATCCAATAGACAAGACAAGAATATGTTCAATGAATTTTGTATTAATGGCACCTGGGAGGAAAACATAGAAGGACGTTACCAGTTTTTCTCAATGGGATGGGTTCTTGTAAGTCCTTAGCACTTCAGATCAAAAATTCCTCTCTCTTGATGGTGTAGAAAATGCAGAAAAAATGATAGAAAAATATGACTATGATGGTGGATCAAAGTCAGACCAAAATTATAGATCCAAAGTGATCTTTAGGCAACAAAAGGTAGTGAATGAATGGAAAAACCCTTCTATTTATAACAAAATATTGACTTAGTCTAGATATTGGTGCATAATTAAAATATTATTAACCAAATCAAGATCCAAATTTTATGGAATATTTTATTATATTTGTTGGAGGGAAAAAGAATCTGTCTTGGTTCAAATCCCTTTATTTGTAAATAATAAACAAATAAATGATTTATTTATCATTTTAAGGATGTGGTTGAGTAATAATCAAATAAATAATGATTTATTTAATTATTTATGGGTGATTTAGTCATATTCAACAAAGAATATTATATAAATAAGGTTTAAATAATTATTCTTAGGAAATAATAAGATAAATAATGATTTATATAATTAATTTCCCTATTTTGGGTTAAATATAACTAGGAATATTAATTAAACTATTGTTTAACTAATTATTCCTTCAGGAAAATCAAACAAATGTAGATTTATTTAATATTTCCTCATGGGGTTTCCTGTTTAGACCATAAAGAACTTAATAAAGGTGGTTTAATAAGTTATTTTTTATAGTGAATGGAATTTTACTTAGGGTAAAATTGGTCTTACATTGTGTACTTGGGTCTATCTAATAACAGTAGGTTAGAGGACCAAAAAATGGAGTAGCATATTGCCCCCTAGCATGTGAGAATTAGGAGCTAATCATATGACCGAATTACATTGTAAGAAATCAATCACTGGGAAGTCAGAGAAAGAGAGAAATATAAGGTAGACCAAAGCGCTGAGAGGACTAGACCCTAAGGAGGCAAGACTTAAGGTGTGACAAGTCTCTTTTATGAGTGAGTACCTATGCTATAGGTGGAAAGGGAGGCATACCTGTGCCCACCGAAACAGAGTACAAAGAATAATGCGTCCAGTAAACAAGGGACTGAACAATATAGTACATGCTGGCATAAACATGAGCTAGATAAAAAACATGATAATGAATCCCACATACATACTGTGCCTGGGATAATAGCCAGGACTTGTACAATAATATCTCAGTACATGAGATACAAATACAACCTAGATGCCCTTATAAACAGGAAAGGGCTTTGAAAATCTGACTGATACATGCAATCAAAAAGGCGCTGCAAGCGGCTGAGGCCGACATCATCAAATCTATGGAGTTGCATTGAAGGCTAAAATGAAGAGGTCATTTGGGCATGTGGGGGGCTACCTATAGGGCAACCCCCTCATGAGGGTTGAGACATCTCACACACACCCAGGAATCACCGGTCCAATCTGCTGCATCACTGAACCATCGAGTATATGGATCTCGATCATGTTGAAAGGAGCTGGAGTTGAGAAAAAATCAAGTCAATGGGCTATAAGGAGTCCCATTTCCTAATCCGAGGTGCCAAACAAGAGTCAAAGCTGGAACCAAGGTACACCACCCTCTAGACCTCTCTTCCAGAATGAATGATCTGATGTTGACAGAAGGAGGTCTGCCATAGGTGAGGCAATAAGGGGTCCTCAACTAAGGCACAAGAGAAAATAGTAGAGTGACTGACAGACGGACACCAAGGGTGATGATAAAATGGGGGGTACTGAGTAGCAGACATACGACCTCCCTTGTTAGAGCATAAATGGCATGGATGACCTAGCAGCGACTGACACAATATCATAAGGGATAGGGGACAGTGGTACTGGAGGCCATAATGTGCAACGCAAGAGAGGGACCAAGCAATGAAGGATGGAGGACTATAGCGGGATATAAAGGGACTCAGGATAGACACCATGAATGAGATGATGACTCAACTCGGATGCTCTAAACGAGGGAAAATTGATGGTGATGCCACACAGTAAAGGTCTAATGGGGGACCATAGAAACATGAGTACAAGATCGTAACTCATGACAAAAATCATCACGAGCGTGGACAAGTATGGAGGTAAAGTGGTTCCCCCAGTAAGAGTGTTGCAAGTGAAGAAATTCAATTTTGAAGAGGGGTGAAGTGACGCTTCTTGGATAAAATGTGTCTTGGTGAAGTATCAAATCACTAAAAACTAATAGATACCCATTTGAGGACTTGGTGAGAGCTTTCCAATGGTACATACAGTTCATCAAACTAAGCTACATTTTGGCCACAGCAGGCGAAAGAAAAATTAGGTGTTTCTGTTTTAATAAGGCACTTTCCCTCCAAATTCACTCATTTTCATGTGGAGATGTGGTGAATGTAGAGAGGAGAGAAGGCCCTAAATCTTGTGATGTTCATAGCGGACAAACCGACCGTTGGAATCGAAATTCGTCAGTTACAGGTAAGAGGCCTAACCCTACTCTTTAATTTCAGTGGATCGAAAGTTCATTTTAGGTCCCCAGAGCTCAGTAATAGACCCCTACTCTTCTTCATGGCTGGGTCACACTTTTTGGGGCAAAAACTGCGACCTAGGTAGTAGGTTTTGGGCAAAAAATTGCAACCTCTCCTAGGATTGGGCCAGAAAAGTGCGACATGACAGACAGGGTTTTTCCTATGCTATTTTTTGGCAGAGAACTGGGTTTTTATGTTGAGATATAGTATTTCCTATCTGTACACTGACAAATATGATGGTTTTGTGTAGATATGATAGAATTACGGATCAACTGGACAGAGAGAGACCTGGGCACATTATGGTCAGAGATACGGGAGGATCATGGTGTCCGTAGTGCATTGGCCAGGTTTGGGGTTCTGAAGTCTGTGGAGAACCCTCTGATGAGAGCTAGAGAGCCCTTATTGGCCCGGATTGTCAACTATTGGGATCCAAACCATGACGTATTTATAGTGCAGGGGCACCAGATTGAGTTGACGGTCCAAGATATATATTTTCTGACTAGTCTCCCACCACTTGGGATGGTAGGGAATACTCAACCAGTGTTACCACAAGGGAAGAACATCATGGAGTATTTAGAGCACCATTTTTGACCAGGTATCCAAGTGAAGGGGACTCGGACACCCATCGGGGATCTAGAGAGGTTAGAGACCCGTGTTGTGGCCGCAGCGGTGCTACGGATCCTGGGCAACCAAGCACTCCACCACATCATTGGAGGGCAGATGATGTTTGTGCAGAGTGTGTTGAGTGGGACCTACTATGGGTGGGCCCAGATGAGTGCATATGCCTCGCTTTGTACTTGCTCTTCTTCGAGAAGATCCTGACAATTTGACCTTGAATACAGCTCCAAGATGGGGGTCTAAGAGAGCCCAGGATGTGCCGGTGGGGGCGACTACTGTGTAGAGGAGGAGGTGGGGTGGTTAGACAGGTGTTCCGACGTGAGTTATTTTCTCATTGGGATCAGATGCCACTGTACATAGACGACCATCCCTATAGTGGGATGAGTTACCGTGGGGACCCGGATCTGCCACTTCCAGCTGGTCGAGTATGGGGGCCTGATGGTAAGTGAAAAATTGCTAATATTTTATGCACATGTAAAGTTTCAGAATATTGTATATGGTACTAATTCTTTAACTTTTGGTATGCAGATATAGCACCGGTAAAACTGGCCGGGTATATGGGACGACCTGCAGTATCAGGAGCTACAGGACCTAGTGGATCGAGAGTGCCACAAAATGAGGATGCATCGACCCTCCTGGAGGACATTTGTCATAGATGTGAGAGGCTTCTAACTGGTGTTTTAGAGCACGG
The DNA here is from genome assembly GCA_034641835.2 of Pinus albicaulis. Classification (NCBI taxonomy): domain Eukaryota; kingdom Viridiplantae; phylum Streptophyta; class Pinopsida; order Pinales; family Pinaceae; genus Pinus; species Pinus albicaulis. The sequence goes on from CM076573.1 coordinate 830,494,078, forward strand.
CTGGCAAGACCTGGATGACCAGTACATAGAGCCATGTATTGGTCTACCCTCAGAGTGGCGAGGGGTCATGCGACACATGGAGATGGCCGGACAGGGGATGTGCAATCTATGAGCTGCGGGAGCAGAGCCATTACCTCATGATCCTTCAAATAGTGATTAGGTGTAGGGGTAAGTGGTGCCCCCAGTTTTGAGTTTTTGTAACATGCTATGGGCATGTCATATGTATCAGAGTTGATGGACTCTAAAACATGTTATACGACACATATTATGGATATGCATCGTTTTGATGGCTTTATGTGATATTATTGTCTTGTGTTAAATGTTTGTGCTAAATTCCAATCTAGAATATTGTTTGCAATGCTATATACATAGTGATTTTGTGCTCTAGGTACATGACTAAATGTAATGATTTCAAATTCTCGCATCAAAAGCTTCACTCGTAAATATCTTCTAAGAAGGATAGGATTATGCACACGATAGAAACCATTCAATTTCATGACAAGAAGTAGGGAATATAAATGAACATGAAGGTGGAGGATACTATGGGAAAGGGCATCGGTTAATAAACCTCTCACTGCATCATATTTGGCCTGATTATTGGTAGCAATACCAATGCATACACCGTTCGAGAGAACAAGCAAATGCAAGGGGGTAAATATGGACCAACCTGCCGAGGCTAGATTCTGAGAGTAGAAAATTGCACCATCGGCATAACCAATATAAGGTGTGGACGGGAGGTCCATATAAAAAGTGCCACAAGACAACAAATGGGAGGATGATGAACAATGCTGGCAACCTGAGAGCATAGTAGAGATCGAACAAAAAACGCGAAAGGGAGTGGTCTGGGTAAGATGTCTACTGCTTACATGCTGACAGGTAGGTGGTGTGCAGGAGCTACTAGAGGTGTAGCTTGTGCTCAGGCTATAAAATTCACCATAGACACGGATGGTGCCATCCCGATTATGGGCGGCAAAGATGAAGTCAGGGGTCGACAGGGCTTCCATAATGTCATCATCACAATAGAAGATGGAGTGACGGGAGGAAGGGATACCCCATGATGCAGCGAAGCTACTTGACTCATCATCATAAGAAGAGAGGTTCACATGCGCATTGTCATAGGGGATGAGAGAAGAACAATCAGATAAGGGATCTATTGATGTTGAGCCCAAGGTGATCGCTGAAGGGAGGTCGAGTGAAACAACAGGGGAAGATGCAGAGGGAGCTTCCATTGAGGGTCTCATGGATGATGACAAGTAGAGGATGGTGGTCGCAGGCTCCATCATCTCGACATCAGGAGGGGCAATGTCAATGGGAGTGGGTATATCCTTAGGTTGTCCCACAGCATTCTACGCAAGTACGGGAGAGGCGGATTGGTTATGTTCAACATTGTACTCCCGAACTACCTCCAAAGAGGAATAGTAATGCGTAAGGCAGGGACAATGGTGAGAGTAATGGCCATGGAGATTGTTTGGTCCTCAATCTAGTCTCCTAAATTGAGCTCATTTAATTGTCAACCAGTATTGGTAAACGTCATGGAAGTGTACCGTATGTACCTAGGTGTTTGTTTCTAATGCGTTGTGTGTAGTGTTTTGTGATGTTTTTGGTCTTTTGTGATGATTTGTGATGTTTTGATCTTTTGGTGGCTTTATGTTCACAAGGAAAATAACTAGAAAGCTAATGGAAGGAAGCTAATGAGTAAGAAAAACAGAGTGAAGCCTAATTGGTTGATGTCAAATGGTAAATGCGAATGCAATACTAAAAACAGAATCAAATCTAAACTATGACTAAGCAAAAACAAAGCTTGATAATGACTTTTAAGCAAATGATTCAAAACACAAACTCAACTTGTCAAATTCTTTCATCAAAGGCATTTTGAGAGAGAGCTTGAGACATGGTCAACTAAGTGTGCAAATCCTCCTAACTAAACAGTTAAACAACTAACTTATAATGATGCAACATTTTATCCTTGATTAGAGATTTGTTGAAGCATATTTGGAGTAAAACATTTATACCATCATAAGATCTTCTACTCTAAGACTAGTTCCTAACTCTATTCTGCGACTTAGTTTGATGACACTACACTTCACTCAAAGGTTATAGATTTTTAAAATAGTCTTTTGAGGAAAATTTTTGTTTGTGAAATGATAAGGAAGTTGCAGAAGTACTTCAGGCCTTAAATTGATATTGTCTTCTGTTCATATGGTTATGAATCAATTATGGATTTTAGAACAAGAAGAGGTTTGTAAATAATGAAGGCTGTTTTGTTAAATTTAACAACTGAAGTAATCTAATATGCAATGAATGACAACCGAATATGGAGTGCAAATGCAATAAGTTAAGCTAAAACTGAACTTAAGATGTCACTAATCTAAAACAGTGCTGAACTAACAAGTCATTATCAAACTTAAAACAGAACAATTGAGCATGAGTTAAGTGCAATTAAACTCCGGAGTATCCTAACTATGCTATCATGCATTATTCTATGGAATTATACAGTCTGTTTGTCCATCATGATTGGTATTTTGGAAGATTTTCTTAGAACAATCCTAACTGTACAATTCAGTGCAAATGCAAACATAAAGACTGAAAGCAATGAAAAACTAAGATATCATAGCTATCTCCTACCCATCATTATGATATTTTGGAAAAGCATTTTAAGAGCAAGAACAACTATGGTACTTAGTAAAAACACACAACTGAAGCATTCAAGATCACAATCATGCTTAAGACATTATAAGGATTTTTTGGAAGAGTTTCTTCATTTGGAAGAGTGCTTAGCATAAGTATAACTGTGATGGTGAACAAAAGAGATTACAATTAAATCCTACAACACTATAGCCATTTCCCATTCATCATTATAATCTTTTGGAAGAGCTTCTTCTTTTGGAAGAGTTTTTAGAACGAGTATAACTATAGTATCTAATGAAAACAACTACGAATTCAACTTCAAAAACGTAAAGGCATCTAGAATACTTATCTAAATTACGCAAATAAATCCGTACAGGGGGCAGGGGCCCTCTACCACCAGACGGAATCTAACTCCAAATCAAATCAACGCTTTCAAAACAACATTGTCTGCTTCATTAAAAGAGAAATAACTTGAACAGAGCAATCTGCGTCTTCAAAAATGTAGCACAGAATCTAAGCAAAATCTAGCCTAGCTCTCGGTTTCCCAAGTGTTTATATAACAAATGTACATAACAAGACTTGCAACAATTCCAAGATCATTTTCTTTCCTTATCGAAATCACATTAGGACTCTTGAAGTGGCTGCGTAAAAAGGAAAAGGACATCTGGACTAAGACAGTCCTACTAGAAGTCTGCCTTCTTAAATGTGTTCCCACGTATCAAAACCATATCCAGAATTCGTTTCTTCTTTCATGGTGAGCAACGAACAATGTAGACATGACGTGGAATATACCCATATGCGATTTTTCTTGAGAGGCCACCTGGAACATACCCAAACGTGAAGATAGCTGCAGAATTGTCGGTTAGCTACGGAATGTCTGCATTCTACAGCTAGTTCCGGTCAAAATGCATCACAATGACAAAAATCACAAAACTTAGCAAGTCAGTCATGTTAATCATTCTAAAAGTAATTTTAACTAAATTCATTGATCAATTGGGTCTAGGATAGCAATGGAAAAAGGAAAATGAGGTAAAGTAAGATGAAAGAAAGCACAATCTTGAGGCTCAACATACCCCCACTGCTGACTTCTTGCATGTCCTCATGCAACTTATCCTATAAACTCGGAGGCTTCTGCAAGAACATCTAATCCTCTCCTTCTCCTTTGCCTGGAAGCTAAAGATCTTCTGGGTTTTCTGATGACAAGTTTGAACCTTAAGTTGGTAAGTGCCCTGATTAGCTTCTTGTTCCTCTTCTTCAACTTTTCATTAGCCTTTTCCACTTTGTCTATATGTAGAGATAAGGCTGAGTTCATATCGGTTTTGAGCTTGACTTGTTCCTTCAAAATTTCATTCTCATTTTTGATGTGTCTATTAAGTATTTCCAGCTCATACCTATCCCTTCTTAACACATCTATTTCGGACAGTGGAGGACTAGGGGTTCTCTCTCTACTCTCTGAAGCTTTCCTTTCCAAAGTTTCAACATAATCATAAACTTCTTGTTGAGCAGGGTCAATTTCAGGGGTTCCTTCATTAAAATCCTCTTCAACATCTTCTTCAATGGATGTTTCCTCATCTTCTATATTAATCACCCCCGTTTGTTTGATTTGAGTTTTCCTCAGTTTCCCCTTTAGTCTGTGGCTTCTTCTGGGCTGAGAAGATCCCTCTCCTTTCTCCATGGCAGATTTCCTGATTACCTTTTCTTTCTTAAGTTGTCTCTTGATTTGAGTCAACTTCTCTGAGATGATTTCCTCACTACTTTCTTGGACTGTTTTGTCAATTTCAACTTTTGAAGCTCTCCATTTTCTACTTCTCCTTGTAGGCTGTTGTTCAGGTGAGGGTTCTTTTGGCTCTTCAAAATGATTTCTTATCAAGAAATTGTCCCATGTATCATTTTTTTTGGCTAAATGGTGTTCAATTAAAATCTTCACCAAGCCATGATGGTATAGAGTTGTCTCTAAAAATTGAACCCTTCTTTGAACACAGGAAGCCATATTTTTCAAACTTTGAAGCAAGAAGTAGGGTAGGTTTAAGTCTTCCCCCAGAAAATGCATTATCAGTCTAATGTGGTAAACATAAAATGTGCCATATCTACCCTCACATGTAATAATTTTTTGCAGAATAAGTAGTATGTTTCTCCATTTATTTTTCAATGCAGAACTTGGAATTCCTTTCTTAAACACAGTGACATCCATACCTGGTGATTTTAGAATTTGCTTCCAGGATTCATTATGGAATTCTCTATTTTTGAACCATCTCTCTCCATTTCTAAGCAACCCTGTAGCTTCTGCAATGAAAACTTCAGTGACAGTGAATTTGACATCTCCCACTTCAACTTCAGCTCCTTGAAATGATCTTGCAAATGTTTTAGTGACTTCTTTGTGGAAGCCATTAAATTTCTCCAAAAATTGTAGCCATCCTATCTGTTGCAACATTTATTTACATTGAGGGTAGCCTTCTAGGTATTTTGTACCCACTGGTTCAGTTCTTACAATGAAACCCATAATTGCTTCTTCAATGTTCAGATTAATACTCTTTCTACCCACTGAAACAATAACTTTCACCTTCGAATTGAAATGGCTTCAGGTTCTTAATGACAATGGCTTCAAACTTCGGAATGATATACCTCTAGTTGATAGTGACAACAGCTTCAAACTTCGGATTGATATGCCTCTGGTTGACAGTGACAACAGCTTCAAAATTCGAGCTGATATGCCTCTGATTGACAATGAAACTTTGGACTGATATGCCTCTGGTTGACAGTGACAAATGGCTTCAAATTCCCACACCGCTATACCTCTGTCTCTCGGTGATAAATGGCTTCAAATTCCCACACTGCTATACCTCTATCTCTTGGTAACAAATGGCTTCAAATTCTTCACTGCTATACCTCTGTCTCCCGGTGACAAATGACTTCAAATTCTTCACTACTATACCTCTGCGTTTACAGTGATAATGCTCAATCTCTGCCCACGGTGATAGTGCTTTGATATCCAAACTGATATACCCTTTTTGCTCTGCTCTCGGTGATAAGGATATCTCTGTTTGCGGAATGAAGTGCCGGCTACAGAATGGAGTGATGGAAGTAGTTACGGAATGAGGTAATGGAGTGAGGTGGAGGAAACGAATTAATGATTGAAAAGACGGCGGAGATTTTTACAACGGAAAAGAGAATCATCATTGAATGATTTGGTTGGGTGACGTGAAGAATTCAAACACTTCAGCCATTTTAACCGCTTAAATGATGTCGGGTATGGAATTTGAAATGAGAGATTTTAATCCAAAGTTTGTGGAGGGTTTATTGGTCATGATCAATAAAAATAATTAAAACAACCTTTTCAAACAATTCATAACTAAAACTATGCTAAACTTTATGAAATTCCATTATAATCTAAACTTGTTACCTTTGCCTTTCATTTGATTTTTGTAGTCTTTGTCTTCTTTGTTCTTCTTTGGAAGAGTCTTCATAATCCTTCTTGATTCTTCTTATTCATGGATACACTGGATCATTTTGTTGCAATTCTAATGTCTGCTGACTAATGTCTTCAGGATTTGTAGCTGCGGAATGACTGTCTGGCTGCGGAAAGGCTGATCAGCTGCAGAATGTCTGTTAAGCTGCAGAATGTACCTGTAGAGTATTTTAATCATGGAATGGAGTGTTTTTGGAATATAAGTGAAATGTTATATGGTATGAATGAATATGGATGATGAGACATGATATGTATGAAGTGGATGATGAAATGGAATGGATTCAGTTTATGAAATGGAGTGGAAGAACATAAGAACTGCCCTGCAATCCATGACATGTTTTATTCATTTATAGCAAGATATCAAACTTTAAATTTTGACATGAAAATGAGATGGATGGAGTATGGAATGAGATGAATGAAATATGGAATGAAGTAGAATATGAATGAATGAATGAAATGGAGTATGGATGGATAAGTGAATGGAATGAAATGAAATGAGATGGATCATAAGCACTATGGATCTGAACTTATGATTTTGTAACAGCTGCTTGTAAAAACAAAATGGAAAAGTTAGAGTGTCAGAGAGACTCTAATTTTCACCCTATATTTTTTGTATAAACATGCCAATCAATGATTGGTTTTCATGTTTATACCTTTTCTTTTTTTTTCAAAGAGAAATGCTTCAGAAAATTTAATCAAGTTGATGAAGAAGAGAGATTCTTCTTCATTAACTTCACATCACTGCTTTCTTGGAACTTCTTGACAAATTCTTCTCTTGAGAGTGGTTTGTGATATAGCTTCAATATATGACCATTCACAAGAAAAGTGACCTCTTCTTCATCTATAGTTCTGATTTTTACTGCCCCATTATCAAAAATTTCAACAACTTCATATGGCCCAAGCCAATGTGTCTGAAATTTACCTTGAAAATCCTTGAATTTTGAATCAAACAAGAGAGCCCAGTCACCCTCTTTGAATTTCTTCTCTTTGATGTACTTGTCATGCCATCTAGCCCTTTGCTGTTGGAATAGATTTTTTTTCTGAACTGCATCTTGTTTGATCTCATCCAATTCATTAATCTGCTCCAGTCTATGCTTTTGTGCCTCCATCAAATCAAGTCCTAGCTGAACTGCCATTTTGAAAGTTTGAATCTGGAACTCTATGGGAAACAAAACTTGCTTTCCATAAACAAGCTCATAAGGAGTATGGCCTGTTGTGTTTCTCCATGTAGTTCTATAGGCCCACAAGGCTTCAGGAAGCCTATCTACCCAATCTCTTCTATGTAAATGAACAATCTTTGTTAGGATTCCTTCAATGACTTTATTAGTAGATTCCACTTGACCATTTTCTTGTGGATGATAAGGAGTAGATTTTCTATGCCTGATTTTGTACCTCTCCATCATTTTCTCCACTAGCCTTGATGTAAATTGAGCTCCTTGATCTGTAACAATTTCCCTTGGGACACCAAAACGAGTAAAAATATCCTCAAAAGAAAAGTAACTACAGATGCTTCATTAGCAAAAAGTAATGGCTTGGCCTCTACCCATTTGGTAACATAATCAGTGCAAACTAATATATATCTCTTTTGTCTTGATGGAGGACTAATAGGTCCTACAAAATCCAAAGCCCATTTTTTCAAAAGGTTCAATATGTACCTGAGGTTGTAATGGCATCTCACCTGAAGGAGAAGGTTTCCCTACCCTTTGGCAACTGTCACACCTTTTGACATACTCTTTAGCATCTTTAAACAAGGATGACCAATAATATCCTAAATTAAGGATCTTATAGGCTGTCCTCTTATCTGCAAAGTGTCCGCCACAAGGTTCATCATGACATGCCTTGAGAATCTCAGGCATTTCATCTTCACGAACACACCTTCTAATGATCAAATCTGGACCTGTCTTGTACAACTCATTAGCAACCCATGAATATTTTGCACTATCATTAATGATTTTTATTTTATCCCTTGCATTCATTATTGAAGGAAATTTTCCTGAAACTAAATAATTAGCAATATCAGCAAACCATGGAGTTTGAGTAGAAATTGCAAAAAGATATTCATCAGGAAATTGATCTTCAATTGGAGTGTCATCTTTGATATTTTGGAGTCTAGATAGGAAATCAGCTACTGTGTTTTGTTTTCCAGGCCTATCTAGAATGGTAATGTTGAATTCTTGTAAGAGAAATAACCATCTTATGACTCTGCCATTAGTAATTGATTTGTTCATTAAGTATCTAATTGCAGAATGATCAGTGTGAACAAAAGTTTCATAGCCTGTTATATAGTGTCTGAATTTGTTTATGGCATGAAAAACAACTAAAAACTCTTTTTCAGTTACAGTATAGTTTAACTCTGCAAGAGTCAAATTTTTACTGGTATAGTAGATGGCATATGGAATCAAATCTTTTTGTCCCAATACTACTCCTAGAGCTGTATCGGAAGCATCTGTCGAGATATGAAAAGGTAACTTCCAGTTAGGTCCCCTTAATATAGGTGCTTTAGAAATTTTGGTTTTCAGGGTTTCAAAAGCTAACTGGCAATCAGAAGTCCACTTAAATTCACAATCTTTGGTGAGTAATTTGAAGAGAGGAGATGCTATTTTGGTGAAGTTTTCTATAAATCTCCGATAATACCCTGTAAATCCTAGAAAACTTCTAACATCTCTTTGACAACTTGGAATGGATAAGTTAGATATGACTTCAACTTTAGACTCATCAACTCTAATCCCATCCCCTGAAATGTGATGCCCTAAAACAATACCTTCAGTAAACATCATAAAACATTTTTCATGACTAAGTGAAAGATTTGCTTCCTGACATCTCTTTAAAACTTTTTCCAAGTTTTCTAAAGCTTCTTCAAATGAGTTTCCATAAACTGTGAAATCATCCATATACACCTCTACACAATCATGTATTAGATCTGAAAAAATTCCTAATACTGCCCTTTGGAATGTTGCAGGTGCATTGCATAATCCAAATGGCAATACTTGGTAAGCATAGGTACCCCAAGGACAGGTAAATGTGGTTTTGTCTTGATCTTCAAGTGCTACTTGGATTTGATTGTAACCACTAAACCCATCTAGGAATGAAAAGTACTTTTTTCCAGCTAATGTATCTAATACTTTATCTATGAAAGGTAAGGGAAAATGGTCTTTAAGAGTAGCTTTATTTAGTTCTCGGTAGTCAACACACACCCTCCATTTTCCATTTTTCTTTGGCACAATTACCAAAGGAGAAACCCACTGACTATCTGAAATAGAATAGATGAAATTAACATTTAACAATTTTTTCAATTCCTCTTTAACAATTTCCCTAAGATTTGGATTCATCTGTCTTTGAGGTTGTCTGATTGGTTTGCAATTTGCCTCTATATAGATGTGATGAGTACAAGTCTTGGGGCTTATCTCTTTCATGTCAGTGTATTCCCATGCATATGCAGAAGAATGTCTCTGTAATACTCTGACTAACTCTTCTTGTTGAGATTTTTCTAGGTTCTTATTTATGTTCAAAGTTTTTCCTGGAAACATTTCACTTGTAGAGCTACCAAATTTGTCCATAGAATGAAGAGACATCTGCCTGGATGACAAAAATTAAATATTGGATCCCTCCTGAAATGATTCATGTTTGTGTTCTGGAGAGGATTCAAAGTTTTCTAGAGTATTCAGAATTTGATTATCTTCACTAATTTCTGAAATTGTGAAGAGTGGTTGTAAATATTCTTCATCCTCTATCCATTGAGTGTCATCTAGATCCGTAATTGTCCTAGCTGGAGGATATAAAGTGAACTTTTTAGTTGAACTACCATCAGAAATATACATATCACCGGACCTACAACTAATAAAAGCATCAGATGTAGCCAACCAAGGTCTTCCTAATATAACAGGATGGCCTCCTAGATTATTCTTAGGAGTTAGGATCATGAAATCCACAGGGTACTCCCAAGAATCTAGGGACACTGAAATGTCTTCTATTACCCCATCTGGTTTGATCACAGATCTATCTGCTAATTGTAATAGTGTGGGTGTAAAGAGAAGATTAGGAAGTTTCAATTTATCCATGATTTGTCTACTCATGATATTGATTGCTGCTCCTAAATCAATGAGTGTGTTCTGGATTTCAATTCCATTGATGTGAATTTTGACAACTGGATTTCCTGGGTCAAGATACTTTGGAATAGAAATCTTGCCCATCATAATGTCTACTATTTGTCCTACCAGTTGAATTTTCTTTGTTTCTCTTATTCTTTTTCTTGTTGTCTTCATACTCAACTCCTTTATTGTTTTGGCTAAAATTGGGATTTCCTTGATGGCTTGCAATAATGGAATTTTAATGCAAACATTTCTAAATTCATCTAAGAAATCATAATTAGGCACCATGATTTGTTTTTCTACACCTCTATCAATTTGTAATCTTTCCGGAAAAGGAGGTATAGAAGTAGATGTGGATGGTTGCTCTAATACAGGAGTTGGATTTATTGGATATTTTTGTTTTAGTTTTTCAATGTGTGGGTCTTGAAAGGATGTGTCTTCCTCAAGACTTTTATTCACCCGTAGGGAGTCTTCCTCAGAATTATCTTGTTCTTGTATGATCACATAAGGTTTCCTCTTTTCAAGTATCCTTCCAGACCTAAGTTGAACATCACTAAGGTCTAGAGGAGTAATTAAATAAGTTGGAAACTGTTGGCCTTCTATCATGTATGTATTCTGAGGGTTCTTATTATTGGGGTTTGGTATGGGTTGAGCATGCAATTGATTTGATTTTTGAGGGAATGGTAATGAAAGTGGTTGATTTTGATGTGGTTGGTTCTGATGATGTTGTTGAGGATTTTGTTGAAGATTTTGAGGAAAATTTTGTTGAGGATTTTGAGGATAAAAATGTGGATATGGTGGATAGGATGGTGGATACTGATAGTATGGGGAGTATCTTCCATAGGGACTTTGTGATCCTTGTGCCCAAGCTGGAGATTGATTTTGAAATTGAGGCCAAGTTTGCTGCCAAGAATTCCAAGGTGGAGGTTGATTACACATTTGATCATGGAATCCTTGTGTTTGAGGTCCCTGCCAAGGCCTTCTAGATACAAAATTGAGAGACTCTGTGGAATCTGTAGGAGTTTCCTCCTGAAAGACAGCTTTGAGACCAGGAAGAGAAGGACAATTCTTGGTCTCATGTTTTTCAGAACAAATGACACAGGTCTCTACAACTTTTACATCCAATGGACACTCTCTCAAGGCATGTTTTTTTCTACATTTGGGACAAAAGATTGCCAAGGCATCAGATTCACAATGTTGAGTCATCTGAGTATGTCATTTGACCACTAAGACTCCTAAGATGTCGATTTAAAATCATCAAGCATGTGACCTATTTCTGATCTACTTACTGTCCCAGAAGCAGACTTACTTGCCCTTGCAAGAGCAGGATCTCTTGGACCTTTGACAGTTTTAGATTTCCCTCTTGAAAGATTGATACATAACTCAGATATTTCAGGTAATGTGAGTTGTGATATATCCCCTTTTCCCATCATGTTAAGGATATCCAACCATTCATCCCTAATTGTTTTCAACAAAAGAGCTTTTAAGGTGTCTTGATCTAGGTTGATCTAGGTTTTCCATTTTTGCCCTTTTTATGTTGTAATTAAATCTCTCCAACAAATCTTCCAAATTTTCATCTTCTTTTTGTAACATCTTAAACACTTCTTCCTTATGATTAACCAACATACAATAATCCAAATACCTCTCTAGAAATGCTTGTTTCATGTCTTCCCATGTTCTAATAGAACTGCTGATCAGACTCATAAACCACTTCAATGCTGCTCCTTTCAAAGTTGAAGGAAATAATTTCAGTTTTTGAGCATCTTGCAAGTAGTCATAAGTTCTACACAACACTTCAAATTTGAATAAGAAGGTTTCAGGATCTTCAGTTTTAAGTCCATAGAAGTTTGGAAGGACAGAGGGTGAAATGTTTTTCATGGTTGTATTGGTTTCTTCATCAATTATAGGGAACCCAAAAGAGCTTCCTATTCTACCTCTTCTTCCATCTGCACCTCTACCTCCTTCTCCTCTACCTCTACCTCTACCTCCAAATAGTGTGTGTTCTCCATTAAAAACTCCTCCTCCTCCTTCTTCTGCCATGGTTGACTCTCCCGTGGAAGTGGAAAGGTTTGTGTCCCTAACAGGAGTTTTTAGATCTTCTTCTATGGCAGGTTCAGTGGATGAAGTGGAAGGTTTTTCTAATGGAATAGTTGACCTTAGATCTTCTAGAAGTCCAAGATCAGGAGAGGATGGAATATGGGTTTGAGTTGAAGGTGTACTAGCTCTGGATCTAGATGAAACAAGTGGTGTTCTAGAAATCAAACTTCTGCCTCTGCTGCTTATGAATCTTCCCCTTGAATCTCTCTCCCTACGCATATAATTGTTTTTGGATGCTAAGAAACAAAGGTTACCTAGTTTTCACTTCCTCGGCAATGGCGCCAAAATGTTTGGTCTTAATCTAGTCTCCTAAACTGAGCTCATTTAATTGTCAACCAGGGTTGGTAAACTGCTGAAGTGAAGTGTACTGTATGTACCTAGGTATTTGTTTCTTAATGCGTTGTGTGTAGTGTTTTGTGATGTTTTTGGTCTTTTGTGATGATTTATGATGTTTTTGATCTTTTGGTGGCTTTATGTTCACAAGGAAAATGACTAGAAAGCTAATGGAAAGAAGCTAATGATTAAGAAAAACAGAGTGAAGCCTAATTGGTTGATGTCAAATGGTAAATGCAAATGCAATACTAAAAACATAATCAAATCTAAACTATGACTAAGCAAAAACAAAGCTTGATAATGACTTTTAAGCAAATGATTCAAAACACAAACTCAACTTGTCAAATTCTTTCATCAAAGGCATTTTGAGAGAGAGCTTGAGACATGGTCAACTAAGTGTGCAAATCCTCCTAACTAAACAGTTAAACAACTAACTTATAATGATGCAACATTTTATCCTTGATTAGAGATTTATTGAAGTATATTTGGAGTAAAACATTGATACCATCATAAGGTTTTCTACTCTAAGACTAGTTCCTAACTCTATTCTGCAACTTAGTTTGATGACACTACACTTCACTCAAAGGTTATAGATTTTTAAAATAGTCTTTTGAGGAAATGTTTGTTTGTGAAATGATAAGGAAGTTGCAGAAGTACTTCAGGCCTTAAAATGATATTGTCTTCTGTTCATATGGTTATGAATCAATTATGGATTTTAGAACAAGAAGAGGTTTGTAAATAATGAAGGTTGTTTTGTTAAGCTTAACAACTGAAGTAATCTAATATGCAGTGAATGACAACTGAATGTGGAGTGCAAATGCAATGAGTTAAGCTAAAACTGAACTTAAGATGTCACTAATCTAAAACAGTGCTGAACTAACAAGTCATTATCAAACTTAAAACAAAATAACTGAGCATGAGTTAAGTGCAATTAAACTCCGGAGTATCCTAACTAGGCTACCATGCATTATTCTATGGAATTATACAGTCCGTTTGTCCATCATGATTGGTATTTTGGAAGAGTTTCTTAGAACAATCCTAACTGTACAATTCAGTGCAAATGCAAACATAAAGACTGAAAGCAATGAAAAACTAAGATATCATAGCTATCTCCTACCCATCATTATGATATTTTGGAAAAGCATTTTAAGAGCAAGAACAATTATGGTACTTAGTAAAAACACACAACTGAAACATTCAAGATCACAATCATGCTTAAGACATTATAAGGATTTTTTGGAAGAGTTTCTTCTTTTGGAAGAGTGCTTAGCATAAGTATAACTGTGATGGTGAACAAAAGAGATTACAATTAAATCCTACAATACTATAGCCATTTCCCATTCATCATTATAATCTTTTGAAAGAGCTTCTTCTTTTGGAAGAGTTTTTAGAACGAGTATAACTATAGTAGCTAATGAAAACAACTACGAATTCAACTTCAAAAACATAAAGGCAGCTAGAATACTTATCTAAATTACGCAAATAAATCCGTACAGGGGGCAGGGGCCCTCTACCACCAGACGGAATCTAACTCCAAATCAAATCAACGCTTTCAAAACAACACTGTCTACTTCATTAAAAGAGAAATAACTTGAACAGAGCAATCTGCGTCTTCAGAAATGTAGCACAGAATCTAAGCAAAATCTAGAATAAAATCTAGCCTAGTTCTCGGTTTCCCAAGTGTTTATATAACAAATGTACATAACAAGACTTGCAACAATTCCAGGATCATTGTCTTTCCTTATCGAAATCACATTAGGACTCTTGAAGTGGCTACGTAAAAAGGAAAAGGACATCTGGACTAAGACAGTCCTATTAGAAGTCTGCCTTCTTAAATGTGTTCCCACGTACCAAAACCATATCCAGAATTCGTTTCTTCCTTCATGGTGAGCAACAAACAATGTAGACATGACGTGGAATATACCCATATGCGGTTTTTCTTGAGAGGCCACCTGGAACATACCCAAACGTGAAGACAACTGCAGAATCGCCGGTTAGCTACGGAATGTCTGCATTCTGCAGCTAGTTCCGGTCAAAATGCTTTACAATGGCAAAAATCACAAAACTTAGCAAGTCAGTCATATAAATCATTCTAAAAGTAATTTTAACTAAATTCATTGATCAACTGGGTCTAGGATAGCAATGGTAAAAGGAAAATGAGGTAAAGTAAGATGAAAGAAAGCACAATTTTGAGGCTCAATGGGAGATCACACAAAGAACAAGGCTGGTTATGGAAGGACAAGGCTGGTTATGGGAATAGAACTGGTGCTCTTGGCTGCAGTCGAGGAAGATACAGAAGCTTCAGGGACCGTAGACTCAGGGAATGCAACTTTAACCATGGGCTTGATACGGGGCAACTCAGAACAGGTATGGGTGGCATGACCGACGACATCACAAAAAGCACAGGGCTTTGGGGGTGGAGGAGGTTTAGGGTCAGTCGGGGTGGCCTTGTCCTTTTAGGCCCTCTTTCTAGCTTTGCCCTTGTTACCCGAAGTAGTCGCAATAGGAGATGGTTCCTGTTGAGATGGCTAAGGCACTATAACAGTGGGAAAAGTCATAGGGACCACTTGAATTTGGGTCAAAGCAAGATAAGGTTTGGGTTGACCAGGCAAGGTAGTGGCTGGGGGATCAAGGTACCAGACAGGAATCCCTAGGGTCAAGTTAGGAAGAGAGAGGGTAGCCATAACAGGTGCCGTGTAGAATCCGGGAGGAGGAGCTAGGAATAGTATCTAACCGGAGGGGTAATGGGCAGGCGAGACAGCTCCAAGATTGTTAAGGGCTGGAGGAGCCATTCCAGGAGGATAAAGAGGCTCATGAATACTAGCTGAAGGTAAAGGGTGAGGAGGAGGAGGTCCAAAATGGTGAATCAAAGGGCTAGGAGCAGATTGCGGGGGGTGAGGAGGCAAAGCGAGACGATTGCATCATGCAAACATTTGATCAGCTAGGATCAGAGATAGGAGGAGGGAGACCAAGGAATGTACCAAGTAAAGAGGAGTTTTTGTAGACTCTGAGTGAGACACTGGTCAAAGGATCAACAGTTTTCTTATTGGCCACCAAAGAGATGATGGACTCAGGGGAGGTCTGAGACTTCGATTCGTAATATGTCATCTGGTCAATGGTGACTATATTTTCCTTATGAGGGAAGGACATCTTACGGTGAACCACATATGGGATAGTAGAAATCACATAGGTGTAGCTACGACTCAATATAATGTTGTAATCTAAGGGGCATCAATGACTTCTACGTCAACGCAAACAACCTTACTCGCAAGAGTAATAGGACAATTGCGGAATAGGCCAATGGGCTAGGAGGCATGGCCATCCCACGCTCGGAGAGTGATTGTGGAAGGAGAAAACTCTGGTGATCTTAGTTGCTTCCAAACTGAAGCAGACATCACACAGGTGGATGCCCCCTCATCAATGATACATAGGGAAACGTTGGCATTCTGGATTTTGACTGGGATTTGGAAGGTGATGGAAGCAGGAAGAGGAGGATGCTCTGACTAGTCAGCATTGAAGAAAATCAAGAAATCATTGGCAAGATTTACAGTTCCCATGGAAAATAGTAGAGCTTTTCATTGTGAAGGGAATGACTGGAGTAGTTCTAGCATTGAGATGGTGGCAGGAGATTGCACCAAATCATCTACTATACTATATGAATGGCCAACTTTTCCAGAAGTAGCATTTTGGCGTAATGGTACCTTAGGGATCTTGGTATGAACCTCTACCTTCAGTTGAGGGATCTATAAGGGACCATTAGGTGTCGAAAGAGGCTTTGTAGGACCTGAAGAAGGTGGTACAGGGACAGACATAGCAGGAGGCTTGGTGTACTGACAGGACTGAGTCTGAAGATTGAGGTCAACGAAAACCGGTTGGTCAGAGTTCATCATGAGGATCTGGTAATCAGAGGTACGAGATGGAAGAGGTTCAGTGGATGCCTGACCTTTAGGGGGTTGGGTAGCTACAAATCCTTGCTGATCGAAAGGATTAGTAAGCACAGACGGCTGACTAGGCACAACAATGGGAGGGACGGAAGGGGAGGCTTGTTGTCCTCAAAATTTTTCTTGAGACTTTGACATATACCTCATATGTGGTAAGAGAGGACAATCATGAATTTAATGACCATAAACACCACAACAAGAAAAATTCTTATTCGTACGAACATGCCTATCCTGCTTGGGTTGGGTGCCCTGTTGCTGGTTAACAGTGTTAGGGGTATTATTTTGCGGATTAGGTCTAGAATTACTAGAGGCATATTTACTTTGAGTGCCTTTCCTATTCCTTTTGGAAGGAGGAGGATTAGTCTCACCCTGCTATGCATACACCTACCCCTGAGGGGGCCATGGATATTGTTGCAGGGGTTGAGAAGGCAAGGGAGGCAGAGGTGCTAATTCTAGAGGAGCTGGAACACCAGGCTATGGATATTGACAATAAGGAGGTTGGGTAACAGTGTGGTAAATAGGAGGTTGGGAAAAAAGAGCAGGCATGCCGTATCCTAGATACGTTCTACCGGGAGGGGGAAAAGTGTAGGAGGTGTTGGCCCCCCCTGAGGAAAACCATAGCCCATGGGAGGCTGAGCGTATGGATTAGAGAGAGCTCCAACGATACCATCAGCAGCATGAGATGCCCCTGATTCATTTGCACCACTAGGTCTAGGAAGATCAGGTAGAACGGTATAAACATAACCTGACTGAGCGTAGATCAGGTCATATTTTAATGCAATTTGAAGAGCAGCTTCTTCTGTTTGAGGAAAATGCAATGTGACATCTTTCCCGATAGGAGGAAAGAGAGATCTAAGGAACCAGTCCATGTAGACATGGCATTCAAAGGTAGGGGCTCGACATAGGCTCTTTCTTCTCCGCCATTCCTGGACATGATTAGATAGGCAGGTCGCAGATGATTGACGGAAAGAAGTCAAAAGTTTGGTACCAGTGTCGTAACGAAGGGAAGATGGAAGTAAGAAAAAAAATCCTGGGCAAGATTCACAAAGGTGGTATGAGAGGAAGGGGCCTGATCAACATACCACTTAGAAGCTTCACCAGTAAGTGTATGATGGAACAACTGAAGACAGACAGAGTCATTAGTAATGGAGTTAGAAGAACACCACATGTGGAAATATCGAACATGATTTTTAGGATCTTTGCCAGCAAGACCTTCAAACTTGGGGATGTTGGAAGGGAGCTTGGTTGGCATTTCAGGCCAACCAAAATCATGATGTATAGGGTCATTTATCAATTGGTCAAAATCTAGAAGATTGAGGCCTGACATATAGGGGAGCAAGGAAGCATCTCGGGTAGTGTCCATTGCGGTTCCACTAGTAGTATGCCCAGCGTTAGGTCCAGGGTTACTGCCAGTGTTAGGTCCTGAACCAGACATGGTGAAGGTGACAGGAGGAGAACCGAGAGTAGAACGAGAATGAGAACCCAATGACAAAGAAGAAGAGTTGGAGTGCAGACTCGGTGGAGGATTAACTCTAATCCTACATGGAGGAGTAAGTCTTCCTACCAGAAACTGAGGATGAAGGCCAAGAAGTCTCTGGGATAAATGCCTTGGTGCTGCAATTATGATGGCACAAAGGATAAAGAGACCAACAAGGGCATGGAGGTGCAGGATCAACTGATTACAATGTCAAAAAAAGGGCAAAGTGTAATATTCCAAAATTAGCATGTAGCTAATTGGAATATTGATTTTTGTTGATTTCACTTAGGAGGAGAATAAATGGGTAAGGAGGCCCATACATTTTAGAAATGAGAATAAAATCCCTCATAGTGTGAAAAGGGATCATCATAGGAGCTGGATTTCAAGCCCTCATATGTGAACAGGGTCATTTGCATGTAGACCAAGTCAACAACATTGGGATAGGAGGTGGAGAACACCTTGAGAGACAGCATAGTATGAATGGAAGGAAGTTTCTTCGATGAAGGAAAGCCTAATGAGTGGAACCCATGGTGAGAGGGCTTTCACTTGTTGAAAAGGAGGGCAAGGCAGCCATTGTTATTCATGTTATGGATTATTGATTTTCTAGTTTGTATAACGATTTTTCATTCTCTTATTGTTTAGAAGAGTTGTCGTGCTGCTTAGCACAAGGCATTCGTGTGTAGGAATTCCTTCTCCTTTCAAGAGAGGCCTCTTGAGGGATCTTGTACTTCATTTCTCCACCTCCAGGCTTAAGGCCAAGCATCCTCCTTCATCTACAACATTATTTCTGCTGAAGTATAACATTATGTTGTAGGGTGTTGCAGTGGGGGTTCCATAACACCACTTTCGGAGCTTATTTTTCAAAGGAGGAAGCCTTGTTTCCTTTGGAGGATCAGAGAGGAAGAATTTGAGCTTATTTCCATCATCTTTGGCATAAATCCAACGATTTTTTATTATCTCCATTGCAGTCTCTCTCATTGACTGCATTATTTTCAGTGAGCATCTACAGTGAGGATTGTAGTGATTGTTTGGAGGGTGAGATCTTCAGTGATAGGATCATCCTTTCACTTGGAAGATCCATTGGAGGAGGTTTTTTCAGCTTGTGCATCATCTATAGCCATCTCCATCTAGTTCTTGAGTTGTAGCTACTACTCAGTCTTGAGACTGCAACTCCAGAATTTTTCCATTTTGCATATTTCAGCCAATCCTTCCAGGATTGACTTGAAATTGTGTTTGGGAGCTTATATCTTCACTCCCAATGTTGTATGAGCCATCTATATGTAGCTTAATGTTATTTCACATTTCCATGTAGCAGTGTATCATCCATGACTGCGCAGTACATGTTTGTGAGCAATCTAAAATATAGCAGCATTTCACTTTTGGCATATGTATTCATCGGAGGCTTGTTTGCCTTGAATATTTGAGTTGTATTACACTTATTTTCCACTGGTTTAGATAATAAAATGGCTCCATGGTTTCCATCCATTCTGGTTTGATATTATTCACTGCTATTTCCAGTTTTATGTTCAAGTATTGCTGCTTCTCCAATTCTGGGATATTATAAGATATTCCCAGTATTGCTGATTTTCACTATTTTGGGATATTACAGTGGTATCAAAGCATAATATTATCTCAGCCTTTGGATCTCAGCCAATATTTTATCTAGAAGACAATAAGAAGAAGAGATGAATAGAAAGAACACTCCATTCTTTGGAGGAAATAAGGAGGACAGGCTCTCAAAGCTTCTTCCTAAATCTATACAGAGCATTCAAGGAGATCTCAAGAAAATAATAAGGGAGATGTGTATAGAATCTCCAAGAGTGTTTGAATCTAAATAAAACTCTATATTTTCCTATGATGAGTGTGAGCATGCAGCCACACACTATGATACACAGCACAGTCACATGCCCAGATTTGCCATGAGAGAGATGGAAGAAGAGGGGATGGCTAGGAGGGAAACTCTTAGTGATTTTTTGCAAGAGTGTGAATCTCAAACTCAGAAGTTTAGATATCATATCACTTTTTTAGAGTTTGGAAATATCAAGGTGAAGAGAAGCAAACAGCATGATATGGATATATTTCCTCTATCTACTTTCAATGGTTCACCTACATGTTCAGCCAAAGCCTGGGTAGACGAGACTACTATTTGCAACAACGCCAAATTTATGAAGATAAGGCCATCAAAGTTGCAGCACTACATTTTGGAGGTAAGGCCTATGCACGGTGGATATTTGAGTCTTTTTCTCTAAAAAATTCAAATAACTATTCTTATGCAAGGTTCACTAAGACATTAGTGGAAATATTTGATGGAAATTTTCTTGAAACACATGTGGTAGAGCCAAACAAACTAAAACAAGAAAAAACCTTGCATGTGATGGAGGAAAATATAAAATCAACTCCACTCATAAAACCATGGATGAGGCTGATATCTTGCATCATATATTGCTAGAGGCAAGAAATCTATCTCATATTCTTGAACAAGAGGGTATGGAGATCCCCTTTTCAAAAGAGAATCCAATTCTTGGGAGGTTGCCCATACACATTGATGAGGATGAGGGCAACAACAATGTCATGTCTAGAGTTTATCTAGCACCTCATGCAGAGGAAGAGGGATCTCTCGCTCCAACAAGAGGGATTCTTGCATCATTGCAAGTAATTCCCCAGGATCTTATATGTGGAGATCAATGCACAACTCATGATCAGCATGTACCATTGATGATGGATGGTGGAACCATGCAGAAAAAAGGAGGAGGTAGGGAGGATGACCAACCTCATTTGATGAGGAGCACACACCCCTATGTATTTCAAAGGTTTGATGCATAGAAGAGGGAGACTAGATTGCACAGTGAGGGTAGGGAGAAATCTGTCCATTCATATATGCAGTCTACTCTTGATCTTGATGTCTCATTGTATGAAGGCATTTAACCGGGGAGACCACCAGATCAGTAGAAAAGGATGTATGCCTCACATTTTGAGGCACCACTCATTTATTTTAGAGGAGTGGAGACCTTGGGAGAGCTTGGTATAGCAGTGGGAGTCTTGGTAAGCTCTAGGAGGAGAGAAGAATTCTCTCAACATTATCTTTTCCCATTCTCATTCCAGATTCTACGTTGTCACAAGAGCAACATGGGAAGGATAACAGCCTTCCAACTTGCATCTTTGGCACGGGAGATGTCAAAGAAGAGGAAAACCATATGACAGATTTTTTTCATGATAGTTCATCAACGCTGTCACTATGGAGGATAGATCCATATTGGAATTCCTAGCTATTGGTGGAATATTCCAAGGATCTTTTCACTTGTATGATAGTGGATGACCAGCTGCATGAGGAGGGATATTCAATTAGAGATGGGGTCATCTACTATCATGGTAGGATGTTCTTATCTAGAGCTTCCAAGCTCAAGGAGAAGTTTCTACAAACATCTCATGAGTATTTCCTTTTCAACCACATTTATTATATGAGAGCATACCACACCATCATGGAGGGGTATTTTTGGGAAGGCTTTGAGGAGGAGATATATTAGCATATGAGGAGATGCATGGATCATGTAGAGATGGAGGAGATACATGACTCTTTGGAAGAGTTAACACAACCACCCCTTTTCTCTTTGAGGATGAGAGGAGACTCATCTATGAGCCACTCCAATTGCATGAGCAAAACATATGGTAAGGGTATTGATTTTTTGTATAATGATTTGTATAATGTATATGTGCAACCCTTAACCATACAAGTGCAGGATATAGCTCAAGGAAGGAGCATCCTTTCTTCTAGACTTCATGGTCTACTTGAGGCCATGAGCAGTATGGATGACCACTCCCTAGGAGGACTTGGGGAGGATATGTATTATGGAGAACATGCTCACTTTTTACCATACATCATTCACTTTCTCCAAACATATGAGGAGAGTAGGCTAGCAAGCAAGTGGTTGAGAAACCACACTTTTTGTCACTCTCTATTGCAGTTGAGGGTAAAATTGCATTGGCTACATCTGAGGGACCATTTTCCTTCTCCCTTGTTACATATGGCAGCAAGTATGGTTCTCATTATGGTTCCCTATGTTGCTATTGTTTTTATTTTTAGTGGGAGCAATATTGCGAGAGAGACACATTGGTTGGATGTGTCCTTTGGGGAAGATGATTCCCAATATTTTTGCGTTACATGTTCTAATGGGAGCATGGGACGTGATATGGCCACCACAAAAAAACACTTGTTTCTTTATAAGGTGAGCTATGGGATTGATTGGATGCCATATGATGGTTATTTTCAACTCATCACATATGAGATGGTTTGGGCCAGCATGCCTCATAACATAGAAGAGGAGGTCCTTGAGGATCTAGTATTCTTATTTCCACTTGAGGGAAACATTATTGCAGCCCGTGATAAGAAAAAAATATACACTTATCTTCAGTGGAGAGGAGGACAGTGTGGGGTAGGCTATTTTTTCTACCATGGTCATATTTTCAGCCCACCTATATTGCAGGAGCCATTGGTGGAGGAAGATTTCCAGGAGTTGCCATTTTGGGAGGAAACTCACTTTGCATGGATGATTGCTTGGGGAGGGAGGATCCACATGGGAATGATGATCTCCCATGCACTTCAGATCCCCTGCCTCAAAGGGACCTCTAGACTGCACTTTGTTACCTTCTTGAGTATTTCATATTTTTATGATGATAGCTTTATAGCTAACTTACATGCTTGGGAGAAGCAATGTGGAGAATTGTTGATAAAACAACATTATTTTCCTTGGAGGATTTCATAATATGAGGATGCTACAGGAAGAGGAGAGGAGGTTTCTCAATTCTATCCTTACAGTTGCTTGAGGACAAGCAACATTTGGGAGGGGAGGACTGTAATATTCCAAAATTAGCATGCAGCTAATTGGAATATTGATTTTTGTTAATTTTACTTAGGAGGAGAATAAATGGATAAGGAGGCCCATACATTTAAGAAATGAGAATAAAATCCCTCATAGTGTGAAAAGGGATCATCGTAGGAGCTAGATTTCAAACCCTCATGTGTGAACAGGGTCATTTTCATGTGGACAAGGTCATGTTTGACCAAGTCAACAACGTTGGGATAGGAGGTGGAGAACACTTTGAGAGACAGTGCAGTATGAATGGGAGGAAGGTTCTTTGGTGAAGGAAACCCTAATGAGTGGGAACCATGGTGAGAAGGATTTCGCTTGTTTAAAAGGAGTGAAAGAAAACCATTCTTTTTCATATTATGGATTATAGATTTTCTGGTTTGTATAACCATTTTTCATTCTCTTGTTGTTTAGCAGAGTTGTTGTGCTACTTAGCACAAAGCATTCATGTTTAGGAATTCATTCTCCTTTCAAGAAAGGCCTCGTGAGGGATCTTTAACTTCATTTATCCACATCTAGGCTTGAGTCCAAGCATCCTCCTTTAGCTACAACATTATTTCTGCTAATGTATAACGTTGTGTTAAAGGGTGTTGCAGTGGGGGTTCCACAACACCACTTCCGAAGCTTATTTTTCAGAGGAGGAAGACTTATTTCCTTTGAAGGATCAGTGAGGAAGAATTTGAGCTGATTTCCATCATCTTTGGCATCAGGCCAACCATTTTCCATCATCTCCAGTGCAATCCCTCTCATTGACTGCGTTAATTTCAGTGAGCATCTGTAGTGAGGGTTGTAGTGATTGTTTGGAGGGTGAGATCTTCAGTGATAGGATTAGCCTTTCACTTAGAAGATCCATTGGAGGAGTTTTTTTTAGCTTGTGAATCATCTACAGCCATCTCCATCTAGTTCTTGAGTTGCAACTGCTACTCAGTCTTGAGACTGCAACTCCATCATTTTTCCATTTTGCATATTTCAGCCAATCCTTCTAGGATTGACTTGAAATTGTGTTTGGGAGCTTAGATCTTCACTCCCAAAGGTGTATGAGCCATATATATGCAAATTTATGTTATTTCACATTTCCATGTAGCAATGTACCATCCATGACCGCGTAGTACATGTTCATGAGCAATTTGCAATATAGCAACATTTCACTTTTGGCATATGTATTCATGGGAGGCTTGTTTTCCTTGAGTATTTGAGTTGTATTACACTTATTTGCTGCTAGTTTACATAATAAAATGGCTTCATGGTTTCCATCCATTTTGGTTTGATATTATTCGCTGCTATTTCCAGTTTGATGTTCAAGTATTGTTGCCTCTCCAATTCTGGGATATTTAAGATATTCCCAGTGTTGTTGATTTTTCTTATTTTGGGATATTACGCAGAGAGGTGCAAGATCAATTTATTTCAATGTTTTTAGAGTCTTTTCTTGGCGGTGTTAACCAAGTTCTTTTTCTCTTAGGGTGTGTGTGCAAAGTGTGTAAATTTTAATTTTTAAACCCAGATGTTTGTAGAGAAAAAAAAAGTGTGACGTGTAACTATAAATAAACATGCAAATAATAGTATATGGAACTGAAATAACAAAAAATAAACAACTAATAATGCAATAATCTTAACCCAAGGAGGCAGGACTCTCAACAACTAGTCTGTAGGCGGGTAAAAAACTAATCAAAACAAACTAAAATAGACAATAGATCTAAATTTAGGAGGGACAGGGATCTAAAGGTCAAATCTGCTAGAAAGTGGTGCAGAAAAAAAGCAACAAATTAGAGAAAAAATTGCTATAAATGAGGTGGTGAAAGGCTATATCCTGGAGGGAAGTGGAGGTGACCCTAGAGGAAAACCCCAAAAAAAATAAATGAGGTTTTTGGATGGATAAAAATCCAATTTGAAGTGGATCTAAAGGTGAGGTATCAAATCTGAAAAATGGCTGAACACTCTGAAATTGTAGACAACCTGCAACAGCTAAAACTCTTCCACCAAAAGTGGAGGCTACTGAAGCCCTAGGGGGATAGGTTCCCACTTAGTTGAGTAAAACAAAACAAGTAAAGGTTTAAAACGGGTGGAGATAGAGTTTAGACAACCCTAAACAGAGGCCTAGACAAACCCAAAAAGCTTTAAAAAAAAACTCCCGCAAAAATTCTAGGTCGCAATTTTTGACCTGTTTTCTACATAGGTCATAGTTTTTGGGATGAAAAGTGCATCCTTAAGCACCAGGGGGTAGGTTTAGGGCCAAAAAATGTGACCTGCACTTTCGGCACTCTCGGTGGCAGATTTTAGAAAAATGTGTCGTCTAAGTTGTGGCTGATGTCTATCACCTACACAATAGGTTTGAAAACACACGGAAGTTAGAATTTTTATTGTTTTAGGGTTTTATAGGTTAAAAAAAAATCAAGAAAAGAAAAACAAGAGGCTAAAGAAAAATCATAGGGCTTGAAGCTATTGGATATGCAGGGATCTGAAAAATGACAACGGTAGTAATCGTAAACCTGTGTGGAGTCGCAAGTTGTTAGTATGAATCTTAATTCCAAGTGTACGAAAAAATACCACTTTAGCTATGCATAAAAAACATCCCTAATAGAAAATATGGCTACCAATATCCTCAAAAATGAAGTTAGGTGATGAATATAAATGCTACAAAAATCTAGATCTATGCATCAAAAGACATTAAGCAGTAATAAAAACAAGATTTACTCCATGCATCCAATAGAAAAGACATGAATATGTTGAATGAAATTTGTATTAATGGCACCTGGGAGGAAAACATAGAAGGATCTTACCAGTTCTCCTCAATGGGATGGGTTCTTGTAAGTCCTCGGCAATTCAGATCTAAAATTCCTCTCTCTTGATGGTGTAGAAAACCTAGACAAAAATTGTAGCAAAATATGAATATGATGGTGGATCAAAGTCAGATCAAAGGTAAAGATCCAAAGTGATCTTTAGGCAAAAAAAGGTAGTGAAGGAATGGGAAAACCCTTCTATTTATAACAAAATATTGAGTTAGTCTATATATTGGTGCATAATTAAAATATTATTAACCAAATCAAGATCCAACTTTTATGGAATATTTTATTATATTTGTTTGAGGGAAAAAGAATTTGTCTTGGGTCAAATCCCTTTATTTGTAAATAATAAATAAATAAATGATTTATTTATCATTTTAAGGATGTGGTTGAGTAATAATCAAATAAATAATGATTTGTTTAATTATTTATGGGTGATTTAGTCATATTCAACAAAGAATATTATATAAATAAGGTTTAAATAATTATTCTTAGGAAATAATAAGATAAATAATGATTTATCTAATTAATTTCCTTGTTTTGGGTTAAATATAACCAGGAATATTAATTAAAATGCTGTTTAACTAATTATTCCTTGAGGAAAATAAAACAAATGTAGATTTATTTAATATTTCCTCATGGGGTTTCCTGTTCAGACCATAAACAACTTAATAAATGTGGTTTACTAAGTTATTTTTCATAATGAATGCAATTTTACTTAGAGTAAAATTGGTCTTACATCGTGTAATTGGGTCTATCTAATAACAATAGGTTAGATGACCAAAAAATGGTGTAACACGTATGACAAAAATCCTCTAAACCAACCAATAATTAAAGCTGACAAAGAGGCGAGATATCCACCGATAGGGTCAAATGGAAATCAAGGTACTGCACGAATCTGAGGTGTGATAATGTAAGTTGAAGTTGAACACAAGGGAAACCACTCAATCAAAGACCCATGATGTTGATCAAATGCTGAGCAAAAGGTCACCTATCAATGATGTAAATAGGCACAGGGTGGAGCTCTAGGTTTACTCTCAAAGAAATATATAGTAGTCGATAAGAGACAAACCAACCAGCAAGAAGTCAGTGGAGACCTTCTCAAACTAGCTCAAGTTAAGGACCAAATATCTGATGTGATAGAACAAGATACTAACAAGACCAGGAAGGCAAACTAAAAAATGAGACAAGAGACACCACAGAAAGGCCGACTCAAGTTAACTTCCCTTCAACAAGAACACGACTCATTGTGACTATGGCAGAAAATGATAAATTTTTATAATTTTTTCATGTAGGAGGCATAAAAAAACCCTCCATATGATTGGAAGAGATAACCAAACGCAGGAGTACTAACTAAAAAATAAGGTTATGGATTCTCTTAAGTCAAAAACTAAAGCTATCCCAAATGGAGGAAATACTTAGCTTTTTTGTGCTTTGTTCAAGTGCAACACAAATAAAACTATAGCTACCATCAAGTATGAAAGTAATATCTCATTCCTGCTCTTTTTGAAATATTT
Source organism: Pinus albicaulis (assembly GCA_034641835.2). NCBI lineage: Eukaryota > Viridiplantae > Streptophyta > Pinopsida > Pinales > Pinaceae > Pinus > Pinus albicaulis. Next base: position 830,521,270 of record CM076573.1, read on the forward strand.
ATTTTTTTTGTCTTTTTGTAATGATCCTTTTCCAGGATCCTCAACAATGAGCTCAAGAAAAATGTTGTATAAGTAAAATTGTGCAAAAATAACACAAATCAGGACTTGGTTCCTCTTATTTATTCTATAGTTGACTTATATATGGAATTTTATCAGAAAAAAATCAGTTTAGGCACATTAAACAGATCTCCAAAAAAGTAGACTAGCTAAAAAGCACCCAAAGACGAATGTTGCAGTCAAATGAAAGCACTGCTTGAAGAATTGCTCAGTTTTAGCAGATTTTCCTTGGAGATTAGAAAGAAGACTCATATTTCAGTAATACATCATAAAATCAACATTATGATGAATCCCTTTCATTATACAGTAGAATGTATGAGTCAAGACAACAATAAATCTTAGAAAAGAGAGCAGGAACACATGTATATTTTCATAAATGCTTCAACAGCATTATTTTTCAGGAGGTTCAACAATTGGAAGTTACAACTCAGATATATAGTAGATATTTGGACCAAACATCAGATCTATATCAAATCTAGAAACTATATAGTTTTCCCTTCAAGATCCACTTGGAATTTTGACAAAAGCATGCATGAATAAGAGTAGATATGAGAAACAAGTTGCATATCTGGAAACTGCTACAGTAAATTTTTGAATATAAAATTTCATTACAATGGATTAGAAGTAAATAGAACATAGATCAGAAAGCTAATCCATGGATCACCTAGTGGAAGGAAAACCCCAGCAATAAGGATCTCTGATCTAAATTGTGCAAAACACCATAAAGAGATCTATACCAAAATAACATAGTCTTTCAAGATGGCCAGCGATGTGGCTCAAATGTCATAGATAAACACTATACAAGTATATATCTGAAGCATAAATAAATGATACACTCTTCCAGGAGGTCAAAGGACCCACTCCATGGAAAGAGGCTTCTAAAATACACTAGATCTCTGCAGATCTAGATCACCACTTGCTGCAGCTTGCAAAGACAGCAAAACCCTCAATGGATCAGTGTTGCCAATGTAAGTAAGAGCTTGTCCTTAAGCCTAATAGTGGTTCAATTCATCAAATTTTCCTCCTTGAATCATCAAAGGAAGAGGTGAAACTTCCGCATAGGAATTCTAGATACAATCTTCCACTAAACAGCAAAGAATGGTATTTGTCTAAGCAAAAAAATACTCAGAAATATGATCCATCAATAACCTTCTCTTCCTGCCATCCTTTTCCTTTTATAAGAAGAGAAAGCTCTTGCAAACTGTAAACCATATTGATGAGTTATCCCTTTTTACATTAGAGGCTCCCTTCTAGAACTACGTTGTCCCTTTTGGAGATGCAATGAACCTAGACAACGTTGTTGATTTGGTCAAGGTTGACCCAGTATTTAGCTCAAACTTCTTTCACACCTACAAGTGATTATTTACATAGCCCTGATTTGTCTTTGTTCACATGGGCATTGATTTATTCAGACTTTTTAGGAGTTTTACATGTCCTCCTTTATTCATTTATTCATGAAACCAGAAATTAAAACAAAATTGAATGTTCCTCTTAGCTAAGGCTAAGTGGAAACATTACATTCCTCCCCTCCAAAATGTTGCTTGTCCTCAAGCAACTGATAGGGTAAGAGCTATAGTTCTTCTCCTCGTCCATTGATGGCACCATCAAGGATCAAAATTTCATCATGGGCCAAGTGCTCATTAAGCCAATACAACAAAAATTGCTCCTCTAAGGCTAACATGATAGGGGCATAGTCCATCCCTTCAGGAGTGTAAAACTCAACAGAAATAAACCTGGGTGAAGCAATGTCACATCTAAAACATGTATCATGAATTAAAAGATGAAGTTCCATCCCATGGGGTACATAGACACTGCCCACTCTTTTCCTATACAAACCCATAAGCAATACCAATATATCATCTATGTATGGAAGCAAAATCACATATATGCAAACTGAAATTTTCACTTGAGGAGGTGGGTGACAATCCCACATAATATGCCAATGCAATGCATTCCTTGGCTGGAGTAGATCTGAATGTGGTAAGTGGTAATCCCACCACATCTTGGCTGCATGTGTCACCTTGACATGGCTGAAAGTGGTACACAAGTTAGGTGCTTTTGGGAAGCACCCATCACGATAGAGAATCTCCCTTTGCACCTCAAGGGAGTGGCTAGATTTAGAATTTTTATTGGCCTCATCAATGCCATGAGATTTGCATGTAATATCACTCCTTGTATGAGCCATGGCCTGCATACATATGGTAAGAGAATATTTCAAATAAGAAAAGTAAACATGCTCCATAATATTAGATTCTTTACCATTCAAGTCTCCCACACAAATGGAGTTGGGCATGGGCATTTCTCCTCTTCCAAGAGAAGGAAGGGATGGATGAAATGACTCTTGCATAGAGTCCTTTCGTTGCTCCATCTCCTCATAACTATTGCACTCGTGTAAGTGTTGATATAGTTTCTCCCAATCATAATGCTAATTTAGTTCCTCCTTCATACCCTCCCAATCAAAACTCCCCATGATTAGGGTGTATATCTCTGCTGACTGCATATAGCTAGAAAGGAACTCTTTCTGTGCTCTCTGTAGTATCTCTTGCTTAATCTTGGAGGCTTGAGACAAGAATACTTTACCAAGATGATAAATGACCCCTTCATGGACCACATAGCCTCCCCCTTGCTTCCTGCCATCTAATATCATCCTGGTGTGTAGATCTTTGGAGTACTCCATAAGGAGTTGAGATCTCCGATATTGATCCAAACAACTCAACAAGGACAGTGATGCTGATACATCTATGGTGGTGCTTTCCTTGTTGCTAATTGCTTCTTTGACATTATGCATGCCAAATTTGTTTGCTGGGAGGCTGATCCTCCCCTTTCCTTCCTCCCACAGCGCTGTGGCTTTCTCCTTCATTGTTCCAATCCTTTATTGGTCTATGCTTGGAGTAGCACTTTTTGAGGCTTCCCCCACATGATCAGAATCCAATGGAATTCCAAATGAATTTCCATGAGGTAGGAATGTTCCTTGCAGCATCCTCATAAACATGAGAGAAGAAACTGTGAGGTCCTTGCTTCCACTACGCAAATTCGTCTCTGTTGTTTGTGTGGAAACATCAGGTGTAGGATAAGTGTGCATGCCTTGAATTATTTGTGGTTTCCCACTCCTTAAGTCTGGTATATCAACTACGAAGAAGTGATCCACCAAGGCATCGGATCCCATAGTCACAGAAAGTGATGGAACATACTGCATGCACTACATAGTTCTATCTCCTGGAACCAAAAAAGAGAACCCATCAAAAGTATCTGTAGGGATCCCTCTCCTCTACAAAAGGTGAGCATCAATAAAATTGTGGGTTGCCCCACTATCAATCAAAATAGACACTCTTTGGTTCATGATTTAACCTTGTACTCTCAGGGTCAAGTACTTGGGCACTCCTATCAAAGAAGTAAGAGTACCACTTGTTGGAGAAAAGGCTCCCTCTTCCTCTCTGGATGGTGATTAATCTTCCTCCTCATCATCACCAGCGCTGTGACCCCTCCTAGGTCCATCATTTCCATCTTCCTCCTCAAAATTTGAGAAGACTTCGATATAGTATGCTCTTCCAGCAGCACATCTATGTCCCGGTACCCATGGCTCTTGACAAGTGAAACACAATCTCTTTTTCCTCAACTCCCTCCAGAGATCAATGTCAAGAGGTTCTTCAGTGAGCTCTCCTTGGGTGGAGAAGCTTTCCCTTCTTTCCCCTTAGAAGGGTGAGGAGCCTTACTTTGGAAAGTTGCCCTTGCTCTTGGAAAAGCATCTTGGAGATCTCTAGCTCTCTCAATGGCATCATGCAGGGTGATGGGCTTGGTAGACTTGACCAACCCATGCAAAGGTTCCTCCAAGCCATCAATGAGAATGTAGACTCTCCTTGCTATAGATATATCAGGAATCATTACTGGCAATGTTGAGTCTCAAAAGTGTTTTCCATATTTATACATATTTCCATTATGTCATAACCATTTAGCTCTTATTTCATAGCCATCTGACCTAAAACCCTACATCAAGTAACCATTTTCATAAATATATGGGTTAGGATCTTTGTTTTCCAAAGTTATTTATTTTATGTATTTAAAGTGAATTTATGATTAGAAACTAGAAAATTAACATAGTTTCATATATCTATATATGTGTTATGAGTTTTGTGACATGTGTAGGTCAAAAAGGAGACTTCTAGAAGACCCTTATGTGGCACTGTAAGGACAAATTCGAATTTGGTTGGAGAAGATCATGGGATCATGAGAACATGTGTCTCACTTCCTTGTTGTATTGAAACTCTAAGAGGATATGTGTCTCATTTCTTAGTTGTGTTGAAACTCTAGAAAGACATGTGTCTTATCATTTCCTATTTTGATTGTAACTCTAGAGATGGAGGGAGAGATTCATGGACTCCCATTAATGAGATAACTCCTCATATTTTGTATAAATAGGAGAAGCTTTCTCATATCATGGGTAATGAAAAAGTAGTGAAAAATAGGAGAAGGAGAGAAAGGAATAGAGAGTCTTTTGTAATAAAGCTTAAGATGGAATGGGATGTAGATTTGTGAGTTTTTCAATAAAGAAGTTCTTTGATGCTGTTTTGATTACATCTTCAAGGAGCTAATGATTACACCAAATTGATAGCAGAGGGCCCCTGCTATCCAAGGTGGCTTTTGCATGTTTTCTAGATAATTTGTTTTCAATTCTGTTTTGTCATATTTCCTTACTTAGATTGCTTTCTGAAATCATAGCTTTTAGCATTATTTTTCTTGTCATTTGCTTAGATAAAGGATCCTCATGATATTGCAGTTAGTCTCTTTCTCAAGATCTTCCAAAACATCTTTATTAAATGAATGGGATTTAATTGTGATATTTTGAGTTATTAGCATTTCATTTTCTGTTATTTAGTTTTTAGAGTTTACATTATATTTCTTTAGGCAGAGTCAATAAGAGGGCCAAAAGCTTCTGGTTTCATCCTTTCTAGTAAAGGTGAAATAACCAGTAAAAGCCCCTATTGTAAATCTCTGTATAAGAAATATTTTGTTCACACAATTTTAGATCAGATTCCTCATTATACTGTAATTAGTCTCTTTCACAAGCTCTTCCAATAAACCTTTAATTCACGAATGGGACTAAGTTGTAGTATTGTGAGTTATTAATTGTTTTGCTTCATAGAAGATCCTTATCACATTATGATTAATCTCTTTCAAAAAGCTCTTCCAATAAACCTTTAACTCATGAATGAGATTTAGTTGTAATGTTATAAGTTGTTTCATCATTTCATAGGAGATCCTTACTACATTATAGTAATCTTTTTCTCAAGCTCTTCCAACAAACTTTTATCAAATGAATGAGTTTTCACTATAATGTTTTAAGTTATTGCAATTAGATTAAAAGATCCTCATTATCTTACAACCATTGTTTTTCTTAAAATCTCTTCCAACATATCAATATTAGATGAAAGAGATTTGGTTGTATTATGTTGAGTTAATTAGCATTTTTGCAATTATATTAAAAGATCCTCATTATCTTACAACCATTCTTTTTCTTAAAAGCTCTTCCAACATATCAATATTAGATGAAGGAGATTTGGTTGTATTATGTTGAGTTACATTTCATATTCATTTGCAAGCTAGGATATCCATGGATTAGAATGTTCTGTTTTTCATCATTTTCCTAATTAGAGATAGAATTTACAATTACACTCTGTTTTGAGTCTAAGGTTTCTTTTTTTTTTTTTTTTGACATAGATTTGATTTCATCTGTTGAACATAGAGTAGCATACTAATTACTAAAAAGACAAAACCCCCAAAAACAATAAAAAAAACACATACAACAAAGTAAGAAAAAGGTCACTTAAGCACATAGAGTGGACCACACTTCATCAGTTTACTAGCCCTGGTTGATAATTTATGTTAGCAATTTAGGACACTAAATTGACTACACAAACAATCTCAGGAATTCAGAGATATAGGCCTTTGCATCTCCTGTCTGTTTTAGCTTGGCCAGGCTTATAAAAGGTGCCTCGAGATCTTTCCGATCGAATATTTCCACTAGTATTCTAGTAAACTCAACATATGTAGACACATGGATGTGTCCCAATGTAGATATTCCATGGAACCACCAGTTGTGGGCTTCACCCTCAAAGTGCAGCGCAGCAATCTTGATGGCTTCTACTTCGGGGACTTTATTCAAATGGAAATAGAAGTCCAAATTTTCCACCCATGCTTTGTCAGAACAAGAGGATGATCCATCAAAATTGGGCAAGAAGAACCTGCCCACAGTGTGGTGTCTCCCATGAAATAAAACTCCATCTCTATACTGTTGCCATGGTCTCCTCCGGTCCTTGAGATGGAAAAATTCTTGGAAGCTCAAGCTATCATTGAACCTCTGACATTGTGAGTCATATTCTAAAAAGTAACCTTCCAAGGATGTTGGCTATTGCTATCCCTCATTCTATACAGCCAAGAAGGTAGGCATAGTAGAGCATTGGGAGGTTTGTGGGGCTTGTGGCAAGCTCACAGGTTGACCAGTTCCATAATGAGATAATTCAGAACTTTCCCCTTGATGGAATCTCCCAAGGGACTCTCTCATTCTATCCACCCTCATTTCCTTGATCTCCTTGGAAAGATTTTTCATGGTCTCCAAGAGATTTTTTTCAAACTCCTCTGCTTCCTTATCCTTCTCATTCTTATATTTAGGGGCTTTCCCCTTGTCTTGACCTCTGTCAAGGTCTTTAGTAGTTTAGTCATACTTTTTATGACTTCTAGTCTGGTATCTCCTCTCCCTCTTAGTAATAGGATCTTCTTCTTCAGAATGCAACATGACTGGTGCTCTAATGCTAGCATAGGTTGTGCCAAGAGTGGAGCTCTGGTACCACTATAATGATCCTTTTTTAGGATTCTCAACAATGAGCTCAAGAAAAACGTTGTATAAGTAAAAATGTGCAAAAATAATGCAGATCGGGACTTGGTTCCTCTTATTTATGCTTTATGTGACTTATATATGGAATTTCATCAGAAAAAAATCGGTTTAAGCACATTAAACAGAACTCCCAAAAAGTAGACTAGCTAAAAAGCACCCAAAGAGGAAGGTTGCAGTCAAATGCAAGCACTACTTCAGGAATTGCACAGTTTTAGTAGATTTTCATTGGAGATCAGAAAGAAGAATCATATTTCAATAACACATTATAAAATCAACATTATTATGAAGCCCTTTCACTATACAGTAGAATGTATGAGGCAAGACAACAATAAATATTCAAAAAAGAGAGTAGGAACACATGTATATTTGCATAAATGATTCAACATCGTTATTTTTCAGGAGGTTCAGCAGTTTTAAGTTACAACTAAAATCTAGAGCAGATCTACAGACCAAACATAAGATCTATATTAGATCTGGAAACTATATAGTTTTCCCTTCAAGATCCACTTGGAATTTTGACAAAAGAATGCATGAATAAGAGTAGATCTGAGAAACAAGTTGTTGATCTGGAAACTTCTGCAGTAAATTTTTGAATATAAAATTTTGTTACAATGGATCAGAACTAAATATAACATGGATCAGCAAGCTAATCCATGGATCACCTAGTGGAAGGAAAACCCCAGCACTAAGGATCTCTAATCTAAACTATGTGCAAAACACCATAAATAGATTTATACCAAAATAATGCAGTCTTTCAAGATGGACAGCGATGTGGCTCAAATTTCATAGATAAACACTGTAAAAGTACAGATCTAAAGCATAAAGAAATGATACACTCTTCCAAGAGGTCAAAGGACCCACTCCATGGAAAGAGGCTTCCAAAATACACTAGATCTTTGTAGATCTAGATCACCACTTGTTGCAGCTTGCAGAGACAGAAAAACCCTCAATGGATCAGCACTGCCAATGTAAGTAGGAGCTTGGCCTCAAGCCTAATAGTGGTTCAATTCAGAAAACTTTCCTCCTTGAATCATCAAAGGAAGAGGTGAAACCCCTGCATAGGAATTCCATATACAGTCCTCCACTAAATAGTAGAGAATGGTATTTGTCTAAGCAGAAAAATAATCAAAAATATGATCTATCAACAACCTTCTCTTGCTGCCCTCTTTTTCCTTTTATAAGATGAGAAAGCTCTTGCAAACCCTAAACCACCTTGATGAGTTAGCCCTTTTCACATTAGAGGCTCCCTTCTAGAACTGCACTGTCCCTTTGGAGATGCAATGAACCTAGACAGTGTTGTTGATTTGGTCAAGGTTGACCCAGTCTTTAGCTCAAAGCTCTTTCACACCTACAAGTGATTATTTACATAGCCTTGATTTGTCTTTTTTCACATGGGCATTGATTTATTCAGACTTCTTAGGATTTTTACATGTCCTCCTTTATTCATTTATTTATGAAATAGAAATTAAAACAAAATTGAATGTTCCTCTTAGCTAAGGCTAAGTGGGAACATTACACTTTTTCATATTTCAAAGCTTGAAAATAATAAAATAATGCCTATAGTACCATGGATAGAACGAGTGTCGGTAAACAAATGCACTATTTCCTAGGATAGGAACAATCCTATGCTTAATGCAAGGTGGCAAAAACCGGTAAGTGACACTCAACAGAATGTTCCATCAATGGGTAAAGGTGTAAAGTTGTGAAGGCTAAGTGAATGCATTGTTAACTTGTACAAAATGACATGGTTGAAAGAGGGCTTAAACATGAGTCGAATGAAGCCAGCTAAAGGCTAGGATAAACAAGTAGTCAATATGCAATGCAGTAATAAAACTCGATAACATATGGGAGCCTCTAGGGTAAATGGCCAAAATAAAGATGTCAAAGAAGAAGAAGAATGAAGCTTCAATGCATAAGTCATGGCGGTACTAAAGAGGACTCCTGAGCCTACATAAATTGCAGTATGGGCAACAAATGATAGCAAGGAACTAACTAGGAATCCCATGTAAAGGATGGCTCTACCACCAATTCATGATTTAAAAAATAGGCAAGTGAAATGGGTTAAATACTCATGAAATGATGGGATCGACCCTATGGAAAGTGACTAGAATGGAGGCCAGTATGCAAAAATGCAACGGAAATTGAATTCCCTACCTATATGCTAGTTCGAAATCAAATACCTGCCATGACAGGTCAGTGGTGATGATTCCAAAGGAAAACTAGTAATATCTCAAATTAAGCAGAATGTACCTGAAAATAAATTTTCCCAACGCTTACAAGACAAAAGGTTAAACAACCTTAATCAAATTTAAAAAATAGACACAAACGAAGTTTGTGAAAAAATTTCAAATTATGGGCATAAATAAGCAAATTGACTCACATTTTGATCATTTGTGCATTGCAGAAGTGGAAAAAGGAGCTCTAGGGAAGAAAATACTCTTCTTGAATACAGAGCAACCGGCCACCAAATCGCCTTAAGTCAGTCAGGTAAACCTTGTACTCATCTCATTTATTAATTTCATTCGTGTTTTAAGCAAATTTTTTGACCTTTGACCATATGAAATAGATGTTTTTTGAAACCCTCTGTGAAAACGCGATTTTGTGATTAGGAACTCACGTATAATACATGATTGTGTACAAACAGGGTCACATATGTGCAAAGGGGAATTGTAATACTTGTATTTAATAAGTCAATTGATGAATTTTCCCAGGATGTCGATCAGTTGGAGAGAGCAAGAGCACAATGCTATTGATAATGAAGTGATGGAGGACCAACAATCCTTCGATATCCTTCGAAATTGTGGGTTAATCAAATTTTTCAAAATGTCAAATATGAAAATCAATGCCCATTTTATTCAGATGTTGGTTGATCATTGGGAACTGGAAGAATATTTATTTATAATTGATCAGATTCCATTATGAATAGAGGTGGAAGACATATATTTTATCAGTGGACTTTCTCGAAGGGGAGAACTAGTAGATTTGCATGGAAAGCCCACAGGAGGGCTTAACGTAGAGTATTATGTCCAAGTCTATTGCGTAGATGATGCAAAGAAGGTGGGAACTCAGATCCCCATCAAATATGTGAGGTATTTGCACATGAGAATCCTTCTCTTTACCATTGGTAGAGTGGCAGGATCAACTTCTCTACATCAAGCTTCAAGTACTCATATAAGCATAGAAATGGAATGTTTGGTTCATCTTTATGACTGGTGCACAACCTTATTGGTGACTATGAAAAAACAACTTACTTCTATCTAGAAGACAAAGAAAAAAAAACGTTGGATACGATACCATTTTGTTGACATTATTCTTCGAGAGGGTCCTAGGGCTTCATCCCAAGGTCATCTCTAGTATCAACAGCCCAAGGGATCCAAGAATAGCCCTATGGGAAGATTTGATGAGGAGATTGGGGGGAAGTGAAGTTCCCCAAACCACCTAGGATGATGAGTTCTTCCAGTGGTGGGAAAAACAAGTCATCTCAGTGGAGTAATATCCCTATGCTGGGATGGATTTTTTAGCAGATATTGATTTGTTTCTTCCACCTAGAGCAGCATGTGGTGCGATTGGTAAGATTGCATTTTTTTTATTTTTTGATTCTATAATTTTTTTTGGATTTTTTCAAATTATATGGAAAATGAAAAAATGTTTTTGATAGGACAATATGAATTAAAAAAATTTCATGATCATGATGCAGACATGGGACCAGTTACGCCATAGGGCTACCCAAGGCACAATTTCTGCAGAGGTGAGGCAAATGATGAAGACCCAGGAAGGACCCTCTATGTTGTACAAAGAAACTTGGAGATTTTGACTCGCCAAGTACCTATGGCCGCTATAGAGGACCTTCCGAAGGCTATCCAGAGGTAGGTGGTAAGGGTACCATGAGACTGGGTGCAGTGATTCTGCCATGTAGAGACTACCATTGTGTTCTATCGAAACAAAAATGTTGGCTAGGGACCTCAGAAGTAGACTTATATTTGATCAGATGACCGTAATATTTTTTTATGATAGACATGATCGGGCATAAGTGCCAAATTTGTAGGTCATTATGGTCCAAGTTTTGTATATTTTGAACACTCTGATATATATATATATATATATATATATATATATATATATATATATATATATATATATATATATATATATAGCAATTTTATATGATGTGATGTCCCAAATGTATGATGACGAATGATGTTTTTGTTATTTTTAAAGTATTGAATGATTAATATGAAAATCAAGTGCTTCATTATTCAATGAGTCTACTAACCAATTATGAGGTCGAGGAATATGAATGAATGTAATAAATTGAAATGAACGTTGTACCAAACTTACCCTCATAAATAATCGATGCAAAAGTGGGTCTCTAACACGATAGGTATTTTTCATTTGTGAAACCACCAGTTGTGAATTCAAGTAAGAAACTAACGAATCAACACCAAGATATATTTCCTCTGAGAGTAGGTTGACCACTGCAGTGAGTGTACTTGTGCATTTTAATGGTTAATTGAAGGGTACAAAGGGTTACATAAAAAACAATAAACCAAATTTTCATGCCTAATGGAGAAGAATTAGGAGAAGGATATTATTTTGTGTGCCCATAATCAATTTTGGTTGATCCTGATTATGAAATCAAGCTTAAGTGTAGAAGTAATCAATGTGAGTATTTAGCATATGCACTAACACTTTTATATGTTGTTAAATAATTAATGGAATGAAAAGCTAGCATTGTGGCAGGAAATTAAATGGTGGAGTAAATCCAAAACCATCCAACAATGTGAGAATTACATGTGTAGACTATTTAATTATTTATATATGTTTCACCTATGTTTGAGAATTAGGTTGAGTTTGACTTATTTTTTTCTCCTCTTAATGTATCTTCGAACCCCACATATGTTGAGAGTATTAGTGTAATCCTATTTAGAAGCAAGAAATTCCTAAAGAACAAGGTGATATTCTCACAAGATGAAAAGGGAGATCCAATTGTAACTTGACCTTGGTCAGATTTATATTGAAGACAAAAAAAGGGGGTTCAACAAGGGACAAACCTAGATATGGATAGCTTGAATATTACATCATTCTTCTAGTTTAGTACTTTGTGCATCATTTTCAAATAGACTTGGAGAAAACTAAGGGAATTTGAATGTTGTTTAGAGCATGCTATGGAAAAAACCTTTGAGAAATATTGTAGACTTGTATGGGACTATTATCCATATGGGACTATTACCCATACATTTGGTAAGAGAATGGACCAATTTTAAAGGATGATGGAAACTAAAAATCATCCTTATATCTTCTTTCTTATTTTGAGTGGACATTAATTACATTTTTGTCAAGCAAGGAGATTAACCTTAATTTATTCCTATGAATGTAGATGCATTTGTGGACAATATAAGACCATACTATGGCTCCAGGCTGAGAATTCTAGGGCTATGGAGGTTTCCCTTCTTATCACTGAATCAATCCTTCGCAATATAATGAACTAGGGCTAGTCGGTTGGCCCACTTGAATGCTGCTTTAGTCCTTCAAGGTCTACACATACTTAGGCCCTATACACCTACCCTTTTACCAGTCTTGTTTTCCTTCAAAAGTACAAGACTCATGGCTCTTCTTTGAGATCCACCTCAAAACCCTCCAACTATACTTGGACTACCATCAATATTCCCAACCATAGTTAATTATTTTTGGAACCACGATTGTCATTAGACCAAAAGCCGAAGGTGTTAGTCTCAACTATAATCACCAGAGTTAGGATCCATGAGAGGTGGTTAGTCCTTGTCGCGAAACAAATAGGGAGTGTTGAACCCCATGTCCAAAATTCTCCCCCCCAACACGAACCATGTGAGTTTCGAACTTGAGACCTGTTGCTCTGATACCAGTTGTTGGAATCACGATTGTCATTAGGTCAAAATCCACAGGCGTTATTCTCCACCACAATTTCCAAAGTTAGGATCCATGAGAGGAAGTTAGTCCATGTCACAAAACACTCGAGGAGCATTGAACCCAATGTTCAACAATTATCTTACTAATCTAGGGAAAAAAATATTTCCCTCATCTATGGCTCTTCAAATTTGCCACCTAGCAATGGTTTCATTCCTCTCAAAATCACTATTCTTTTGTATCAATTTCTTTGTTTCCCAATCTATGAAAAAATCTGAATTACTCCTCTTATCATCCTTTTAACAATATGTATATGACTAAACTAGGGTCACAAATCAACCACTAATAGTCCATTGACAAATTTTTTATAGGTTCCTTCATATCTCTATCTAAAACTCTATGGAAAGTCCACCAAAATCAATTCCTATTCATGTCAATCCATTATTCATATGGCACATTTCCTCTACATGATCAATCTTCTCCTGAGGTCGCACTGTCCTTCGGATCTACTATCTCAACACATAATTATGTAGAACATCATCCATATCTGTGGTCTATATTGTAGAGATAAACCTTGCTCTAAGGGTCACAACCCCTCTTCTTCTATGAAAATTTGTCACACTATTAATGCCATACCTTATCGACTAAATATGATAGGAAACCATCGTAACTAGGGAATTATACTTATGTTCTAATTTCTTTAGAACAAACCTTATCCAGAAATATCAAAAACAAAAACTCTTGCCCCCATAATAAATTTGATATATCTCATATGGATCCATAGGTTCTAGCCATTTCTTTGACTCAATCTTGACATGAACTTCAGATATCTACGTCAAAACTCAAACTAGGGTTACCTCAATCAATATTACGCCTGCGTCTACTTCTGTTCTAGCCCTAAATTCCAGTGCAGGCCCTCCTCCATTTATATTGGTATTTATCGCAGACCTTGTGGCCTAATAACCACCACAAGACAATATGGTATCAACCCTCTCTGCTATTTTTGAATTTTGATTTCTAAATTTGATATAGGCTTCAAATAGAGATACCACTAAAATCACATGCCCAAATTCTCATGAGAAACCTTTCTCAAGCTCAATATTCCATAAGAGAACCATGAATATTCCATCCTACTTCCTAGCTTGAACCCATGATTAAGGTATGAAATAGTCTTGTGAACCCTTACTCAGCCCTCTAACTTGACCTACCATAGGACTACATCTCTTTTGGCCGCTCGATAAAATGAGCCCCTCCTCACTTGATGTTCTTGCCTTCATACACAGGAATTCTTAAATAGATTTTCCTAGCTAGGCCTCTTAATAACCCTCTAGAACTTATGGGATTTATCCACTTAGACCTTAGGAAATTTTATTTTTCCTTTTTATTTTTCTTTTATATTTTAAACCCCATCTTGGGTCCCAGAACCCTTCTATTGGGTTCTTTTCCAACAAATAATTTTGTGACCAAAATCACACAAATCCATCTCACTAGGTTTTTTGAGTACCTCCCAAGCTACACAATTCAACAATTCAAAAACATAGTCTAGTTCTAGTAATGGTAACTTGGTGAAGCTCTTATATTCAAGTGAGGACTTGGTTGGGTTCCCATGTTTCAAATTAAGTAAGGGTAGTTGTGAGGGAATGATAGCCAGGGAGGGTTAGGGCATGCCAAGGAATGAAAAGGCATGCTAACACAATCGGACAATGTCAATGCATCCCAGGTAGTGTTAAGGAGTGGCGAGGCATCAAAAGGGAGACCTAGGTAAAAATGCAGGGAAATGAACAAATAAGAGTGTGTGCCAAAGAGTGTCAATGAATTCAAGTGTGCCAAGGACGAAGTGTGTTAGAAGAATTTCATAATAGGATTTGTAGGAGGCAAGCCTACAATTGTGATAAGGGGCTTGACAAAGAATTTTTAGATAAGAGGATACTTTATGCTTGACAGAACACTATTTGGCCTTTATCTATTATTTTGATATGACATGTGGCACACTTGTGCCGAATTGTCATGTTTTAAACTATTTTAGACAATTTCATATTGTAACGCTATTTGTGAGGGCATGAGTGCCAAGTGAAGCTAGGGAATTCTAACATATGCGAGATAGTTAAAAGGCATGTTGAATATGCTAAGATGTATAAAGTGTTAAGTCATACCAATATGTGCAAGGGTGTGACAATACGTGTCAGGGACTATCAAGGAAACAAAAATGAGAAACAAGTTTAACTACAAGGAAATGAATACATAAGAGGGTTAGAAAGTCATCAATTTACCTTTTCCAAGAGGGGCATGATAGGCACACCATCACTAGGTGGAAATAGGTGCCAAGTGCCAAGTGTTAGTGCATTCTAAGTGCCAAATCATCCTCTATTACTTCTCATATACTTTCCAATAATGTATCTCGAATAACTATAATATTAAACCACTCTAAAGCATACCAAGGCATCTTAATGAATGCTAGACATGGTAATAATTTCCAAGCACCAACACGTGCCAAGTGCCAATGTGTGGTAGGGAGTGATACACGTTTTATGAAGTGGAAGGGGAGAGTGCTAAGGTGTGACAAAGTGTGCTAATGCATGTTGAGGAGTGTTAGGGAGTACTAGGGAAACACAAGGGAGCACTAGGTAAAAATTCATGGAAGTGAATGAATATGAGGGCATGTCAAGGAGTGTCAATGAGTGCTAGCTAGCATTCCAAGGAGGGAGTGACAAGGTATCTTAATCACTAGTAAGGCATGCTAGGGAATATAAGGAAATTTCAAGAAGTGCCAAAGTGTGCTAGGGAGTTCTAGTGTGTGTTAACATGTGCCAAATAGTGCCAAGACATTCAATAAGCTAAGGCATTCCAGGATCCGTAGGGTGCCAGGGTATGCATTGAACATCATAATTATTTATTTTGACACCTCATTTCCACCTACTTTATTCCTTTTTGACCACCATAATCACTCAAAAGACATCAAATCACATGGTTTATAGAATGGCAGGTATAAAATAGTCTTGTTTTTCATAAGTTATTAATGTTATTTATTATTAGTCTAATATTTTCTTTAGCTACCGAAATGAGATGATTCTAGAGCTAATGTCTGATTCTGCAGCCAAGTCTGTTGTTTGATAGGTTTCAAAGTGCCAAATGGAGGGAGAAATATATGGAAAGGTGGTGATAAAATCACTCAATGATTCCCTCCTATCATCATGAACTATATTGGTACAAAAGTAATATGATTAAGGTATGTTGGTAATCATGTTCTAATTCCTCTTTCATATTTTGAAGCCAATGTTTTACATGTGCTTAAGGGTTTAAGTTCTATCGCAAGTTATTGAGTCTCATGAGTGATTTTTATGTTATTTTTATGAACACATAAAATAAATACTAAACAACAACAATGAAAAGTGAAGTACATCACCATACAACACATCAACATAGGGATTTTATGGAGTTCACCCCTCCTAGGCTAAATCTCCTTGGTCGAGCTTCCATGGCTTGGACCTCTATATTATGCTAAAATTTACAAAATGGTGTGTTTATAATGCTTTTCGGCTCCAGAAACCTGCACCAATGAGTTCATAACACTAAAAAATGATACCTTAGCCTCTTATTTCTCCTCATTTGGTTGAAAATTGACTGAGTTATGACCTCTACAAGTCTGCTCCACAATTTCCTCCCCAAATTTAGGTAACTGGCCCCAAATTGGGCTACCTGGAACTAATTTTGGAAAATCCAACGAATTTGTTAGAGCCACCAATGAAATTTGGATTAAATTAATAAATCCACATTACTGGTTAATTAAACCGGAGTAGGATTAACTCAGTGCTACTTTAATAAAAACAAGTTTAAGCATTAATTAAATGTCAACTATGGTTAATTAATCCATGCTTAATGGTTAGGGTCCTCCCACTTCGCTGGTGGTCGTGGGCCACAATTACATGTCTTGGGGGTTGGACCCCTCTCCCTTCATCAATGCATGGATGAAAGTTAAACCATAAATGGAGAACTATGAGGGTATGCATCATGGTCTAGGTGGACTGGTCATGTGGCTTGTTAGCTGGGCAGAGGTCTCGTGTTCGACCCCCGCCCGATCCTTCACATCCATAAAAAAAAAATTACGTAGTTGTGGGGAGGACACATGGAAACCCTAGGCTAATCCACATGCCTCCTCCTCATTGGCCCAAAACACAACCAATGAACAATTTCTAACACATACCAAAAAATGCGCCAACCCCCACCTGCCACTTGGTAGCCCATCATTCGCTAAAGGAAATAGTTGACTGGTCAACCTGCCATGTCACCCCGCCACATAGGCATGCCCAGTCAGTAGTATGGACTACTGATTGGGTTTATCTACACAATTATTTTTTACAAATTTCCCTATTTAGGAAAACATACATAACTCATTTTCGAAGCCATATAGAGTTCATTTCGTGTAAAACAAGTTATGTCAGATTCAGAATGATGAACACTATGCGGTATTTCACATTTCATGTCATTTTGTGAACTCTTACTTTTGAGCATAATTCTGAGCACCTGATCATTCCTCCCCACTAGAAGCTTTTGGACCCCAAAATGTCATATTCAGTTTTTGAACAGGTGAGGTTAAATTTCCCTCTCCTTCCCAATTTCCATCCATTTTTCTTTTGAAGGATTTATTCCTTTGAGCCTCACTCAAAGATATTCGACACTTCCTCTCTTCGATGTCCTTGTTCTTCTGTCAAGTATGATGTTTTTTTGAATCTCAACAAAGAATCTTGGAGAAAATTATTCAATAGATGGAAGTTGAACATTACATCGTTGATATTGAATCAAATGAGTTTCATACAATCTTAAATTCTCAATATTAAAAATAGAGTAAATTTCCATGTATGAAGGAAAATCAAACTTGAAGGCATTGTTACCAATATTTTCGAGAATTTTGAAGGGACCATAACATATTGGTTTTAGGTTTTACCTTCTCTTTGAAGCCTCTCCTTGCTAATGTGGTTCCAAACTTAGTCACCAACTTGAAACTTATAACCCACATGATGTTTTTCGTGTCTCCATTTGTACTTGCCTTGACTTTTTTCCAGTAGATCTTGGACTATTTGATGGACCATCTAAATTTTATCTATGAATTTTATTTGCTTTATATATGTCATTATGGCCATTTATAGCTACATCTTTTCCAAAAATTAAATCCAATGGATATTTTGGAAAGTATTGAAGACATGCCTCAAATGGAAATGTTTGTGTAGAGGAGTGCTTTTCATGGTTGTAAGCATGTTGAATGTAATGCAATTGTTCATCCCACAACTTAGGATGTTTTATGCAATATCCTCGAAGAAGATGAAGGAATTTTTGATTGACCCCTTCAGCCTAACCATCTATTTGTGGATGAAAGGTTTTACTCTTCTTCAACTTATCTTCCATCAAGTCCCACAAGCTTGACCAAAAATTCCCAAAAAATTGAGAATATCGATCACTTACAATAGATGGAGGCAACCAAAAATGAACCCAAACATTTTGGAAGAAAATATGAGTAGTTTGTTCAGATGTGACTTTATTTTTACATGGCATCAATATACACATCTTGTTGAACCTATCCACAACTACATACAAATAATCATGACCTCTTTTTGACAAAGGAATACCTTCTACAAAATACATATAAATACTCTCCCATGGACATGAAGGAACCAAAAGTGGTGTGTACAATCCTAACTTCCTATTACTAGGCTTAATGACTGCACATAATGAACAATCTTTAATAAAACGTGACACACTTTCAAGCATACGAGGCCAATAACAATACCTCTGAATATTTTCCACTATTTTTCTTACACCAAAACATCCAAGAATAAGAGAAGTTTATGCTTCCCTTATGAAATTCACTCTCTCCCCATGTGGAATACAAATTTTGCTCAAATGATACGAAAATTTATTATGTAAATGGTAATCCAATTCCTCAACTTGGCGACCTTGACTCAAGTTTTCATAAACATCTTGAAAGTAATTATCAGAAGTATATTGTTCAACATAACTTTCATGTAAAACAGAAGTATTCTTGAGTAAAGTAGTTGCACTAATAATAGGCCTAGAAAGCATATCAACAACCTTGTTGTATATAAATTTCTTATACATGATGACCATGTGGAATTGTTGCAAGAAACCCATCCATCGAAAGTGCCTTGACTGATGCAACTTAGTTTGCAATTGCAAGTATTGCAATGGTTGGTGGTTAGTGTGAATGATGGTTTCCTTCCCCATGAAATAGTGTCTCCAATTCTTCACACTTTGAATCAACACATATAGCTCCTTGTCATAAGTAGGATAGTTTATCACTACACCATTAAACATTTCTGAATGAAATGAAATAGGCTTACCATGTTGTAAGAGGACTGCGACCATGGCATACTTACTTCCATCGATTTGAATCTTAAAGGTTTGTCTCAAGTTCAGTAGTATTAGTATTAGGGCTGAACTGATCTTCCCTTTCAAAGCATCAAATACTTTTTTTCTTGCCTCCCCAGTGGAAGACCTTATTAACACTAGTCAATGCATGTAATGGAGCTCCAATAGAAGAAAAAAATAGCAATGAAATTTTTCCAATATTGTGTTTCTCCAAGAAAAATCCTTACCTCAGTGACTGTCTTGGGTCTCGGCCAATTCATAATGACCTCAAAATTAGACGGGTCTATCTTCAACTCACCTCCTCCAACAATATTTCACAAATACACTAAATATTTTTTACCAAATCTACATTTTGACATCTTCAAAAAAAACTGTTCTTTTCTCAAGAGATCAAGCACATTTCTTACATGCATGAAATGTTCATCTCGTGATTTTTTGAATATAAAAATATCATCTAAGTAGACAGTGAAAAAATGATCAAGAAATGGCCTCAATACTCATTCATCACTCTCATGAAAGTATTTGGAGTGTTGCAAAGACCAAAATGCATAACAAGCAACTCAAACAATCCTTATTTAGTTCTAAATGCAGTATTCCATATGTCCCCTTTAGTTATTATAACTTGATGATAACCACTTCTTAAGTTTAACTTAGTGAAATACTTTTCATATCTCAATTGTTTAAGAAAATCATCAATTCTTGGCAATGGATAACGATTCTTTACCGTGATTTTGTTTAGTGTACGGAAATCCACACATATGTGCCATGTTCCATCATTCTTGGGCGCCAACACAATCGGTGAAGCACATGGTGAGGTAGATATATGAATGATACCTTTATTCAACAATTATTGGATTTTCTTCTTGATTTCTACCCTTTCCATTATTGACATGTGATACATGCCAATGCTAGGGAGTGGAACATCCTACTACAGTTGTATCTCATGTTGGATTCCCGTTTTGGAAGGTAACCCCTTTGGTTCTTGAAACATATCGCCATGCTGACTTACCAAATCAAAAAACTCATATTTCATTTTATCATCACAACCTTCATAATATTCATAATCCATATCATTCTTTTGTTTGATCATAAGAATCACAAATTTTTTACTTGAATTTACTAGTCTCTTCATTTTCTCAGCATTAACTAAAGAGAGGTTTAGCTTTTTGTGGTGAGATCTCACAATATACTACACTCCATATTTGAACAAGTGGTATGTGTTCTCATAGAGATAGAAGATTTCTTTCCTATCATAGAGATAGGGACAACCCAAAGAAATTATTGATATGTAAAGTGGTACAACATCTAACTCAACTTCATCAATAAAGTTTGCGGCGATTGATTGCAAACCAAAAAATACATTTTCTTTTAACCTATAAATTTGTATCCTTGGCTATCCAACCCAAAGGATATGGCTTGTGATGAGGTATGGTTTCAAGATTAAGTTCACTTGAGACCCACTATCAAATATTGTGTCAATTTTTGTATTGAGACTTCTCTTACATGAAACAACTATATCCTTGTTTCTTCACTTGGAGTGTTACTATGACAATTTGATGAACCAGTACTTGCTATGGATTCTATTCCCTTTATGACCATGGATGAAATTTTAGTCTCATTAGCCAAGTCATATCCAAGATCCCATTGTGTGGTAGCGGTTGTATTTTTTTCTCCTTGTTATTGAATTTCTTAAGCCTCAATTCTGGATGAAGCTTCAAATGGTGGGCTTCATCATGACCATATTTGGAGCAATGGTTACATGTGGTTTTATCCCCTTCTTTTTTAATGGATGCATTTTTATTTTGTTTTCCCTTGAATCCCTTTCCTTTTTCACCACCCTTAAATGGTTTCTTTTTACCCTCTTCTGGTACATTTTTCCCTCTTCCCTCAAGGTGTGTAGCTTGCACACAAACCTCATCTAGACTAGTGGGGTTAAAAATGAGGATTGTATATTTTACGTAGTTTTATAGACCCCCTATATACTTCATCAAGGTATCTTGAGAATGAAAGTCAACACCTAACATAAGAGCTCTTCTCCTAAATCCTTGAGTGTATTCTTTCAAACTTTGACCCTTCAATTGTCTAAAGTTTTTCAAGTTCATAATGGGTTTTCAAATGTAGGATAGAGGGTAGAATTTCCTTTTGATTGAAGAAATGAAATATGACCAAGAAATTGAGATCTTACCATGTTTTTTAATCTCCTCCTGTGTCCTTGCTTCCCACCATACAAGTGTTACGCCCTCCATTCTCAAGGAAGCCAATTGAATATTTATGTCATCCTCATGAAGGTTGTGAATTTTTCAATAAACATCCAAATAACCAATCCAATTATCCAACTTCTCAGCATTTACTTCATCATTATATATCGCTAGCTCAAATTTAACATCAATTTTACGTAAGGGTAATTTACTAGTTCCTTTTAAAGTATGTGTATGAATAGGTGGAAGGGTTGTGGTAGTGGAAAATGATGAAAAGAAGGTGTAGATGGTGGTGAGGACGATTTTGGAGTGGGTAGTGGTTTATTACCATCTCCATGACCTCCTCCTCCTATAGAAACCTCACCTCTAGGAGGCCTATAACTTTCTTCTTGCATCCTTAAATTCCTCTCCTCATAGAGGGATTTTACCATCTCAGTCATATCAAAAAATTCCTTTTTGAATGCTCTTTCCTTTCCTGTCATGGTAGGTTTTCCTTCATGCGACATGCTCATTGAAGACTCAACTTCAACTTGAGGACATGCTAGTGTTGAATACTTTGGAAACATTTCCCTTATTGCTCTTGACCTAATTGCAGGGCTTTCAACCAACATCCCTTCTCCTCTTTTGAGTTTTAACCTTGTAAGCATGACACAAACTTTCAAACAATTAGATCCCTTCTTAAACAACAAACCTAAAACTAAGATGCCAAAAATGATCTGATTAAGGTATGTTAGTAATGTTGTGCGAATTCCTCTTTTAGATTTTGAAACCAGTGTTTTACATGTGCTTAAGGGTTCAAGTTCTCTTGCAAGTTACTGAGTCTCATGAGTGATTTGTATGTTATTTGTATGAAAAATTTAACATGAAATAAAAATTAAAGTACATCACCATACAACACATCAACACAGGAATTCACCCCTCCTAGGAAACATCTTCTTGTTCCAGCTTCCATGGCTTGGGACTCTATGTTATGCTAAAATTTTCAAAATGACATGTTTACATTACTTTTATAATCCTGAAACCTACACCAATGTGTTTAGAACACTAAAAAATGGTACCTTACCCTCTTTCCACTCCTCATTTAGTCAAATATTGACTGATTTATGACCTCTACAATTATGCTCCACAATTTTCTCCCCAAATTTAGCTAACTGGGCCCAAATTGGGCTATTTGGAACTAATTTTGGAAAATCCTCCATATATTTTGAACCCTCCAATTAAATTCAGATTAACTTAATAAATCTACATTAATGATTAATTAAACTGGATTAGGCTTAACTCAGTGCTTCGTTAATAAAATAGGTTGAAGCATTAATTAAACGTGGGTTATGGTTACTTAATCCATGCATAAGGGTTAAGCTCCTCCACCTCCACTGGTAGTTGTGGGCCATGGTTACATGCCTTGGGGTTTGTCCCCATGGGGCTAGCTCACTCTTCCCCCGTTGGATCCTTTATGAAAGTTCAAATAGCAATGGAGAACTATGAGGGTAAGGATTACAGTGTTGGAAAACTGGTGGCGTGGTTTGTTAGCTGGGTAGAAGTCTCATGTTCAACACTCGCCTGGTCCTTCTAGTCCATAACAAAAAATTTGCACAACTATGAGGAGGACATGTGGTTCCCCTGGCTGAGCCACGTGCCTCCTCCTCCTTGGCCCAAAAGACAACCAATGAACAGTTTCCAACACATACGAAAAATTGCGCCAACCACCATTTGTCACTTAGAAACCTGTCATTTGCTGGAGGAAATAGTTGACTGGTCAACCTACCCTATCACCATACCACATAGGCATGACTAGTTAGCAGTACAAACTACTGACTGGGTCTTTCTGCACAATTTGTTTTACAAAATTTCATGTTTAGGAAAATAGACAAAACTCATTTCCAAAGCCATACACAGTCCATTTCGCATGAAACGAGTTGTGCCAGATTCAAAATGACGGAAACTATGAAATCATTCAGGTTTCATGTCATTATGAGAAATTTATTTTTGAGCATAATTCTGAGCACCTGATCTAGTTGCATGGTAAAGGATAAAGTGAACTCTTTTAGTTGTAACAGGTGAGCGAGGAATGATATATACGCCTCAAGATTTTTCTTTGTTTATAGAAAATCGTGAGTGATTTCTATTATGATAAATTTTTTAGTTAAATTTAGTATTCTTTTAGCAAGTCTAGACATAAAAATCTGGACATTTAATGATGCGGGATTTATAAAAATACCTTGAAGCAACCAAAAACAGAGTGAATTTTTATGTGACAGTGAGACTTCAAACTCTGTTTTCATTCAACGAATCCTTTACATTTCAATGCGTGGTAAATTTTTTGATTGGCTCTTGTTACCACCTACTTGTGGAAGGGCCCCTCAAGCAATAAGATTTTGTTATTTTAAGTAGAGTTATTTTATCATTTCGTAAGTTCATTGTTGGATGCATCCTGTAGAATGTTTTATTTCCTTTATTCATTAGATAACAAGCAGTTTAATCATTTAATTAATCATTTTATTTTATTTATTTAGGAGCACATGAATTTAATTAGCCATCAGAGTTTTAATTCAAAACGAGATTGTAATTTTTAAAAACAAATTATTAGTTTGCAAGTTTTAAGCATGAGTGCTACAAATTTTTATTTGAAAGCACTAGTGATTTATCAGTTTGAGAAAGTGTGAACATAGTTTGGTTTTTCATGCAAGATTGTGTTATATTGATAGATGTGTTTATTCTCTTAGAAATCAGGTTTCCTTCCAATCATATTTCAATTAGTTTGCAGAGTCTGTGGGTATCATTTTTCATGAATTAAATCTCATTTTGCAAGTGTGGAATTGATTTAGAATTTTTTATTGGTTGTGTGTATTTCATAATTAGATACAAGAGTGTGATCATCTTTCCTAGAATTAGTCTCAGTAAATAATCCAATCATGTGCACTGATAATTTAATTCAATTTAGATAACTAATATTCCTAGCATATACAATGCACTTACACTTCATCAGTTTATTGGCCCTGGTCAATAATTTATGTAATCAATTTAAGAAAATTAAATTGACAAACAATATGCCAATATTTTTCAAGGAGTATCAAGGCAACAAAAAGAAGAACTAAGCTAAAATGCAAGGAAATGAACACATAAGAGGGTTAATAAATCAGTACTTTATATTTTTCAAAAGGGGCATGCTAGGCACACTAATAATAGGTTTCAATACATGCCAAGTTTCAATGTGTGCCAAGTGCTCATGTATGTTAATGCATGCCAACGTGTTCTAGGGAATGCTAGGGACTACAGGGCATGCCTACACATGTTAAGAGAGTTTTACGCTATGGTAGGGCCTACCAACATGTGCTTAGGTGTCCTAGTCATGGCAAGATGTTCTAGGTACAAATATGTTCTAAGAAATGTGAGGTGACAAGGAATTTTAGTGTGTTCCAAACCATTTAAGATGTGCCAAGAGTGTTGAGGAGTGCTAGATATATCTCATTAATAGAATTGACAACGCTTGATTTTGTATTAAATAATATAGTTTCTACACACACTAATGGAACTTTATCTAAAGGGAATTTATTAGATAATAAACCTAATAGAGATTAATCATGTATTGAATGATAGGAAACCTATATTATCACTATTTGAGGTAAATTATACACGCTAATTAATTCTTAAAAAAATTACTAACCCTAACCACTTTATGGCATTGGACACATAATTAAAAAGACTCCACAACAATGGTATGAAATCATTATCTTTTGAAAAAAAATATAGTAACATGCACATAACATCATCAAAAACTGATTGGAATGATCAATGATGACGAACATTTTTCGACCGTCACCAAAAGTAACCAAAAAGAACATTGGTGATGGTCAATAAAATATCATCATTAGAAGTGTCACCAAAGAGAAAATCAGTGATGGACCTTTAACAAACCTTACTAACAGTGTCACTAAAAATGGCTTTGGTGACAAACCTTAAAGGACCATCACTATATGCAGTTACAACAACACATTTTAAGGACTGTAACCATATGTGACATTGGTGACAGACCTTAAAGGTTTGTCACAGGCATGACCCTCACCAGTGTCCTTTTTTCTTGTAGTGCAAGGATATCATGTAATAACACACTTGTGAAGTTAAAGAGAAAAAGTTTTATGAAACCAACTCCCAAAATAGAAGAAAAGAGAGATCAACACCTTAGAAATCAACCTCTTTGAGGGGAAATCTTCTTTACATTACATAAATGAGAAATTCTTGGATGATACAAATGAAAAAACCTCCTCTATATATATAGGAGTCTATGGGGTCACAATATAATCCTATACAACCTAAAAATAATAATTTAAGGGCACAACAATAACAATAGTGGCTTTTATGGGGCACAATAATAAGAATATGGGAGCAACAGGGGTACAACAATAACAATAAAGTGGTTACACTAACAAAAATAAGGGACTACACTAGTAATATAGGGACCTAACATTCCCCTCTCCTTCACAAAAGTGTTGTCCTCAATGCTTGAGTAGCTCTATATGCTTCTGTATAAAATTGTCATCCTCCCATGTGGAATCTTTAGTGGGTAAGTTCTTCCACTTGATGAGATTATCTAAAATTGATCAATTTCATAGCTGTCGAGTTCCTATTTCCGTGACTGCTTCAGGTTCCAATATTATCTTTCCTTCCTCATCAATTTATGGAAATATTGTTTGAACTAGAATTTTGCAACCTATAACCTTCTTTAAGCATGAAACATGGAAAACTGGGTGCACTCTAGACGAAGCAGTAAGTACCAATTTGTATGCCATAGTACCAATATTTTGCAACACCTTGTAAGGACCATAGTACTTTGTTGATAATTTATTATCCTTCTTAGCTTTCTTGAGGGACATTTGTTTGTATGGTTGTAGCCGTAAAATACCCAGTCTGCTATATCAAAACTTCTCTCACTACGATGTTGATCTACCTGTTGTTTCATTCGATTATGTGCAAAATTTAGGTTATCCTTTAAGACTTGGAGAACTCTTTGTTGATGCTCGATGTGATCTTCCAGTGATTGAACCTTAGAATTTTCTCTTAAATCTGATGTGATCGACAGTTGATGATATCCAGAAAGTGCCATAAATGGGGTCATTTTTTATGTAGTATGGAAGGAAGTTTTATACCACCATTCAACCAGAGCTAACCACTTGACCCATTGTGTTTATTTATCAGATACAAAACAATGAAGATATCCTTCCAAAAGTTTGTTCACTATCTCAGTTTTTCCATCAGATTGAGGATGATAAGATGAGCTATGAGCTATTTAAGTACAAGAAAATAATTATGTCCAAAAATTTCCAGTAAAAATGGGATCTCTATCACTTACAATAATATTTGGGTTTCCATGTAGCTTTTTAATTGTTTCCATAAAAGCAGTAGCACAAAATTTTGCACAAAATTTTTCATACTTGGTAATTCTATCAACTACCACTATGATGACACTCTTTCCTTCATACTTAGGTATATCTATGATAAAATCCATTGAAATATCCTCCCAACGTTGACCTAGAATGGATAAAGGTTGTAGAAGACACAGGGTCTTAATTGTCTCAACTTTGTTTTGTTG
Organism: Pinus albicaulis; assembly: GCA_034641835.2. Classification (NCBI taxonomy): domain Eukaryota; kingdom Viridiplantae; phylum Streptophyta; class Pinopsida; order Pinales; family Pinaceae; genus Pinus; species Pinus albicaulis. The sequence goes on from CM076573.1 coordinate 830,548,265, forward strand.
GCAAACCAAAAATTTCGTCACAAACTTTTGAATATCAGATTTAAGGCCATCCCCAAAAAATATTTCTTCACCCTGTGGTAAGTTTTTAAAAATTATTAGTGTCCTCCTAAGGGAGAGGTGTCCAATTCAAAAAGAGTATTTTTTTTAGTTGGGAATTCTTACAAACATATAAGCGATATTTGTACTGTAGTGAAATTTTTTTCCAAATAATTCTATCATATGTACTAGGATCTTACTGCAAATTTTGAATGAGTGTCCACAGTTCTTCATCATTCTTTCATTCATCCCTTGCTTTGGTTATCCAATCTGGTTGGATAATAGAAATGGCACAAAGCAATGCTTCCACCTCTTCATCCTTTCTTGAGAGTGCATCTGCAACAAAATTTAGCTTCCCTTTTTTGTGGATGATTTCAAAGTCATAACCCAACATCTTTATGACCCATTTTTGTTGCTCTTCTGAAGATAATATTTGTTTCAAAAATTATTTAAGACTATCATGATCAGTTTTTACCTTGAAGTGCCTCCCCATTAGGTAAGGTTGCCATTTCTTTAGAGCATGTAGTATTACCAACATTTCCTTCTCATAAATAACTTTTTGTAAATACTTTTCTTTGATTGGACATCTTTCAAAATAAATGGGTTTTCTTTCTTGCATTAAAACAACACCAGTTCCAATCCTCAGGAATCACATTCCACAATAAAGGTTTTTGTGAAGTCTACTGTAGCTAAGACTGAAAGCAGTACATTTAATTCTTGTGATGTCTAGGTTTTAGCTGTTTTAAGATTCAGCAGTTAATTTTCAAGAATGTTTGTAGTTTCCGTTGTATCTCCACACTTTACTAAAATTGTGATAGCCAATTTATTAACTTAGAAATCTCAAAATCATAGTATAAATATCTTCCGCCTTATTGTTTTAATTTTAATATTTTCTATGACTTTCTCCCGACAGCTACACATGACATAGAAATTCACCTCTAAATTTGTAAACATTTATAGTTTCATGAATTTTTTCTTTAATAGTTTTATACTCTACAAAAGATGTAATATGATCTTCCAACACTGTCAGTCTAGGACAGTATCAACAAGATTACTTTGAGCACGTCAAATGGAATCCATCAACTTGAAAAGTAGGAAGGTGTATTTGTGCATGGCCAGTAAATAAGTATGACAAATTCATACTAGGTCTCTCTCTCTATGAAAGTCAAATGTTGTTTTGGAATATCTTCAAATTTCTAGCATTGTTTATTATCTTAAATGAATATAATAACTTGTAAACAGTCTTCTCCAGCAGATTCATCCATATCAATAGCTCACCTGAATAAATGACTTTAATAAGGGTTACTTAGGTCCTATAATCAATAGTATGGTCATATCTATCCTTCTTGTGCAACAATACGACTGGAGCAGAGAAAGAACTTTGACTAGGTTGAATTATACCAGCCTCTAACATTTCTGCAATCATACGTTCAATTTTCCCTTGCGCTAAGGATATGTATATTCATTTTTGGAGGAACAATTTTCAACTTAAAATGAATTAGTACTATCATGACTTCATGAAGGTGGTTACTCTTGGAGATTCAACACCTTGAATGACGAACAAGACCTTTGACCTAGATACAAACAGAAGATTTTGATAGCTTTAACTTTCAGTGACAACAATTTGTACTATGTCTTTTGTTTTTCTTCAAGATTTTTCACATGACTTGTTTTATTATTTTTCTCGGCTTCCCTGGGATACCCCGTAATTCAACTTCCTTTCCTTCTGAAAACAAATTCAAGAAAATTTCTTGAAAATTAAAAGCTACCATCCCCAAAGATTGTAACCATTGTACTCCTAGTACAACATCAGCACATCCCATTGGAATGTAAATAATTGGACTATGCAATACGTATTCCCCCATGGTTAGCTTGATATTATGGCATTTTTCAGAGAAATTTATAGTTCCTCAATTTGCAACCATCGCTTGACACTCTGGTGTTGGGTATAGGAAGCAATTCAATTCCTTGTCTACCTTAGAATGAATAAAATTATGGGTACTACCCAAATCAATCAACACTATTACCTTTTTCTTCTTGATATGTCCTTCTATATTGATATTTTGAGGTGCAGTAATTCCTGCCACTGCATTACAGGATATGGTCGGACTCATTTCCTCTTTCTCTAGGGTTGGTTCCTAGTGTATATCCTCTTATTTTGAATATTTTTGTTCATTTTCTTCCTCCTCTTCACAATATATATAAACTAATTTATTCTTAGCACACTTATGACCTTTAGTGTATTAGCTATCAGAACTATAGCAAATCCCTTTTTCTTTTTTTTCTTCCAATTGTTGGGGTGTTAACCTTGTAGGTTGTCGAAGTCTAGGAGTAGCAACACTTCCATATTTATAAATGTGAGTGGTAGGCTTCCTTGTCTCCATAATTTTACATTCAATTTTTCTTGCCAACCTAAAAGTCTTCTCCAATGAATTAGGTTCCCAAAGTCGAACCTCATGTTGGATGCTATCCTTTAAAGAACCTATGAATACATCAATCCTGTGTTCCTATGGAATATCATTTACCCTTATATTCAATTTTTGGAAGTCCTCAATGTGCTCCACCATTGAACCCTTTTGTTTGAGATTTATCAATTGGCTAAAGAAGGTGTTGCTCTATGTATCCTCATAATGTGCTATCATTTCCTCCGTAAAAATTGACCAAGTGACAATTTTTTTAACGGAGAAAAGCCATCGATACCATAAAAATGTATTTTGATCTAAATATAAAGTTGCAATGCATACATTTTCTGTGTTTTGCACATTATTGAGATTAAAATATTGCTCCATCTGTATTATCTATGTCACTGGATCCTTGCCCCCAAACTTCCTCATATCTATATTTTGAATATGATGGGTCTTCAATCCAACATTAGAGTTTATGAAATCACAATTAAAATCTATTTTTTTTCTCATCATGAGTCTCCTCTACTATCTTTTCGCCCTTAGGAATAATTTCTTGTATCAAATTTGTCAAACCTTCCTTCAAACCTATCATGTTTTCTTTTATATCATTCTTCATGTCTTCCATGTCATCCATCTTAGCTTCCATGCCATCCATCTTAGCTTCCATGCCATTCCTCAAACCATCCATCTTAGCTTCCACGCCTTTCTTCAAACCATCCTTATTAGCTTCCACAAATTTCTTCAAGCCATCCATCTTAGCTTCCATGACTTTCTTCAAAACTTCCATTTCATTTTTTGTTTCTCTTTGCGAGAGCGAAGGTTGTTGCACTTGGTCTTGTAATTTTGATATATCATGTTGCACTTCTTCCTCTTCATGATTCATAGTAGATCCTTCTGATGGCTTAATGGGTGTTGAATTATTTCTTGGGGGAATTTTAGAACCCAATACTGATATCTATGCTTCAATATTCCCTTGGAATTACTTCAAACTGATTTTTCAAACAAGACTTATGCAATTTGAAAAAAAAATACACACCTTTTTCTTTCTTTTAAGGAGCTCGGTATTGAAAATGATGTATCTCTATAATTTCAGATCCTCGATATTTTATCTTCATTCCTTTAGTATCACTCTGAATCTTCTTTCCAATTCCACAGGTTTGACCTAATTTGGATTATTCAAGATAAATTTATGCCCAATCTCCCACAATGGCCTAATTATGGATTATTTCGGTAGAGAAAACTTATACGGTGTGCCACGTGTCACTGTTTCCTCCTTCGGATCTGAAATTGAGACATGAGAAACCATTATCTATGTACTTTCTGCCACTTTTTACAAAATTCCAATCCGATGATCATAGAGAGAGTTATGATGATTTTCCCAAGGTAATTTCTTTGAGATGAAATTCAGGAACCTCTGAAAACCCCAAGATCCACAGATCATATCTCTGATAATATTGCGAACCAAGATTTGAAACTTTTACACCAAGTTCCTCAGGAGCTCTTCGCAAATATTTTTTCTTTTAGCTTCTGAACCTTCGTAGAAAATAAGTTATAGTGACAGTTCCACGATGACATGTTTGAAGTAGCGAAACCCTAGAATCCAAAGCTCTAATACCAAATTTTTATGAAACCAACTCCCAAACTAGAATAAAAGAGAGATGAACACCTTAGAAATAAGCCACTTCAAGGGGGAAACCTCCTTTACATTACATAAATGAGAAATTATTGGATGATACAAATGAAAAAACCTCCATTCTATATATAGTAGTCCATGGGGTGAGAATATAATCCTAGCTGACCCAACAGTAATAATGTAAGGGCACAACAAAAAAAATAGTGGTTTTTTATGGGGCACAATAATAACAATATGAGGGCTATAGGGGTAAAAAAATAACAATAATGGGTCTACACTAACAACAATAAGGGACTACACTAGTAATATAGGGACCTAACACAAAGAGGCTATCAAGCAAGAAGATGAAGGGACACTACATCATGATGGAATATTGAAGATCAAAATCTTAAGGAAGACTCCATATCATCAAAAATCTAGGAGGATGAAGATGAAACACATGAATGACATATCATAAGCATACAAGGGAGGTCATCAAGAAGAAGACCTGGAAGAACCATCATGAAGACATCAAGAAATCCTTGACCATGATAGAATGGTGGCAACTCATGCTATCTTGGAATGTTTCAACACTCATCTAGACCCTTTGGAGGGTGAAGAGAAATAACAAGAAAAGATCCATCATGGAGAAGATAAAAATATGTTATCTAGGAGAAAGACTTGGTTGGAGTACATCAAAATGAAGTTCTATGTCATCAATTCCAAGCTATGACTTGTCGAAATGTCATCACAAAGTCATGTGTGTTAATGTATCTTGCCACATATTTTGTGGAAAGCAATTATTGTATTTTCTAAAATAGGAAATTTTAAAATGTGTGGATTTCCAAGGGTCCCACATGGTGTGTGAAGAGTCACTAGAAATTTATAAAGTCATTTAGAAGCTCAAAGGTCATGTATGAATTGTAAAGTCATAGTAGAATATCAAGGGTCATGAGGGAGATCAAGAGTCACATGGGAGGTGAAGAGTCACCTCATTTGTTATAAATATACCCTCATAAATGAAGAGAAGTAAGGAGGCACTTTGGGCATTTGAATTTTTACCTTGGATTGTCTAGTTTGGCATATGAGAGAAGATATTTATTCAGAGGAGAAAGTGGCGGCTTAATAGTCCATTATTGGGACTAGTGTGGCAGCATTGTACTTTATATTTTTGGAATTTCACTTAATATATGAATCTCTAAGCTGATGCACTTTCATGCATATGTCGTGAATGATTGTAAGACTATTCTTTCATTTTTTTATGTGTATGTTTATGTTAACACATACTAATGAGAATGAACTATTTCATTGGCTTTGGTATGCACCTAATTGAACATGCATTATTACTTCCTTTTTATTATCATTGTTATCTTGTGACCTAATTTGTAGGTTAATCAACAGTTCTTATTTCATGCTCTTGTGTGTCTCTTTTAGGATAGTACTGTTAGATTTATTCTACAGGTGCAATCTCTCTTTTTTCTTCCGTGAAAGCATCTTATATAAATTAAAATTGTATGCCTCACAATGCCAACTTCCTTGCTTGATCCAAATATTTTTTGCATAATCTCTTATGTTCATAATTACAACCAAGGAAAATTTATTTTAGTGATGGAAACTGACCTTATTTTTAACTGGGTTCCTACTCCAAATAGTGTGAGGTATAATTAGTACTTCATACCAGGGAGACCCCATTGGTTGACATATTTTGAGCACCATCAACAGATTCCTTGTGTTAGTCAACAGTCATTTTTACTATATGAAGATGACTAAATATTATTCCTAGATTTCTAAAAACAAGATTCATGAATATTGTGAGTTTTAGAAATCTCACTGCCTTCATTATCCTTAGGATAAATTTTACATTGTTTCACTCCTCTCTCATGTCATGGTCAGCTTACCACCCCTAGAGGACCCCTCATGGGCTCATCCCATTCATATTTATCCTATTTTTCCACCCATGACATCAGTACTCTGTTTTATCCTACCTCAACCCTCCACTTGCCATCTAGAATCATCAACCAACCTACTTTTTTCCCATGTTCACTAGATATCTTAAGCATTGATCATCTCAAAATACCTCTATGAGCTCTTTAGATCAGTCAAGTGCATCCATTTCTATATACTCAAATACACCCATTGATCAAAAAGCTCTATTTTGAAACTGTTGAGATCCCAAGCCTAATTTCAGTAAAGGACTCCCACTAGGTCACTAGGGTTTCATAGATTTTAGGGTTGTTTTGGGTGTTCTAAATCACTGTTTTTCATGTGCTAAGAAGCTGAATCAATTATGAGAGAAAATCAGCACTATTTGTCCAAGATAGATCAGAAAGGTCAACAAGGAGGACCTCCTTATCAAGTTTAAGTGCTGCAAAGGATAACTGTTCATTTTGAAATTTCTGCAGGAGTGTCAATATGATTATCAGCAGAAAAAATTGGTAAGGTAAGGGGCTTGCTCCTCATTAAACAACATCCAAAGAAAAGAAGGAAGAAGTAGCCTATCTTCAAGAAAATCAGGATTCCTAAACCTGATCTGACCAACATTATGCCCAACAAGGATCCAATGCAGCACATAGAAGGTTTGCAGGGACTGTTGAAGGTGACTCCTACGGTTTGTCAATGTAAACTGTTTCACTACCTCAAAGGGAGAGAATGCAAGGAATATCAGTGAGGGAGGTCAAGTTTTCAATAGTAGTCAATTTCCCTCAAATGGTCAAAGGAATAAAAGCCTAGGGTTGAGTTTCAAGAGGAGAAATCAAGCTAATCATGAGGTTACTATTATGTGACTAAAGTTGTCAAAATCCAAGAATGTCAGAAGGGACAAGATCAATATGACATGGCACCTACAAATCAGAAGTGGCTAATGGGAAATGGCATACATGGTTATGAAGAAAAATCACTTTTTAGAGACAGTTTTATTATGCCTCACTGCCCAAAATCAGTAAGGAGGAAATACAACAAGTTTTCATGTCACTCACACTCAAAAATGAAAAAACCAAAGGAAGAAGAACCACTTTGAAAATTTTTCAAGTCACCTGAAATAAAAGGTCAAAAGGATATTAGTCAAAGTGATAAAGTGACCAAAAAACTCAAAACATTTGCAAAAGTGGGTTTACAATTTTAATTTATTTTTCCCTAGGAAGTATAAAGGACCTTTCTACTCTCTTCCTATCTTATTTTACATTTGAAAGAGTGAGGAGCCTTCGAGAGAAATTGTTGAAGATCTGGCAAAATTCAGGAAAAATCTTCTGTATGCTACGCTCTTAGGACACCGTGCTACATGCCTGTGAGTGCTTTCCTCCAAAAAATCAATGGTATGCTGCACACTTTTGAACAGACGCTATGCATTCACTCTGTGCAGACCCAACAGCCTGACAGTACTAGCCTATAGAGCTGACCCGACAGGCCCAGACGCTATGCATTCGGCGCTGCACATAGACAAGCCCGGTAGGCCTCAATGCTATGCACTGAACGCTGCATGCAGATTGCCTGACGGGCCCATTCAAGCTATTGTCTGAGAATTTGACTCTGCACATCCAGCAACAGCCTAGTAGGCCCAACAGCCTTGCCTGACAGGACCAACAGCCTTTGCTTGACTGGCCCGACGCTATGTGCCTGCGTTGCATGTTCAGGAGCATCCCAACAGGCCCGAGCAACCACCCAACTAGCCTGGTGCTACGTGCTTGTGCTGCGCTTTCAGCTAGGAGGGCTTATACAACAAACTCAAGCCCAAATTTTCTCAAAAACTCGTCAAAAGTCACTTCTAAGGGTTTCCTAGCACCTTTGAGGGGTAAGTACAAACAACACCATTTCATTTCCTAAGTTATTTTCATTTAATTAGAGGAAAAAACCCTAGATTTCTCCATCAGTTTTATAAAGCAAAACTAGGGTTTTTACCTTCAAGGCAAGAGTAAAAGAGAAAAATGTCAAGGGAAACTAATAGTGGCAGTGGTGAGGGAGGCCAAGGGCCTAGAAGACACCAGAAAAAGGGTGGAAGGGTAAACAAATTTGAGCCACTAAATAACAAGGAATTGATGGCCTCCCCTATGATAGTTTCATATTTCCAAGAGGTGGGTTGTTTTGACTTCTGTGGAAAGGTACAAAAGGTAGAAAGTCACCTTGAGTTGACCAAGAATTTGATCCTTAACCTCCATGACCATCAAGTACATATATCTAGGGTGAAATTTGAGTTATCCCCCAATACCATCTCTATGGCCACTGGGATACCTTGTATGGGAGAAAAGTGGTTCAAGCAGAAAAATTTGGACCTGAGCCATTATCTATGTTTTTTAAAATCTAGAGACCTAGCTGATTGCAAATGCATTTTTCCATTTTCACATCTACTAGAGAGATATGCACCCTTGATGAAAGTCATTGTGAAATATTTTACATGTGACGATAGGTTTTCCAGGCTTTATTCCTACCATGTAATACTGCTCATGCACTTCAGTAGGGCCAATCTGTTACATTTTCCTTATTATATTTATAGAAGTATTGATAAGATGTCTTACATTGTGCAAAAGAAACCTCCTTCACAAAAAATTCAAAGTGTTTTCCACCATTCTCTTATCCAGATAATTGTGCTGCATTAATTAGAGAAACAGGGTATTCCATGGGAAGTGTTCATCACCCTTGAAGTTTTCACAAACCCACAGCCTCATCATCAGCCAAATTTACCATCATCATCTCATCCTACTCCCTCCATTCCTCCATAACCCCTCACTGACCATGACTCCTCATCTACACATGAATCCTCTCCTCAAGAAAGCCTCCCTCCCTCACCTTCTCCTAAAGCATCAAATCAAGAAGAGAATTATGAAGGAAAGGAAGAAAATAAAGAGCAAGAAGAGGACAGTGACGAAAATAACAGTGAAAAAAAGGAAATTAATGATGACGAAGAGGTAGGTGAAGATGAGGAAGAAGAAAATGATGATGAATAAAGTGATGAAGAGGTAGACGATGAGGAAGAAACAAATGATGAAGAAGAAGAAAATTACAATGATGAAGAGGCAGAGGATGATGAAGGAGAGGAAATTGATGATGATGAAGAGGAGGATGATGAAGAAGAGACAAAGACAAAAAATGATCAAGAAGAATGCAGTGAACAAGCGAGTGATAATGAGGATGGTGACAGTGAAGAAGATAAAGAAGAAAGTAGTCTTAAAGATGAAAACAATGAGGAAATTGTAGAAGCTAAAGGCAGCATAGATAAAGATGATGATAGTGCGGAAAATGAAAAAAATAAAGGCAGTAGTGACACCTATGAAGCAAGCCTCGGTGATGGACAAAATAGAAGAGATGAACAAGATGAAGATGATGATTGTGCAGAAAGTCAAGGAGAGGCTAATGACAGTCATGAAACTAATGAAGGAAATGAAGGGGTTGATAGTAAAATTAAAGATCATAGCAATGAAGAGGTAAGCAGCCTTGATGAAGAACAAAATGACAATGTAGAAATCATTGAAGAGGTTGAAAGTGGTGATGATGTTGAGAGAAAAGAGTACAATGATGAGGTAGAAAACATAATGACTGATGATACTAATGATGAAAATGAAGAGGGTAATGACAGCATCAAGGACCACAACTATGATAAAGACACCAACAAGACCACAATCACACCTCTTTCATTGAACTATCAAAGAGAGCCAAGGCTTGTGTTTGCTTCCTCCAAAAGGCAAGGGACCATGCCATCCACCTCAGCTTAGCCACTAGACAAAGGGAAACTAAAGATAAAGGAAGAAGAAGAAGATCATGAGGTGGAGAGGGAGTTTGAAATCATTCAGGTGGACAATCATGAGGAGAATGAAGCAAGGATCACAAACTTGCTCCTTCAGAACAGAAATACACAAATTGAAGACCTCCAAGCACATTTGGATAGGCCAAGAGTGTGAATGATGCCCTTGACTTGGAGAACATGCAGGTAGGAGAAATTTTTTTTATTTATGAGGTTAGAGCCATCAAGGCCCGGAAAGAAGTGCAAATAGCACACGTAAAACTAGAACAATTCATTGGCACTTATGAAGAGAGTGAGGATGAGGAAGGAAAATCTAGGAGGAGACCTAGAACCATGGGGTTGAAGAAGGCATTGACAAAACAAAGGGAATAAGAATCAACCTTAGCAGAACAACTCCCTCTAGGTGAACTATTAGCCATGGAGATAACACATGATCAGGACCCTTGGTTGGAAAGAGCCAACAGACACTTAGAGGCTAAATTAAAGAGATAAAATCAAGATCTTGATCTCCAAAGGAAGATGACCAATCATTATGCCCGGAAAAACCAAGTTGCAAGGGCTAAACTCAAGAAGGCCAAAACCAAGATCCAAGCACTAAAAGAGTAAAAATACCAATCTAACCTTAGAATCTTGGCACAATATTCTCTACACGTCTCTCAAAACCCATGAGGCACACATACACAAAATTTGGGAGAATTTTGACAAATTTTGGTTTTTTGCTGATTTGGAGGGCCAAGGGGGTAGCACCCTTGGTGCTACGCTTTTTATCAGGGAATACTTAGGAGGAAAGGCTTAAATTTTTGGAATCCCTAGCTCAATTATATTATTATCACAAAGTTCTAGGTCAATTGGGGTTGTTTTGGTCCTCCAAAAGGGTCAAAAACACCCTAATTTTCACCTTTCTGCCTAGTTTTTAGGACAGGTGCTATACCTTTACCAACCTTGTCATTTTTTATTTTTGAATAGGTTACAGAGGTCCAATCAGAAAACCAAGGGTATTTCTATAAAGGAGACTCAACATGCTTTCCAACGGGCCATGATGGATCCTATTCTGACATCTGGAAGGCCTTCAAAAAATTGCTACAATTTGACGTAGTTTTCTTGCTCCTATGCTATGCCCTTGGTGTGGAAATTCATCCTAAAACTCAGTGATGCACCCTTATAGAGGAAAATTCAACAATGTATGTTTGAAAGTTTTGGAGGCTTGGCAGAGCCCAAATGTCAATTTCTTTGCTAAAAATGCCCGAAAAGATTTTTTTTTATAGATATTTTGTGCCTTGGGCTTTGCAAGGTCGCAAGGACAAAAGTTACATATCTAATTAGCCAATAGGCTTCTAAAGACTCTATTAGGTTTTTTTACCTCCTTGATTGTTAAATAGAGCATTGAGTATTCATGTTTTTTTGTTGTTGTTATGACTCTTATGAGTAATACATAGTCTTTGGAGCTTGAAGAGAAATTGGTGTTGTGGAGCTTGTGAATGGCTTGTTTTGCTTATTTACGAAGAAGGCTTGCTTGTAGGATCCCTGAGCTTGGTTAATGGTGATGTGCTTCTATTCAGTTATTGTTTTCTTTTGTATCATTGTGTTTCATCCTTATATATTGCATTAGGATAAAATATTTAGAGTAAGAAATTTTCTTTAGAGACACCTTAGCTCTATTTATCCTTCACTGCTTCTATGATTTCCTTTGCTAGGTCAGTTTAGAGAATTCTTCATTTCTCTCTAAACCCACCCAAGCTTGTTTATCTTATGAATGGTTTAATACAGTAGATATCATAGATGTTTATGGTAATCCTTGCTTCTTTGATATCACTACAACACTATTTTGAGGTCTCTCTTTGAAGTACCATTTTTTAGGTTTGCCAAGGAGGTTGTGTTTCGATCATACCCTTTGACCATGCTTGAAAATTTGTTTCAAAGATCTTTATAGCTCTGATCAATGATGTCTATGAGTTCCCTATTCCTTGATTAAATTTATGTGTTAATCTTAAATTTTTTCTAACCTTGAATGTGAAATCACTAGAAGTTAAATGAGTTTCTTGCCTTCTATATTTCATTGGATTTTTTTTTCTGAAATGCTTATTTTCTTAAGTGAAATAAAAGAGCTATTGGTGTGCCCTGTCTATTGATTACTTCTTTATGCCAAATAGTTTTGAATTCCCTTCTTGTTTTAAGTATTTGACAAAGGGTTCTTGATTTCCCTTTTCCCTACTTTGTTCACAAACTTGATGTTCATTTCCTTCCACCAAACCTTAAGAATCCATCTAACCATGATAGATTTTCCTTGTGATGCTCCCCACTCCATTGTTGAACCTTCCATGAATTTTTGTAGATTCCATAGCCCAATAACTTGAAAATATCTCATTCCATCTATTCTACTTGATCATCTACCCAACCCCAAAAAACAAACAAACCCTAAACTTAACAACTAGCCTAAAATCAAACTCTAAAAGAAAAAAAGTTCACATCCTTTGCACAAAATAGAAAGAGCCCTCTCTGAGTCTAGGAAGGCTAGGTCCTAGGACTCCAAAGACTGGTCTGATGTTATCTCGTGCATTTGGTCCACCAATCTGCTAAATCACGGTACACTAACACCTTGGATACTAACAGAAGCATAGATATTAGTGATCCCTCGTATTGAACCAGGAGTGTCGCAACTCCCAGGGGATACTCAACTTTACTTTATCAACCTAGGATTCGTGCAAAAATGGAGGTGAAAATTCTATATTCATAACATATGAGCTCTACTCATGCCATCCTCATCTTAGTGCTACCATGAGGTGCTAGTAACTAGGGCTACTCTGAAAGAGGAAGTCTGTCACACTTCTAAATGAAACCTAAAACTAAAAGAATATCATAACTAGTACTCTGTTGGAAATAAAATAAGATACACTATATTACACTCATTTCTCTATTTAATGTCTACTTTTTCAATGGAAAATAATAACACTTCTTCTAATTACAAAAAAGGAAACTATACTAGATCGAATTAAAATTATAGACTACCTAATGGACTTGCAAAAAGGGAATTAATCTATCTTTTCACGCACACTAAATCAATGACTAATTTACTTCTATATATTGCATGTTATCTATTGTGCTAATGATGTATTCTATGATGGCCTAATCACATTCAAATTACTCTATTTTTCAGGAAAATAACAAGGATTTTCGGTGTCGTAAGGGTGTCCCTGACAAAGGATTCAAATATGCGGCTCCACAAATGTATTTTTTAGGCTCAAGTGAGGTGGAGGAGTGATTTTAAAGTGATGGAGAGGGCTCCCAATGCTACTACAGGAAGTTGCTAAATGATTCTTTTTTTTCTACAGGAAGTCATGTAATGCCATAGGAAATAGGCTGAGAGAGTTTGGAGGCTAGAAATGGTGGAAAGGATGATAGGAAGAGTGACGGAAAGGTGTGTCTAAGGGAATGAAAGATGACCAACCCCGTTGGCCAAGCTCAGAACCCTAAAAAGGCCTGTCTTGCACCAAAAAGGTTGCTCTCGGTGGGTGTTATGATGGTATCCAAAACAGGGGTGTGGGTGACATAATGGAAGGTAACTGAAGGAGGGTTGAAACCTAGAGTGATAGTTCTGAAAGTGGGTCCTTCTCTATTTTTATAACCAATCATACAACCAATACATCCACTCATGCATTTATCATCAAAATTGTCATGTAAATGGTGGAAAATATGAGTTGAATTTACTTGAAACTACTCATTCACTTGAAACATAAATATAACTTTGAACCTACAACATATTCATGATAAGAAAATTGAAATCTATCATAAATTTTCAAAGAAATCATAAACATAATATGTTTGGTCTGTGGTGTAAGTCCTTCCTCCTCAAACTATAATGGAAGAAGTGATAGAGGGAAATTTCCAACACAGTTTTGATATTGTAGATGCTACCAAAATGCAATAACATTAACCAACTACTAAAGAATAAAGGAAAAACAAAAATGTATGCAAGAGAGAGAGCATGTAGCTCATGGATTGGGTTGTAACCTACAAGGGTCAGTCCTTTGAAATCAACTCAATAAGAAATAGACCAACCGATCATTCTTATTTCATAACCAGACTCTTACATTAACAATGATAGTTAAAATATATAACAAAAAGCCAAGATTTCTCTAGCTACATGTAAAATCCAAATCCTAATGAGCTCTTGCTCTCGTCTATTTATAAAAAAAGGTAGCTACCAACATCTCCCTAAAAAGCAGGTATTTCTCCCCTTGATCTTTGAGATAAGTGGAGCTTGGATCCCTCTTAACATCCACTTGCTCGAATGCCTTTGACTTTGAACTTTTGGAGGAGGATATGAGGAGATATTGGCTGATTATAGGAGTTACGAAGGTAGTCAAACTTCCTATGATTTCTCCTCGTTGTCTACTCCAAGACCTTACATGGAATTTCACTAAAAAAATAACATTATTTCCTTCATTTCCTACAATTAAACCATGTTAGGCTTCAATTCATGACAATCCTTTTACAACATCCTCACCAAGAAAAATATGAAAAAATTTAATCAAATGTGAGCGAGAGAGAGAGAGAGAGAGTAAATAATCTAAAAGGGTGACACTATAACCCCTTAAAATATACCTAATGATGGCCCTCATCATCACCCCCCTACTAGAATTTTTTCTCATCCTTTGATGAACTCAATCCTCTCTCTTTATTTCCTTCAAATATCTGGCTTCTTTGACATCCCAAGGTAGCATGGAAGGGGTTCCTACTGGTGGGTAAAATCCTGCATTTGTTTTTGCTTCTTCCAATTCCTTCTGATCCTAAGTTTTCTCTCTCTCTTTATGTAGCGCCAACAACAAAGGTGGGTTTAACTTTAATCTGAGCCACTAGATTTTCATTCTCTAAATTTCTCTTTTGTAGAAGGTTTCTCTTTCCAAGTTAGATCTCAATCAGTCTAGAGTATGGTACTTCATGTTATTTAAGCTAAGTGGTAGACCCTGGCATATTATTTGGCATGCTATTACACTCTCCTCTCCAAGTAATATGGATATTTCATAAAAATGTGAAATTTATTGTGCTTGGGTGTCAAGGTATTTATCTGCAAGGTTATCATAATTGGAGATCATCTGGTGATTGTTTATGACACCTCTAGGGCTGATGAATTGTGCCCTGATTTGGAGGGGTTCTCTTTCTTCTCCCTTCATCACCCTCTTGAATTCCTATACCCTTGTTTATTCATTTGTCAACATATATGCTAATGCCATCAACTTCATATCATCCAACCTATAATCTGGGTCCCAAATGTTCATGTCAGTCAGAATGATGTTGTGCATGTAGAATTATGCCAACCTAGCTCTCTCTTCAATATTGGTTTTTCTGTATAAATCAATGAATTTCCTGAAGTTTTGAAAGGGAAATGAACCATTTTGTGATAAGGTTTTGATCTGAAACTGTAACCATTTATGTTTCAAATATACGACATAAGAATTTTAAGGGTGTTTGTATTGTATTTCCTTGATGCAAATATCTACCATAGTAGCCATTTGTCTGTCTTTTTGTTGCAATTTCTCCATCAGTATCATGTTCTATGCTTGCACCTCTGAAAATGGTATTTTAATAATGAATCTCTAAGCCTGATATCAGCTAAGTCCCTCCCCATCCCACTAATTTTTTTCTCCATCAATCCCACATCTTCAACATTTCTAGAATTTGTAATTTTCATCCACTTGTGGGTGCACCCCATTTCTCTTTCTAGCTCATAAGAGAGTGGAATGGAGAACTTCTCAGGGATCAACCTCCCTCATTCAATGAACTTATAATAAGAGCTTAAATTGGGTTTTGGGGTAGGTTTTTGGAGCTCTACAATGTATTTATAGAAAGTTTGTGGAGAGGTTGCTTCTACTTGTGGATGTGGTCCTACAATTTGAGCCTCCTCTTTTACCTTTTTTTTTTTTCAATTTGGGCACTCTGACCTTCTATTTTTTCCTTTTGTTCTTAAACTTGGGAACTATAACCTTCTATTTTTTCCTTTGGTTCTTCAATTTCGGCACTCTACTCTTCCTGTAGCACTTTCTGCCATTCGTGTAGCATTCTATGTCTTTCTTGTATCACACCATGTCTTTCTCATAGCGTCTATTTTTCTCCCTCTTGGGGGTATGTCATAAGTACTGATCGTTTCAAGGATGCTAATATAGAGTATATCCTTCTTGCATATGTCATGGTTGTCTTGGATGTTGTCTTGGGGGAATTGACTTCTTCAATAGTTCCTTCTTCTTGCCCTATTTTTTCCCTCGTGCTAGGTGACTCCTCAATGGTGATGGGACTCCCTATTAGTGTTTTTGGCCTTCCATGTTTCACCCTTGTGCCTTTCTTTGTTTTTAAATACATGGGAGTTTTCCTTTTCCTCTTCCTTTTGAGTTTCATAAGGGTGCTTAAAGTGGCTAAAGAGGCTGCAACTTCCTTCTCAGTGTTCCCTGGTGAAATACTAGTTTGTTGAGGGGATATATCAATGGTATTTTTGGGCCTAAAAGCCTCCTCCACTGATAACTTCTCTTATTACTTCTCTTCTTCCTTCTCTTCACTTTTTCTTTCTTCCTCTGCATCCTCTACGTTTCCTTCCTCCATTACCATCTCTTCTTCTTCTTTTGCCCTCTCAGTATCCTCCTCCCCTATTGTAGTGTCCCTATCCTGAAGGCTAGAGGCAAGGATATCTCTAGGGGTGATTTGTAATTTCCCTATAATAGTTTCTCTATACATTTCAATGAAATTTGACCACAACATAGGAATGATGAGCTTGTTTAATTCATCCTCCACTATAAGCCTAATGAAAGCATGATGGGATAGGTGCTGATGTTTTCACTCTCTAACCCTCTCACTCATATCTATTATGGAGTGGATCAGGAAGTAGGGTATGTTCAAAATCTAATCCAAAGGTAGATCCTCCTTGAATCTCAACTCATGCAATATTATAGAATTGTATACATTAACTACACTGAATCTGCCTTCACAAGAGATGTACTTCATGATGTGGTAAGCCACCTTATCCCATGGGTAAGGTAAAGTCTCCCTTCTTACCCCATTTTTTTCTTCTATGTGCTCCTCATTGGCTAGAAAAAATATTTTCTTGGAAGCAACACTAGTGCTCCTGTCCTCTCCATTCCACCTGATCCCTAGGAGTAAGGCGGTCACTCTGCTGATCAACTGACGGGTTACTATTATGTCTACTACTTGACATCTTCTTGAGATTGCAAAGCTAGTGAAAACTCTCAAGATACCTCATTATCATATCCTTTTAGGAGATCGAAGAACCCCAACTACTAATGCCTTCTGAATATGTCTACTACATGAGGGTGCAATCTAATTCTCTTTGTATATGTGGGTTATCTCTTATTGAAACCTACCCCATTTCTTTTTGTCTGTGTTTGATTTTTGTTCAACATGTATTATTTTGTGGCTTGATGTAAAATTTTATAGGTGATAAGGGGCCATAATACTCTCCAAATTTTAAAATGAGTGTTTTAATCCCCTACCTCCTCATACAATTTCTTCAATTTCCTTAATTATTGGCACATCGTATGAAAATTGCTTATGAATAATTCTTGTGAATTTGACGGGGGTGATGGCCACTTACATATTTAAATTGAATTTTCTGACTAAAAGGTGGTGTATTTATGCTAATTTACACTTGTGGTGGCTTGTATTTCCCTTATCAACATTATGTGGCAATCCTTAAAGATTCCTGTAGTATTTATAGGGTTTCCTATAAACTACCTGCATGCATAGTTAACTAGTGATCGAAACTCCTCGATGACCTCCTAACTTTTTCATTTGTCTAATTGGTTTTGAAATGAGCATGAGTGTGAGGGGAAATGATCCTAGGTACTTTTTATGCTACTTAGAGTGGGCTTGGAGTGTAGTGTTGATGTGTCCATCGCATGAGGTTTCCTTATTTGGGTCGTTTTCCCCACTTGAGCTAATCATCCACTCCTACCGCATAGTAAGCTTCCACTTTATGTTATCTCCTATTTACTAATGTTACTTCCCTACATGGCATGTAAATCCACCAACCTTTTTAGTTCCACTTTCGACAGTGGCCAAGTTAACTAGCCATATTTTTTCTTATTAAACTCTCTCTTCTCGACAATAATTCATTTAGTCAATTTATGCATAGTGAGAAGGTGAGGGATTCATACCTAAGCCTTACCTCATTGTCAATTAGTTGTAGGATCCTTCATGTAGATAGCTGGAGCACTGAAGTAATCATGGAGGTTTCCTTTATTATTTTTGTGTTTTATTTGCTAATTGAGGTGCTTACTGTGTTTTTTTGATGTGTCTTCTATAGGTACTTCATGGAGGCCTCAAGTCGATGTTGTTGATGTAGCTTCTTCTTTGGAGTCCTATGGTGATATTCAAGATTAGGTATTCAACCTGTGGTTTTTTCTCTAGATGCTCTAAGTCATGGTCGAATGGTCATGGTGTATGGACATGTGTGCTACAAGAAGAGATCATCTTCCTATAGCAGCCCCTTTTCTACAGATCTGGATCCCAAAATGACATGAGGTGGTGATGAAATTATGTGATAATGATGGGGGTGGTGTTACGATGTTGAGGCGGTGGTGTGGATTAGGAGAAACATGAAATAAAAGGCCATGTGTTTTAAGTTAAACAATTTGTATCATAGTGGCAGAGCAGAGGGTTAGACAAGGGTATATTTATGAATGGGATGAAATGATGGTTAAGGTTGGTAGGAATAGGTGGGGTGACACTTTCATTCCCCTTTTTAGGATCAGCGAGCCTTGGGTGAGCAAATGTGGCCTCAGCCTTTCATCCTGTTGATTCTCAAGACTTCCTATAACACTACAGAATTTCCTGTAGCATTCTAGGACATCTTGTAGTGGTACATAGATAGGAGGAAATTCAATTTTTTTCTTTCTCACAGGGTGGTAGAATTTGATGGAGGAATAAGTGTTGGAGTTGTATGCGGAGTGAATAGGTAGATGAGAGAGATAGGGATGGAAGAATGGTGTACCCTTATCCATATTATCCGTGTTCAACAACCTGTAAAACAAAAATAGGTTAGTGCCTTGATGTCATTCCATTCTTTTGATTCTTTTGTATTTTTCTCTCTTTTTTTTTTGAAGGAAGGTGGGATGCCTCAAAAGAGGTTTTCACCCCACAAGCTTGCCTTGGGTTCCTCCAACAGGTTTTTAGCCAAGGATATTTTTATCACTCTACTAGATCTCTGAGGTTGAGAAGAGACCAACAATGGTAACCACACACCAATTATTTTCCAAGTAGCTAGCCCTACTATGTAGGAGAGGGCACTCTCCAAGCGATCACAACCAAGAGGAATTGATAAAGAGGATTTTAGGCTAGGTATAGTAGCACTAGGGTTTGGTTGATTGATTTTGAGGTGTTGGATGGTGAATAGGTTAGAGAAGAGCCAGGTCAGGGAAAAGAATGATCAGAATTGTAAAGATCTGATGGGGAAAGGTAGGTAAGTAGATTAACACATTAAGGTATCTGATGGAGTGGTTTAGACTACTATGGTTTTAGAAAAGATCATTGAAAAAATGAATTCTTTTCAATTATAAAAAATATGAAACAAAACTATAACTATTCCTCTAAAACAGAGCATAAGATTATGTATTCTATCTTTCTGACTTAGGAATCAATTACATTCAGAGATGGCATGAATATGAAATCACAATACATTCACACATTTGAAAAAAATAAGAAGACACAATGTCAAATCACATTACTATAGGTATCCCATCAAAATAGTTGCTGTTGGAACCCTATAATTTACAGTATGACAAGGTGACTATGTACTTCTTCTTTGAAAAATTTTCATACTGTACATAGAAGTCAATATTCAAAATATTTTCCAAAGCAAGAATCAAAGGAAAAAAAGGAAACAGAGAGGCAAGGAGAAGAATTGGACCATTAGTAAAGACAAAGGCAGCAGAGAAGTAGTTAACACAGAAAAAATAAGCAAAGGTAGAGTCATGAACATGTTGGGAAAAGTCGTGACCGTGATTAGATAAAGTTGTGCACTTTGGGTTGAGTAATGGATGTTAAAGCAAGCCAAGTATTGAGCGAGTCAAAATACTCCACGAACATACCAAGAAACTAACGGGCACGGCTAGAGAAATAAATTCACCAAACCATAGCCAGGGAGGAGTGAGCGCCATTGGATCTGATCGATCAATGATAGAGATTAAAACCCATTCACCCACCACACTTATTTTGGCACTTCATTTCACTTGAATATCACTAAAACCTTACCTTCTCTGCCTTTCTGCTTCATTCCTCTACTTTACCTTTTTCACCACTAAATCGTTGTTTCTCCTCCATTGTTCTCATCTCCTCAATTGCGATTAAAGTGGGCCAGTCCCCCAGACATGTCACCCCTTTTCCCCACCATCCATCAGACTTCACATATTGTATAAATTATTATCAAAGAACCTGCAAGGTATTTGGTTTAACTTACGATATGGTAGGCCCCACCACCGCAGCTCCGCACCCCACTTCTGACCACTTGTAATACATATCTTATAACATGAAACCTAATGAAATTACCACAGAAACTTTCCAACTTGCGATTGTGATGTGGGTGGTTACCTCTCCCCGCACTTCGCAGGTTTTAGATTTTAACCCCTAGCGCTTATAACTAAACTTCAAGGCTTGCGATATGCAGGCTGAGGACTGGTCCTACCTCTCCTCCATGTCACGGCCATCTCCCCACACTTCACACTTCGGAATTTTTAAAGTTTTCCTTCGCTGCTAAATGTTAAGGCTCGTGATCTGTGGGCTGTGGTCCGGTACCACCTCCTTTCTCCCCCGCACTTCACACTTCGCATCCCTTATAGCTTCCCTTCGCCACTAAAATTTTAGACTTGTGATCTGTAGGCTGCGGTCTGGTCCCACCTCACCTGCCACATCCCCTCGGCACTTTGCATCACATCACCGAAACCGTTTCTTATAACTTAAACTCTAAAATGTGCGAAATTCTACGCTGCCATGGATGCGATAAACTTAAGGAGTAAAATCTAAAGGTTTTCAGGTCTGGTATGTTGAGTTTCTTTGTTTTTTTGCTAAGGAAAAAGGGTTAAAACATGATGAAAGTCTTGGGTAGTAAAAATACACCAAGTTCGAGTCGAGCAAGGTGTTCCTACATGATTATTGTGTTATAACAGGAAAAAGTTGTTCACAGGGGAAATAAGCCCTGACCAGGCATGAAAGCATGAGGGTTTGAGTCAGGAAAAAAGATTTTACATAGAAAACATCAGCATAATCACATACAATAATGAAAAGTGGCCAGCACTGCACAGTTTTGATTAGCCAACGCATGTTTTCTGTGAAACAGAGCCAGATGTCAGAGCCTTCATTGGTTGCCTCTTCAAAACCATCACAACCACCTCCAAAGATTATTGTTTGATATTTTGAGGAGCCATTGAAGTGTTTGTACCTATGAAGAGTTGCCCAAAATTAATTCTAGAGGTGGTGGTGTTGTCAAAGATGTCTGATCAAGACTTGCATGGCCACACCTATCCATTTTTCTATTAAATTGTAATCAATGAAAGGTTTTCGAGTAAGATAGGGCAATTGAATTAGTCTTAAGATAAATACTACATGCCTTAGAAGTATCAAGGGTTGGAAAATTGGACCCTACTAAAGCTTGCATTGTAAGAAGTATTATAACTCTATAACAGTTTGAGCTGGGCATCAATAATAAGAGACCGTTCGTAGGATTCTTGAGCTATGTTAATGGTGATTTTTTTCCTCTGTATTAATTTTTTCCTCTATATTTTCACACTGTGCATAAATTTATCTAATTTCAAAACATAAAATTTATATTAATATTTGCTAAAAGAGCACCTTAATTTTGTTCGTGTTTCTTATATTAATGTTTTCCTCCGAGACCTGAATGAAGAATTCAAAGATGGACTGCTTTGCATTTAATTTGAACCTTAATCTCCTTCTCCCATCTCATATTTTCAATATTATTAAGATCTAGTCTGCATAGTTAGCTTGCCCTGTGAATGCCTTTGAAAAGATGATGGACAATTCTGCCTTTTATGACTCCATATCCCAATGGATTAATTTTTACATCTTTTTCTATCCAACCACCCAATCATTCAGAAAAAAAACACCCATCGTTATAACTAGCTTAATATTAGCACTTATAATTATCAAGTTAAATCATAAAACAGAGAGAGCCCTCTTTGAGTCTAGGAAGGCTAGGGCTTGGACTCTAAAGTGGTTTGATGTTTGTCCTCAGTCATTTCTTCTTGCCAATATTAAAAATTATAGAGGGCTAACATAAATGGCGACCATACTGCGGATTGAGTTATTGAAAAATCTTAGTGTTTCTTTAGAAGTCAGAAGCCCCAGTAAAAATTATATAATTCAAGTATTTTCCAGGATTGGTATCTGGTTGTTAATGGTGGACAATAGCTAGCCACAAGAAAGTTGAAATCATCCACCTGAAGACTCCAATTCAAACCAGTTCCATTCAAATATTCCATTGGAGGAAGGACCTGAAACATGACCAGTTAGCCTAGAAGGGGAAAGTATTCAAGCCCAAATTGGATTCAAGAAATTGTTGTTTTTATCTGCAACTATATTATATCATACTTTAAGCTTGATCAAGAGTACATTGTTGATGTTTACATTGATCATTGGCAGTTTGGTGAGCCTCAAGAATCCAAGCCCAAACCTGTAGATCGTGTACAGACCTTTACACCTGTGGATATTCCTGATGCACTTATATAAAACCCAGTGGCACATGAACCATGTACTTCATCTCTTTCTCTTGCAAAAGATCCAAATGGTTGTAAGCCTCTTTCTTTACTACCTATAATTTTAAAAGTCCCAGACAGATACAAGCCTCTGGTTTTGCCTCCTATATATCCTACATGACATCCTTGCAGCTTTTATCAATAATCTACCCAGAATTGATGGAGAAAATGCAAAGATCACTGTTGAAAAGAACATTCAAAATCTTGAGGATTTCCTTGAACTGTTTGAGGTGGGAGAATATAATGTTTGTATCAGAATGTTTACCCTATCATTGTAAGGAAAAGTTAAAAGTTTGTTTAAAGACCTTCTAGCTGCAAGCATTAACAATTTTCATCAATTCACTCAAGTTTTCCTAGATATATGGGTGGTTGTGGGAAATGTTTTTCTCATCATAAAAGAGTACAACCATTTAAAAAGACATCCTTGGGAGATAGTACAACATTTTTCAGCGAGGTTCAATAATGTATACCATTCAATACCTACTAAGATAAAGCCACCCCCATGATGGGCTCTCTTGTACTACCCAGATGCCTTTGATCTAGAGATGGCATTCCAGTTAAGAGAAAGGGACCCTGCAACCTTGGAAGAAATGAAAAATGTGGTAGTTGATGTGGAAGCCAACCTGCTGAATAGAGAGGTAAATTTAAAAGCAATAAAGAAGGACAAAGTAGATAAAGAGCAACTGATATCTTCATAGATAAAACTAGAGATGTTGACAAACATAGTCAACAAAATGGTGCATATGATTAGCAAGAAAGAGAAACTTGATGTTCATATACCTTCTGTTCCATTAGTTCCACCAAATACAAACTTCAATGTGCCCAAGAAGTTTGTAGCCCATCCTATAACAGAAGATGATTGTTTCATGTACTCTATCCACAACACAACCAAAGATGAAGTCCAAAATCAGGAGGCACAGAAATTTTCAGCAATAATGTACATGATAGAGGACCTTGGATGCACGGGTAGCCATCTCAAAAATTATTATCAAGAGGAAGACAATAAGGTTGAGGTTGAGGCTGATTATTTGAAGCAGCTAGCACTATTTTCTTGGGAAGAAAATACTCAGTTATCACAATGCAAAGATGACAATCAAAATCTGCATGCTGAGAAAAATTGCAAGGAAGAAAATGCAGGTAGTTGTCAAGTAAGTACAAAATGCCTTCCTCTATATTTTGCCTCACTCTGAAGAGAGCGTTACAAGTAGGTTGCAAATAGAAAGGAGGAGGAATGCTCTAATGAGATATTTGATGAAAAGAGGGATGATACAGAAGCTTTTTCAGATCTAGAAGTTCTCCCCCTGAGTCATATTGAAATCACAGAATCTAAAATAGAGGAGGACACAATACATCCTAAGACTTTACCCTTATGTTTCAATTCATTTCAGATTGTTAAAGGGAATCTGGATCACATTCTAGTTGATAATCATAGGAGAAGAGAACTCTCTCACCAATTAGATGAGGAAATCATAGATGATAAAAAAATCTATCTCAGATCAAGGGAATCCGACCTGGAGTCCTTTTGAATGTCAAGTAGCAGATGAAATTACAAAATCTGAAACATATGATGAATTGATCAAGTTTGATTCTCTACCTTTCTGCTTTAATGCTTTTCAGATTATAAAAGGGAATTGGGATCACATCCTGGCTTATAGTTATAAGAGAAAACATGAGGTCTCAGAAGAACAAATGCTACATATTAGGTCCCTATATTACTAGTATAGTCCCTTATTGTTGTTAGTGAAACCCCCTTATTGTTATTGTTGTATCCTTGTAACCCGCATATTGTTATTATTCTTCCCTTAAATTATTAGTGCTAGGTTGGCTAGGATTACATTATGGCCCCATGGACTCCTATATATAGAAAGGAGGTTTTGTCATTTGTATCATCCAAGAATTGTTCATTTATGTAATGTATTGGAGGTTTCCCCCTCAAATTATTTTATTTATAAGGCATTGATCTCTCTTTTCTTCTATTTTTTGAGCTGGTTTGATAAGATTTGGTATTAAAGCTTTGGATTCTAGTGTTTCGTTGCTCCAAACAGGTCATTGTGGAATTTTCCCTATAAATTTTTTTTCTACAAAGGCTCGGAAGCTTAAATTTATATAGAGCGAATCTGAGATCGTGAGGAACGTTGTGTAAAAATTTCAAATCTTGGTTCACAATATTTTCGGAGATATGATCTGTGGAAATTAGGGTTTTTTTAGGCTCTCGAATTTCACCTAAAACAGGTCATCGTGGAATTTGCACTATAATTGTTTCTTTACAAAGGTTCAAAAGTTGAAATTTTTATAGATCGAAGCTGAAATCCTCTAGAACTTCTTGTACAAATTTTAGATCTTGGCTCACAATATTTGCGGAGATATGATCTGTGGAAGTTAGGGTTTTTTCATGTTCTCAAATCTCATCTAAAAGAGGTGACCGTGGGAAAATCATCATAACTCTCTCTCTAAGCGTCGGATTGTAACTTTTTAAAATGTAACTACAAGAACAGAGATTGTGGTTTCCTATGTATCGATTTCAAAGCTGAAGGAGGAAACAGTGAGACGTGGCACCTCGTACACGTTCTCTCTACTGAGCGAGTCCATAATTAGGTCATTTTGGGAGATTGGGCATAAATTTTCCTTGAAGAATCCAAATCAGGTCAGACCTATGGAATTCGAAAGATGATTCAGAGTGCTAATATAGGGTTGAATTTCATATATTGAAGATCCAAAATCACAGAGATAATTCAATTTCAATATCGAGCTCCTCAAAAGTAAGAAAAAGGTGTGTATTTTTTTCTGAATTGCATAAGTATTGTTTGAAGAATCAATTTGAATTGATTCCAAGGGAATATTGTAGAATAGATATCAGCATTGGGTTCTAAAATTTACCCCTAAAAAGAATTAAATACCCATTAAGCCTTCATAAGGCTATACTATGGCTCATGAATATGAAGAAATGTAGCATGACATATCAAATTTACAAGAGCAAGTGCACCAAATTTCGCTCTCGCAAAGAGAAACAAAAAAATTATATGGATGTTTTGAAGAAAAGTGTGGAAGATACGATGGATGGTTTGAAGAATGGTATGGAAGAAAAAATGGAAGGCTTGAAGGAATACATGGAAGGTTTGAAGGAAGGTTTGTCAAATTTTATACAAGAAATGATTCCTAATGGTGAAAAGATAGTAGACGAAACTCAGGAATAGAACAAAATAAATGTTAATCATGATTTCATAAACTCTAATGTTGGATTGAAGAACCACCATATTGCAAATATGGATATGAGGAAGTTTGATGGCATGGATCTCGTAACATGGATACTACATATGGAGCAATATTATCATCTTAATAATGTTCCAAACACACAAAAGGTATGCATTGCAACATTACATTTAGATCAAAATACATTTGTATGGTATCGATGGCTTTTCTCCCATAAAAAAATTGTCACTTGGTCAATTTTTATGGAGTAAATGATAGCACATTATGAGGATACAAAGAGCAATACCTTCTTTAGCCAATTGATAAATCTCAAACAAAAGGGTTCAGTGGTGGAGCACATTAAGGAATTCCAAAAATTGAATATAAGGGTAATTGATTTTCTAGAGGAACACAGGGTTGATGTCTTCATAGGGACTTTAAGGATAACATCCAACATGAAGTTCTCATTTGGGAAACTGATTCATTCGAGAAGGCATTCAGGTCGGCAAGAAAAATTGAATGTAAAATTATGGCGACAAGGAAACCTAACACTCACATCTATAAAGATGGAAGTGTTGCTACTACTATACTTCCACAACCTACAAGTTTGACACCACAACAATTGGAAGAAAAAAGAGAAAAAGGGCTTTTCTACAGTTGTGATAGCAAATACACTAAAGGTCATAAGTGTGCTGAGAAGAAATTATTTTACATAGATTGTGAAGAAGAGGATATACACGAGGAATCAACCCTAGAAGAAGAATAAATGAGTCTAACCATATCATGTAATGCATTGGTAGGAATTACCGCTCCTCAAACTCTCAAGATAGAAGGACATATCAAGAAGAAAAGGGTAATAGTGTTGATCGATTTGGTTAGTACCCATAATTTTATTCATTGTAAGGTAGCCAAGGAATTGAATTGTTTCCTATACCCAACACCAGAATGTCAAGTGATGGTTGAAAATGGAGGAACTATAAATTTCTCTGGAAAAGGCCATAATATCAAGCTAGCCATGGGGTAATATGTATTAAATGTTCCAATGCTTTCCATACAAATGGGAAGTGTTGATGTTGTACTAGGAGTACAATGGTTACAATCTTTGGGGACGATAGCTTTTAATTTTCAAGAACTTTTCCTGAATTTTTTTCTGGAAGGAAAGAAAATAGAATTATGGGGTATCGCAGGGAAGCCAAGAAAGATAATAAGCTATAATTTCATGACAAAGTTTCTGAAGAAAGAACAACGCGACGTAATTGCACAATTATGCTCACTAGAAGTTCCAACATCAAAATCATCTATTTCTCCAGATCTCCAAAAAGTCTTGGACAATCATTCCTAGGTGTTTGAAACTTACAAAGGACTCCCACCTATTCATGATCATGATCATGATATTAATTTGATTCCAGGAAGTGTTCCTCCAAACATTAGGCCTTACAGATATTCTTATGTCCAAAAGAGAAAAATTGAACGTATGATTGCAGAAATGTTAGTGGTTGGTATAGTTCAACCTAGTCAAAGTTCTTTCTCTGCTCCAGTAGTATTGGTGCACAAGAAGGATGGATCATGGTGCATGTGTCCGAATTATAGGGAGCTCAATAAGGTCACTATTAAAGATAAATTTCCCATTGCTGTGACTGATGAATTATTCAATGAATTACATGGAGTAATTTATTTTACCAAGTTGGATCTTCGTTTAGGATATCATCAAATTAGAATAAAGATTGAAGATATTCCAAAAATAGAATTTCAAGCTCATGAGGGTCATTATGATTTTTTGTTCATGCCTTTTGGCCTTACCAATGCACCTTCTACATTTCAAGGGTTGATGAATTCCATTTTCAAACCCTTAGAAAATTTGTGCTAGTATTTTTTGATGATATACTAATGTACATCAGGTCTTGGAAGGATCATGTTCAACATGTTGATAGGGTGCTCAAAATATTGGAGGAGAAACAATTATATGCAAAAACATCGAAATGTTTCTTTGGAGTACAAGAAGTGGAATATCTGGGTCATATCCTATCTCATGAGAGTGTTAAGGTAGACCCTAGCGAAATTAAAGCCATTAAGGAATGGAAAGTCCATATAACCATAAGGCAGTTGCGTGGATTTCTCTGGTTAACGGGGTTTTATCGCAAGTTTGTTAATAATTATGGGAGAATAGCTGCACCTCTAACAAAATTATTGAATAAAGATGCATTTTAATGGGCTCCTGAAGAAACTAAGGCCTTTGAACATCTTAAAGAGGCAATGTACCCAGCACCAGTCTTAGCTATGCCAGACTTCACAAAATCCTATATTGTGGAATGTGATGCCTCAGGAAATGTAATCAATGTTGTTTTAATGCAAGAAGGAAGACCCATTTCTTTTGAAAGTCGCCCAATCAAAGGAAAGTATTTACAAAAGGCTATTTATGAGAATGAAATGTTGGAAATACAACATGCACTAAAGAAATGGCGACCTTAACTATGGGAAGACACTTCAAGGTAAAAACTAATCATGATAGTCTTAAACACCTTTTGGAACAAGGAGTACCTTCAGAAGAGTAGTAAAAATGTGTTACAAAGATGTTGGGTTATGACTTTGAAATCATCTACAAAAAATGGAAGCTAAATGTTGTTGCAAATGCAATCTCAAGAAATGATGAAGAGCGGAAAGCATTTCTTTGTGCCATTTCTATTATCCAACCAGATTGGATAACAGAAGCAAGGGATGAATGGAATAAGGACAAATAAGTGTGGACACTCATTCAAAATTTGCAGCAAGATCCTAGTACATTTGATACATTTAGTTGGAAAAATGATTCCTTATGGTACAAATATCTCTTATATATTTTCAAGAATTCCCAACTAAAACAAAATATTCTTTTAGAATTGCACACTTCTCCTTTAGGAGGACACTCAGGATTTTTAAAAACTTACCACAGGGTGAAGAAAGAATTTTTTTGGGATGGTCCTAAATATGATATTCAAAATTTTGTGGCAGAATGTTTAGTTCTCTAGAAAAATAAATTTGAGACAATTAAGACCTTGGGTCTTCTACCACCTTTATCCATTCCAGGTCAACACTAGGATGAGATTTCAATGGATTTTATCACGAGTTTACCTAAGTCTGAAGGAAAGAGTGTCATCATGGTGGTAGTTGATAGAATTACCAATTATGCACACTTTTGTGAATTATCTCATCCATTTAAAGCAAATATAATGCATTTATGGAAACAATTAAAAATCTACATGGAAACCCAAAGATTATTGTAGGTGACAGAGATCCCATTTTTACAGGAAATTTTTGGATGGAATTATTTTCTTGTTTGGGTACTCAACTAGCTCATAGCTCATCTTATCATCCTCAATCCAATGGTCAAACTGAGATAGTGAATAAATGTTTGGAAGGATATCTTCATTTTTTAGTATATGATAATCAAGCATAATAGGTCAAGTGGTTACCTCTCATTGAATGGTGGTATAACACTTCCTTCCATACTACAACAAAAATGACCCCACTTATGGAACTTTATGGATATCATCCACTGTCCATCACATATTCTTTAAGGGAAAATTCTAGGGTTCAAGCAGTGGAAGATCACATCAAGGATCAACAAGAATTTCTCCAACTCTTAAAGGATAACCTAAATTTGGCAAAAAATTGAATGAAACAATAGGCATATCAACATCGCAGTGAGAGAATTTTTGATGTAGGAGACTGGGTATTTTTATGGCTACAACCATACAAAAAAATTTACCTCAAGCAAGCTAAGAAGGATAATAAATTATCGAAAAAGTACTATGGTCCTTAGAAGGTGTTGCAAAATATTGGTACTATGATGTACAAATTGGAGCTTCATGATTCTTTGCGAGTGCATCTAGTTTTCCATGTTTCATTATTAAACAAGGTTATAGGGGACAAACTTCCAGTTCAAACAATATTCCCAGAACTTGATGAGGAAGGAAAACCCATATTGGAACTTGAAGAAGTCACAGAAACAAGAACTTCATAGCTATGAAATCGATCAATTTCAGAGTATCTCATCAAATGGAAGAACTTACCCACTGAATATTCTACATGGTAGGATGATAATTTTATACAGAAGCACCCGGATCTACTCAAGCGTTGACGACAACACTTTTTTGAAGGAGAGGAGCATGATAGTTCCATATATTTCTAGCATAGTCCATTATTGTTGTTCGTGTAACCCTGTTATTGTTATTGTTGTACCCCTGTAACCCCCATATTGTTATTATTGTGCCCTTACATTATTATTGTTAGGTCAGCTAGGATTACATTGTGGCCCCATGGACTCCTATATATAAAAAGGAGGTTTTGTCATTTGTTTCATCCAAGAATTGTTCATTTATGTAATGTGTTGGAGGTTTCCCCCTCAAAGTGGCTTATTTATAAGGTGTTTATCTCTCTTTTCTTCATTTTTTTGAGCAGGTTTCATAACATTTGGTATCATAGCTTTGGATTATATGGTTTTGTTGCTCCAAACAAGTCATCGTGGAATTTTCGCTATAACATTTTTTATAGGAAGGTTCAGAAGCTAAAAATTTTATAGAGCGAAGCAAAAGTGCTGAGGAACGTCATGTAAAAATTTTAGATCTTGGCTTGAAATATTTTCGGAGATATGATCTGTGGAAGTTAGGGTTTTTTTAGGCTCCTGAATTTCACCTAAAACAGGTCATTGTGGAATTTGTGCTATAACGTTTTTTCTATGAAGGGTCAAAAACTTAAATTTTTACGGAGTGAAGTCGAAATCCTCTAGAACATCCTATACAAATTTTAGATCTTGGTTTGAAATATTTGCGTAGATATGATATGTGTAATGTAGGGTTTTTTAGGCTCTCGAATTTTATCTCAAAGAGGTGATTGTGGGAAAATCATCATAACTCTATCTCTAAGTGTCGGATTGGAATTTTGTAAATAGTGGCCACAATTACATGGACTTTAGTTTCCTATGTATCAATTTCATGGCCGAAGGAGGAAACAGTGACACGTGGCACGTCGTACAAGTTCTCTCTACTGAACGAATCCATAATTAGGTCATTGTCGAAGATTGGGCATAACTTTGCGTTGAAGAATCCAAATCAGGTCAGACCTATCACATTCAAAAGAAGATTTAGTGTCGTACTACAGGGCCGAATTACAGATATTGAAGATCCGAAATCACAAAGATAATTCAATTTCAATATTGAGCTCCTCAAAAGCAAGAAAAATGTCTGTATTTTTTTCCCAAAGTGCATAAGTCTTGTTTGAGGAATCAATTTGAATTGATTCCAAGGGCATATTGTAGAATAGATATCAGTATTGGGTTCTAAAAGCCCCCCTAAAAAGAATTCAACACCCATTAAGCCTTCAGAAGGCTCTACTATGGATCATGAAGATGAAAAAATGCAACATGACATATCAAAATTACAAGGGCAAGTGCACCAAATTTTGCTCTCGCAAAGAGCAACAAAAAATTAAATGAATGTTTTGAAGAAAGGCATGGAAGCTATGATGGATGGTTTGAAGAATGGTATGGAAAAAATGGAAGGTTTGAAGGAAGGTTTGTCAAATTTGATACAATAAATGATTCCTAATGGTGAAAATATAGTAGAGGAAACTCATGATGAGAACAAAATAAGTGTTAATCATGATTTCATAAACTCTAATGTTGGATTGAAGAACCACCATATTGCGAAGATAGATATGAGGAATTTTGATGGTAAGTATCCCGTAACATGTATAGTATAGATGGAGCAATATTTTCATCTTAATAACATGCAAAAAAAACAAAAGGCATGCATTGCAACTTTATATTTAGAACACAATACATTTGTATGGTATCGATGGCTTTTCTCCCGTAAAAAAATTGTCACTTGGTCAATTTTTAGAGAGAAAATAGCACATTATGAGGATACAAAGAGCAATAACTTCTTTAGCCAATCGATAAATCTCAAACAAAAGGGTTCAGTGGTGGAGCACATTGAGGACTTCCAAAAAATGAATATAATGGTAACTGATATTCTAGAGGAACACGTGATTTATGTCTTCATAGGGACTTTAAAGGATAGCATCCAACATGAAGTTCTAATTTCGGAACCTGATTCATTGGAGAAGGCATTCAAGTTGGTAAGAAAAATTGAATGTAAAATTATGCCGACAAGGAACCCTACCACTCACATCTATAAATATGGAAGTGTTGCTAATCCTAGACTTCACAACCTACAAAGTTGACACCACAACAATTGGAAGAAAAAGGAGAAAAAGTGCTTTGCTACAATTGTGATAGCAAATACACTAAAGGTCATAAGTTTGTTGAGAAGAAATTATTTTACATAGATTGTGAATAAGAGGATATACACCAAGAACCAACCCTAAAAGAAGAAGAAATGAGTCTGACCATATCGTGTAATGCATTGGCAAGAATTACCACTCTCAAACTCTCAAGATAGAAGGGCATATCAAGATGAAAATGGTAATAGTGTTGATTTATTTGGGTAGTACCCATAATTTTATTCATTGTAAGGTAGCCAAGGAATTGAATTGTTTCCTATACCCAGCACCAGAATGTCAAGTGATGGTTGCAAATGGAGGAACTATAAATTGCTCTAGAAAATGCCATAATATTAAGCTAGCCATGGGGGAATATGTATTGAGTATTCCAATGTTTTCCATCCCAATGGGAGGTGTTGATGTTGTACTAGGAGTACAATGGTTACAATCTTTGGGGATGGTTGCTTTTAATTTTCAAGAACTTTTCTTGAAATTTTTTTTGGAAGGAAAGGAAATCAAATTACGGGGTATCGCAGGGAAGCCAGGAGAGATAATAATCTCTAATGTCATTAAAAAGCTTCTGAAGAAAGAACAACAAGGTGTAATTGCACAATTATTCTCACTATAAGTTCCAACATCAAAATCATCTATTTCTCAAAATCTCCAAAAAGTCTTGGACAATCATTCCAAGGTGTGTGAAACTACCATAGGAATCCTACCTATTTGTGATCATGATCATGCTATTGATTTGATTCCAGGAATTTTTCCTCCAAACATCAGGCCTTACAGATATCTATATGTCCAAAAGATCAAAATTGAATGTATGATTGCAAAAATGTTAGAGGCTAGTATAATTCAACCTAGTGAAAGTTCTTTCTCTACTCCAGTAGTATTGGTGCACAAGAAGGATAGATCATGGCGCATGTGTCCGGATTATCGGGAGCTCAATAAGCTCACTATTAAAGATAAATTTCCTGTTAATGTGATTGATGAAATATTGGATTAATTACATGGAGAAAATTATTTTACCAAGTTGGATCTTCGTTCAGGGTATCATCGAATTAGAATGAAGATTGAAGATATTCCGAAAACATCATTTCGAACTCATGAGGGTCATTATGAATTTTTGGTCATGCCTTTTGGCCTTACCAAAGTACCTTCTACATTTCAAGGGTTGATGAATTCCATTTTCAAACCCTTAGAAAGTTTTTTCTGGTATTTTTTGATGATATACTAATCTACAATAGGTCTTGGAAGGATCATGTTCAACATGTTGACAGGGTGCTCTAACTATTGGAGGAGAAACAATTATATGCAAAAACATTCATATGTTTCTTTGGAGTACAAGAAATGGAATATCTGGTTCATATTTTATCTCACGAGGGTGTTAGGGTAGACCCTAATGAAATTAAAGCCATTAAGGAATGGAAAGTCCCCACAACCGTAAAGCAGTTGCACAGATTTCTCGGGTTAACAGGGTATTATCACAAGTTTGTTAAGAATTATGGGAGCATAGTAGCACCTACAACAATATTATTGAAGAAATATGCATTTTCATGGGCTCCTGAAGCAACTAAGGCCTTTTAACATCTTAAAGGGGCAATGTGCCTAGCACCATTCTTAGCTATGCCAGACTTCACAAAAACCTTTATTATGGAATATGATGCCTCGGGAAATGGAATTGGTGTTGTTTTAATGCAAGAAGGGAGATCCATTTATTTTGAAATTCATCCAATCAAAGGAAAGTATTTACAAAATGCTATTTAAGAGAAAGAAATTTTGGAAATACTACATGCACTAAATAAATGACGACCTTACCTAACGGGAAGGCACTTCAAGGTAAAAACTAATCATGATAGTCTTAAACACTTTTTGGAACAAAGACTATCTTCAGAAGAGAAGCAAAAATGGGTCACAAAGATGTTGGGTTATGACTTTGAAATCATCTACAAAAAAGGGAAATTAAATATTGTTGCAGATGCACTCTCGACAAAGGATGAAGAGGTGGAAGCATTGCTTTGTGCCATTTATATTATCCAACTAGATTGGATAACTGAAAAAAGGGATGAATGGAAGAAGGACAAAGAAGTGTGGACACTGATTCAAATGTTGTAACAAGGTCCTAGTACATATGAAACATTTAGTTGGAAAATTGATTCCTTATGGTACAAATATCACTTATATATTTGAAAGAATTCCCATCTAAAACAAAATATTCTTTTGGAATTGCACACTTCTCCTTTAAGAGGACACTCGGGATTTTTAAAAACTTACCACAGGGTAAAGAAAGATTTTTCTTGGGATGGCCTTAATTCTGATATTCAAAAGTTTGTGGCAAAATGTTTGGTTTTCCAGCAAAATAAAGTTGAGACAATTAAGACCCCAGGTCTTCTACAACCTTTATGCATTCCAAGTCAACATTGGGAGGATATTTCAATGGATTTTATCACAGGTTTACCTAAGTCTGAAGGAAATATTGTCATCATGGTGGTAGTTCATAGACTTACCAAGTATGCACACTTTTGTGCATTATCTCATCCATTTAAAGCAAGTACAGTTGCTACTGCATTTATGAAAAAAATTTAAAAGCTACATGGAAACCCAAATATTATTGTAAGTGACAAAGATCCCATTTTTACAGGAAATTTTTGGATGAAATTATTTTCTTGTTTGGGTACTCAACTAGATCATAGCTCATCTTATCATCCTCAATCCGATGGTCAAACTGAGATAGTGAATAAATGTTTAGAAGGATATCTTTGTTGTTTTGTATGTGATAAGAAAGCAGAATGTGTCAAGTGGTTACCTCTCGCTGCATGGTGGTATAACACTTCCTTTAATACTGGAGCAAAATGACCCCATTTATGGCACTTTATGGATATCATCTACCGTCCATCACAACTTCTTTAAGGGAAAATTCTAGGGTTCAAGAAGTGGAATATGACATCGAGCATCAACAATAAGTTCTCCAACTCTTAATGGATAAGATAAATTTGGCAAAAAAATTGAATGAAAAAATGGGCATATCGACATCACAGTGAGAGAATTTTTGATGTAGGAGACTGGGTATTTTTATGGCTACAACCATACAAACAAATGTACCTCAAGCAAGCTTAAGAAGGATAATAAATTATCGTCAAACTGATATGGTCCTTACAAGGTGTTTCAAAAGATTGGTGCTGTGGCATACAAATTGGTGCTTCATGCTTCTTTGCGAGTGCATCCATTTTTCCATGTTTCATGCTTAAAGAAGGTTATAGGGGAAAAACTTCTAGTTCAAACAATATTCCCAGAACTTGATGAGGAAGGAAAAACCATATTGGAACTTGAAGTAGTCATGGAAATAAGAACTCGACAGCTACGAAATTGATCAATTTCAGAGTATCTCATTAGATGGAATAACTTACCCACCGAATATTCTACATGAGAGGATGATAATTTTATACAGAAACACCCAGAGCTACTCAAGCATTGAGGACAACAATTTTTTGAAGGAGAGGAGCATGTTAGGTCCCTATATTACTAGTATAGTCCCTTATTATTATTAGTATAACCCCCTTATTGTTATTTTTGTACCCCTGTAACCCCCATATTGTTATTATTCTGCCCTTACATTATTATTGTTAGTTCAGCTAGGATTACATTGTGGCCCCATGGACTCATATATATAGAAAGGAGGTTTTGTTATTTCTATCATCTAATAATTTTTTATTCATGTATTGTATTGAAGGTTTCCCCCTCGAAGTGGCTTATTTCTAAGGTGTTGATCTCTCTTTTCTTCTAATTTTTGAGCTGGTTTCATAACATTTGGTATCAGAGCATTGGATTCTAGGGTTTCGCTGCTCCAAACAGGTCATCGTGGAATTTTTGCTATAACATTTTTTCTAAGAAGGTGGAGAAGCTAAAATTTTTGCAAAGTGAAGCCGAAATCTTAGGGAATGTCATGTAACAATTTTAGATATTGGTTCACAATATTTTCAGAGATATGATTTGTGGAAGTTATGGTTTTTTTAGGCTCTTGAATTTCACCTAAAATAGGTCATCGTGACATTTTCACTATAACTTTTTTTCTATGAAGTTTCAGAAGAAGAAATTTTTACAGAGCATAGCCAAATGCATGTGCAACTTCCTGTACAAAGTTTAGATCTTGGTGCACAACATTTTTGGAGATATGATCTGTGGAAGTTAGGGTTTTTTCAGGCTCCAGAATTTCATCTCAAAGAGGTGCCATGGGAAAATCATCATAACTCTCTTTGTGAGCGTCAGATTGGAATTCTATAAAAAATGGCCACAAGTACATGGTCTATAGTTTCCTGTGTATCAATTTCAGAGATGAATGAAGAAAAAGTGACACGTGGCATGTCGTACAAGTTCGATCTACTGAAACAGTCAATAGTTAGGTCATTGTGGGAGATTGGGCATAACTTTGCTTTAAAGAATCCAAATCAGGTCAGACTTGTGGCATTCAAAAGAAGATTCAAAGTTCTACTACAGGGCGAAATTTCAGGTATTGAGGATCTGAAATCATAGAGAACTAGTCCTATATCACTAATATAGTCCCTTATTGTTGTTAGTGTAACCCCCTTATTGTTATTGTTGTGCCCTTACATTACTATTGTTAGGTCAGAAAGGATTACATTCTAGCCCCATGGACTCTTGTATATGAAAGGAGGTTTTGTCATTTGTATCATCCAAGAATTGCTCATTTATGTAATGTATTGTAGGTTTCCCCATCAAAGTGGCTTATTTCTAAGGCATTGATCTCTCTTTTATTTTATTTTTTGAGCTGGTTTCATACACTACCATCCAAAGCACCACCTGACCCAATAACAGACGTGTTGGATGGTTTATTCTTTCAAAGTCAATATTCTTGTGTTCATAATGCTCTCAAAAGCTGCTATGATATCGATATGGTCAGACATTCTTCCCCATTACCTGGCCCAGTAGAATTATTAACACAACATTCATCAAGTAGCATGCAAATAGGTACTGAGTTGATTGAAGACCAAGAGATCACATCTGTAGTACCAGGGTATGAAGCTGAGTTGGCTGAGTCAAAATAACCATAAATAAGTCAAGAAATTGATCTAGTGGCTGTCTATATGGATGAATTGTTCTTCACAAAGCTAACATACATTTCTGGCATGTCAATTGTTTTTCAAAGGTACCAAGATCCATGTAAACAAGATCAGGTCAGGAATTTCTATCAAACACCAGTGTCAAGTTAGTCTTTGAACATGGTGAACAACAATGAAGGAACAAAGATATTAGAACAATTGCTTGACTGGCTACACTATCATTATTATATTGTTTATCAGGGCAGCCATTACAGTAGATTAGGGTAAGTAGGGGTGAAAATAAGCTCATCACTTTGAGCATCTTCCAAATCTTAGTTTTAGACTGCTTTTCATTTTTAGACCAGTGTGTTTCAAACTTTAGTTTCAGCACAGTTCTGGTCTTACCATTCAAGTTTTCATGGTGCAATAGTATATTCATCTTGATGGATTGTAGTGGATAAATCCAATTTTGGTTTCAATTCTAATTTTAATATGCTAATAATATGGTTGACCAAGCATGTGTTCTATTTTTATTAGTCAAAGTTAGGAGGGACAATAAGCTATTTTTCCAATCACTATGTTTCCTGAAAGATCAAGATACAATTTGTCGGATCAACCAATGGATTAGGCTATTAGTCTACAGTATTCTTGACACCTCCTAAAGGAGCTTCCATACCCAGTTGGAGCCACTGTTAGAACCCTGCAATTTACAGTATCACAAGGTGGCTATGTACTTCTTCTTTGCAATTTTTTCATACTGTACATAGAAGTCAATATTCAAAATCTTTTCCAAAGAAAGAATCAAAGGAAACAAAGGCAACAGAGAAGCAGTTAAGGAAGAAAAAAACCAGTATTGTGAACTTGTCAAAATATTCCATGAACATACCAAGGAACTAATGGTCACAGCCATAGAAATAAAGTTGGAAAACCATCGCCAAGGAGCAATGAGGGTCATTGGATCTAATCGATCAACGACAAAGATTGAAACCCATTCGCCCACCACACTTCCTCTGAAACTTCATCTCCCTTGAATATCACTAAAACCTTACCTTCTCCACCTTTCCTCTTCATTCCTCTACTTTAACTTTTTCACCGCTAAATCATTGTTTCTCCTTTGTCGTTCTCATCTCCCTAATTTCAATTAAAGTGGGTCAGTCCCCTAGAAATTTCACCCCTTTCCCCCACCATCCATCGCACTTCGTGTATTGTATAACTTACAGTTAAAGCACCTGCAAGCTATTTAGTTTAACTTGCGATGCAGTAGGCCCCACCACTGTAGCTCTGCCTACCACTTCCAGTTGCTTGCAATACATATCTTATAATATGAAAGCTAATGCACTTACCATAGAAAATTTTTGAATTATGAATGCGATGTGGGTGGGTCCCTCTTCCCGCACTTTGCAGGTTTTATATTTTAACCCCT
Organism: Pinus albicaulis; assembly: GCA_034641835.2. NCBI lineage: Eukaryota > Viridiplantae > Streptophyta > Pinopsida > Pinales > Pinaceae > Pinus > Pinus albicaulis. The sequence goes on from CM076573.1 coordinate 830,586,746, forward strand.
GCTGCTTATAACTAAACTTCAAGACTTGTAATATACGGGCTGAGGTCTGGTACCACCTCTCCTCCACATCACCACCATCTCCCCATGCTTCACACTTCACATTTTTAAAATTTTTCCTTCACTAGTAAATGTTAAGACTTGCAATGTGCAGGTTGTAGTCTGGTCCCACCTCTAATCAATGTCACCTCCTTTCACCCCCGTGCTTTGCACTTCACATCCCTTAGAGTTTACCTTCACCACTAAAAGTTAAGACTTGCGATCTACAGGCTGTGGTCTAGTCCCGCCTCACCTACCACATCGCCTTCGCACTTCGCATTGCATCGCTGAAACCGTTTCTTATAACTTAAACTCTAAAATGTGCGAAATTCTATGCTCACCTGGATGCGATAAATTTCAGGAGTAAAATCTAAAAAATTTCAGGTCTGGTATGTTGCGTTTTTTCATTGTTTTTCTTAGGAAAAAGGCTTAAAACATGGCAAAAGGTTGGGCTATAAAGAAGACACTGAGGTCGAGTCGGGCAAAGCGTTCTTACAGGATTGTTGTGTTATAATGGGAAAAAGGCATTCACGGGGGAAATAAGCCCTGACCAGGCGTGAAAGCATTAGGGGTTGAGTCAGGAAAAAGGATTTCACATAGAACACATAATCATAATCACCCCCAATAATGAAAAGTGGCAAGAACTTCACAATTTTTATTACCCAATGCCTGTTTTCTGCGAAATAGAGCTAGATGTCAAAGCCTCCATTGGTTGCCTCTTTGAAACCATCACATCCACCTCCAAATATTATTGTTTGATCTTCTGAGGATCCATTGAAGTGTTTGGACTGATGAAGAGTTGCTCGAAATTATTTCTAGAGGTGGTGTTGTTGTTAGAGATGTCTAATCATGGCTTGCATGGCCACACTTGTCCATTTTTTTGTTAAATTGTAATCAATGAAAGGTTGTTGAGTAATATAGGGCAACCAACTTATTCTTAAGATAAATATTGCATGCCTTAGCACTATCAAGGGTTGGAAAATTGGACCCTGCTGAAGCTTGCATTGTAAGAAGTATTGGAACTCCGTAATTGTTTGAGTTGGGCATCAATAATAAGAGACTGTTCACAGGATTCTTGAGTTATGTTAATGGTGATCTTTTTCCTTTGTATTAATGCTTTCCTCTGTCTTTTCATGTTGTGCATCAATTTATCTTATTTCAAAACAGAAAATTTAGATTAAGATTTGCTAAAGGAGCACTGTAATTATTTTTGTTTTTGTTATCTTATTGTTTTCCTCTCAGACTTGAATGCAGAATTCAAAGAAGGTTTTCTTTGCATTTAGTTTGAACCTTAATCTCCTTCTCCCATCTCATATTCACACTGCTAGTAGGATCTCGTATGCATAGTTAGATTTCCCTGTGAATGCCCTTGAAAATTTGATGCACAATTCTTCCTTTTATGACTCCATAGCCCAATGGATTAAGTTTTATAACTCTCTCTGTCCAATCACCCAATCAATCAAACAAAATACCCCCATCACTATAACTAGCCTAATATCAGCACTTACAATTATCAAGTTAAATCATAAAACAGAGAGAGCCCTCTCTGAGTCTAGGAAGGATAGGTCCGGGACCCCAAATTGGTTTGATGTTTGTCCTCAGTTGTTTGTTCCTGACAATATTACAAATTACGGAGGGCTAACAACTACAACTAAGTCTGTTATTTCCTGCCAAATGGCCGATTACACTAGCATTAAATGATCAAATTCTACAACATTCAACCCTTGCAATTAGAAAGGAAATGAAATATATAAGCTAGAAACTACTTCTCCCACTCTCAAGGGTCAAATCCCTGACTTGTGGATCTGATCCCCTGTAATGTTCCAAATTTTTCAATAAAGTATTTGGAACATCAATTTTGCTTTCATTTTAATAAAAGGAATAAAATGGGTGAGGGAACCCATTGTCGCAATTTAATAAACACTCCTAATGTGCAAAAAGTCACTTAAGTGGCTTAAGTTAGCAGCCCAAGTGTGAAAAGGGGCCAAAAGCAAGTGAGCTAAACCATGGTTGACCAAAGTAAAAAACGTACCCAAGAGGGAAAGCTTGCACATGAAGATTGTGTAGTTGGATGGAGGGAAATTCGAAATGGGACAAACCCTAATGTGGGTGGGGTCCATGACAAGGAAGCATGCCTTGTATAAAAAATTAAGGGGAGCCATTGTTGGAGATCATATTTGGAGAAATAATTTGTAGGTTGAAGCTCTCTTCAACTTTGTGCTGCTTAGCACAAGAGGGATTCATGTTTAGGAATGCCCTTCTCTTCCATGGCAGGCCATGGAGAGATTTTTATTCATCTTCCTCACATCATGGCTTGAGGCCAATGCAGTCATTTGCAGCTACTGCATTATTCTTACAGCAAGAGAACGCTGGAGTTGCCGGTGTTGCAGTGAGGGACCTTCATCATCACACTTCCGAAGTTGTTCTGTAGAAGAGGGGCCATCTCTTTCTCTAGGAGATCAACAAAGGATATCCTGGAGCTTTTATTGTAGATATTGGCATTAGGCCATTGTTTCTTCTCATGCCCAGCATAGTCCCTTTCTCCTACAGCGTTATTACCTGAGAGGGTTTGTAGGAGGAGTTCATTTTGTGCACTAGAGAGTGCAATCTTCAATAAGGGGATGAGCCCCTTCACTTTGGAGATCATTGGAGGAGATATAATTGTGATTGCAACATCTTTTCACTTCTCCTATTTTGCATTATATTTTAGTTGCACCAGCTACACTACAACTCCGGCATTTTCCAGTTTTATGTATTCTAGCCAATCCCTTGGAGGATTGATGTAATAATGTTTTCTGGGGGTGAGATCTTGCTCCCCCATCTTTATTTGAGCTACCAATTCTATATCATCATATTTATATCAGATTTCATTCATTTTCCCCTATGGAATACATAGTCATAGAGTAGTTGGATCATGTAGCAGTGTATTTCCTTCATTGCATATATATCTTCCTTTGAGGCTGATTTGCACTCACTTTGAGAGGTATTTTCCTCAAGGATTTTCTATAATATTTTCTGCTACACATTCTATATCAGATTTTTACTCTTCTTACATTATTTGAGACATTATTTCACTGCTGCTACTTGTTGGAGTTTCATGCTGCTGAAGATTATCTCATTGAGAATTATTTTAGTATACTTGTTGGTGGGAGATCTGAATAACCCCCTTAGGGTTATTTCTTTGAGCTTATATTCTGCAGGGAGTTTGTATCAGCTATGTTCCAAGGAATCCCAGCATTGGATTGCATTATTTTCACATGGGCTTCCTTATACATCATCCTCATGGATAGCTATTGCAGAAATTCCTTAAAGGGAAATATTAGCTCTCGACAGGTTCTATTGGCAGATTCTTCAAGTGGGCCAGGTAGCCTCTAGAACTCATCCTTCCTTGTGAAGGTGACATATCTAGTAAATACCCCTAACAGTCAATATCTGAGATAGTTCAGTGTTGGTTGTTAATACTCCTGGAGTTGGAAAACAGGAATATCTTAAGATATTCCTGACGGAGAAAACATTTCCCCATTTGGGACATTACAGTGGTATCGGAGCTTTGAAATTGGCTCAGCCTATGAAGTTTGAATTTTAGAGAAGAAGAGGAAAAAATGATGCAGAGGATGAGATTAATCTCATCAATTTTTAGATCCAGCCACAGCCTCTCCAAAGAGGTTGAGGAGACAGAAAGAGGAGAAGAGGAAGGACCATGCACTTCCTATTCTTACAAGGAGCAAAGCAGAATCATGGAGAACACTTGGAATTCGAATTCTAACTGAGTATCTTGCTGAATATGGAGAAAAAACTATAGTATTCTAAGAGACTCTATCTTTTCACACTTTTTCAGCAGGAAGAGGAAAGAACTTGGTGGTTCAGCCATGGGAGGCATACAAGGGTTTCTACTCTTGCTGATTTTTTCTCAGATCTTGATCAGAATATTTGGCCAAAGGAGGGAGGAGCCCTCACCACCAGAGGCACATTTTAGTGCTGTCACATTCATGGAGGAACAACCTCCACCTTTAGCTATTGAGACAGCCAGCACACTTGAGGAGGAGACTCTTGCAGCAACACAAGATTCTTCCAAGTCTCTCCAAGGTATGCATGAGTTTGCATCTATCATGGAGGATTGTACATTATTGCATGTTGATTGTCTTAAGGAGGGAAATTTCACTACCTTGTGCCATTTTTAGGAAAGAAAACCTCATCATCCTCATGCACTATTGACGAGCCATGTATCACACGTGAGGGTGGGGTTTTGAAATTTTGTCATGAAGGAGATTGCATTTCGATGTCCCATGAAATGCAAAAGGAGAAATATGTTTTGGGACAATGGTAGCTCTTGTGAAAGAGGTACCAAGTGGAAATATACTTACACTAGAAGGAAAAGCTTTATGGATGATGTGTGCCCAGCGGATATGTGGAGGATACATAACCCATAGGTCCTAGGATCATTTCACACTTATTTCACTTGATGGTCAAAGGGGAGAGTATGGGTGCATCATGATGGGGTGGCATTTCTCTTACCACTCATTATGTTCCCATTTTAGATTGGGTATGGTGGAAGTATAGGGGAGCAACAAACATTCTTGTTGCTCAAATTTTGTTTGAATGTTGCAAGAGCAAGAGGACGCACTAGCATAGTGCAAGAGGATTGCTCTTTGATCTTGGATTCCAAGTAGCACCTTCTTCATGGGAGGAGCACTACATTTGTAGCAACATGATGGGAGGAGTCTTTGGCATGATTCATGTCGAAGAGGGGAGCTTTGAGATGACAATGGCCCTACTCCAAAGGCCAGCAGCGCTGCCACTTGAGAGCTTGAGTTACTTGTTGGAGTGTCTTCCAAGCCACTTCACAAGTGATGTACTTTGGAGGCATGTAGGTGATGATCATGAAGGAGTAAAGGAGGAGAGAAATCCTTACCAAATTTTGACTCTCTTGGCTTGGTTGCATAAGCAAAAGAAGAGGGATCTACATGCAGTGTTTATGGGTTCTTCTTTCATGCATTTCCATGCATATTCTTCATTGATGGAGGAGTCCACTTGGGAGGGAAACTTAATGGTTGCTTTTAGCATATGGAAATATGCATAGCCCAAGGATGATGAGATGGTTGGCACAACCACTCCCCTACTATGTTGCAGTAAGGGGGACTTTTCACTTGAGCCATTTCAGCCCAAAGGCCAAAGTACATGATGAGGGAGGTAACTATTTGTGACATACTTTACACTCTCTTATCTTTATGAGCAGCATATCAGATCAAGAAGGATCCTTCCTTATTTCACATTGTGTTTTTTTGTACTTATGGTTCATTGCAGCAAAATTATGGCTATTTCAGCAAAGGGTTGCCGGGGAAAGCCACATGGGTTTTGGTGTGCACCCTTGGCACCAAATTTTGTTTCATGATCACATATTGTAGGATGCATGTGGCAGCAAACAAGTGGCTGAAAAGACACTTGTTGAATCATATATTGAGGCAGGAAGATGATGCCCTGCATTGGTTCCATGCATGGGACCATATTTCACCTCCTTGCTCTCATAAGTTTATGCTTCCATATGTTGCTAGTGGAATGTTGTTTAGAGGAAGCACTGCTTTGGAGGAGGGAAAATAAATTGAATATGCCCATTGGGAGGGTGATTCTCCATACTTTTCATGTTGTATGTTTCAGGAGAAGCATTGGGTAGCCCATGATTTCCAAGCTTCATCTCTTTCCTTCATGAGGGAGGAGTTATTTGGAGAGTTCAAAATTCTGGAGGAGGCACTTCATGGTTCTTATGTTTGATGGGGTGGCTTGGGTCTCTTTTGAGGACCATTTAATTTCAGCCATATATCAGCAGCAGCCCCATATGTATCATGAGGATGGAGAGACTCATTGGGTGGATGTGCCCTTTGGGAGAGAAGAACCCCATTCTTTTTGCAGCACATGCTCCAATGGGAGTATGGGAGATGATATGGTCACCATGTGCAGCCATTTGTTTTTCCATTAGGTGAACCATATGATTGTTTGGATGCCAGATGTGGATGAATTTTAACTCATCACATATGAGATGATTTGGGCCAGCTTGATTTGCAGCGTTGGAGGAGAGGTCCTTGGGGATCTAGACTTCATCCTGCCTCTTGAAGGCAACATTATTGCAGCCCAAGTTTAGCTTTCACTCCACATTCATCATAAGTGGAGAAGAGGACAGCGTGGGGTAGGCTATGAAGCTTACCAAGTTTAGGAATTCAGCCCACCTATTTCTCATGAGCACAAGGTGGAGGAGTACTTTCAGGAGTTGCCTAGTTGGAGGGTGACTCATTTTTCTTGGTTGATTGGTTGAGGATGGAGGATCTACATGAGGATATTTCAGAATCCATGCCTTGAGTGGAGGACTTTTTTCAGTTCATCCTTGCTCTTTCTTGAGGACAAGAAAGTTTAGGGAGGGGAGGAATGTAATGTTCCAAATTTTGCAATAAAGTATTTGGAACATCAATTTTGATTTTATTTTAATAAAAGGAATAAAATGGGTGAGGGAACCCATTGTAGCAACTTAATAAACACTCCTAAGGTGCAAAAATTCACTTAAGTGGCTTAAGTTAGCAGCCCAAGTGTGAAAAGGGGCCAAAAGAAAGTGAGCTAAAGCATGGTTGGACAAAGTCAACAACGTACCCAAGAGGGAAAGCTTGTACATGAAGATTGCGTAGTTGGATGGAGGGAAATTCAAAATGGGAGAAACCCTAATGTGAGTGGGGTCCATGGCAAGGAACCACACCTTGTATAAAGGTGAAGGGGAGCCATTGTTGGAGATCATCTTTGGAGAAAGAATTTGGAGGTTGAAGCTCTCTTCAACTTCGTGCTGCCTAGCACAAGAGGGATTCCTGTTTAGGAATTCCCTTCTCTTCCATGGGAGGCCATGGAGAGATTGTTATTCATCTTGATCACATCATGGCTTGAGGCCAAAGTAGTGATTTATAGCTACTACGTTATTCTTGCAGCAAGATAACGCCGGAATTGTTGGTGTTGCAGTGAGGGAACTTCATCATCACACTTCTGGAGTTGCTCTATAGAGGAGGGGCCATGTCTTTCTCTAGGAGATCAGAAAAGGAGATCCCAGAGATTTTATTGTAGATCTTGGCATTGGGGCATTGTTTCTTCTCATGCCCAACGCAGTCTCTTTCTCCTACAACGTTATTACCTGAGAGGGTTTGCAAGAGGAGTTCATTTTGTGCACTAGAGAGTGAAATCTTCAGTAAGGGTATCAGCCCCTTCACTTTGGAGATCATTGGAGGAGATATCATTGTGATTACAGCATATTTTTCCTTCTCCTATGTTGTATTATATTTTAGTTGCAGCAGCTACACTGCAACTCCGACATTTTCTAGTTTTATGTATTCTAGCCAATCCCTTGGAGGATTGATGTAATAATGTTTTCTAGGGTTGAGATCTTGCTCCCCCATATTTATTTGAGCTCTCAATGCTATATCATCATATGTATATCATATTTCAGTCATTTTTCCCTATGGAATGCGCAGTCATAGAGTAATTGGATCATGTAGCAGTGTATTTCCTTCATTGCATATATATCTTCCTTTGAGGCTGATTTGCAGTCACCTTGAGAGGTATTTTCCTCAAGGATTTTATATAATATTTGTTGCTACACATTCTATATCAGATTTTTACTCTTCTTGCATTATGTGAGACATTATTTCACTGCTGCTACTTGTTGGATTTTCATGCTGCTGAAGATTATCTCATTGAGCATTATTTTAGTATACTTTTTGGTGGGAGATCTGAATAACCCCCTTAGGGTTATTTCTTTGAGCTTATATTCTGTAGGGAGTTTGTAACAACTATATTCCAAGGCATGCCAACATTGGATTGCCTTATTTTCACATGGGCTTCCTTATAGAGCGTCCTCATGGACAGCTGTTGCAAAAATTCCTTGAAGGGAAATATTAGCTCTCGACAGGTTCTTTTGGCAGAGTCTGCTAGTGGGCCAGGTAGCCTCTGGATTTCATCCTTCCTTGTGAAGGTGACATATCCAGTAAATGCCCCTAACAGTCAATCTCTGAGATAGTTTAGTGTTGGTTGTTAATACTCTCGGAGTTGGAAAACAGGAATATATTAAGATATTCCCGACGAAGAAAAAATTTCCCCATTTGGGACATTACATCCCCAAAGCGGTCAACTAGAATCCTAATGATTAGGTAGTTTAGTCAACTCATCCCTATCATTCATGAAACTAATTCACTTTGACCAAAATTACCTATTTACATGATGTATCTATCCCTAGTAACTATTCATAACATAATTACATTTACATTTCATCATTAGATCAGGAAATATTCATTGAATTCATCCATCAACTGATAATTTGTGAAAATTATGGAGAAAAAAGGGAACTACAAAAAGTGCAGCATGCTTGGAAAATGCACAGTGTGCTTGGGAAAAAGCACAACGTCTTTGGAAAAAGCACAGTGTGGCCTCCTGCAAAAGCGCAGTGTGAGATTGCAGACCAATTTTGGTGGCCCTTACCAAAATCCAAATTGAGCTCATGAAAACTTGTTGATATCTCTTTCTACTAGAGAATGGACCCCTCAAGCACTGAAAATGATTAATTATAGCCACTCGAAAATAAATTATCCCAAGACTAGTAAAATAGAGGAGCATGTCCATAGGAAAAGTGCAACGTGAAGTTGCAGGTCACTTTTGGAGGCCTTCCTGAACTCCAAATTGAGCTCATGAAAGCACATTCAAAATCTCCTTCTATCTAGTTATCTTTTGACTCTTTATGCAAGTCATTTGGACACTCCATGAGAGGTAAAAATGCATTGTACCAAGAGTACTCCAAAAGTACAACAACTCTCCTATAACAACTATACTTTTGATATTTCTCCCAAATAGTAACACCTGGGTATAAGATGAAGGAGTTTTTTGTTCCATGTTATATTTTTGAGAAAAACATCTTTAATTTTTTTCAAATTCATATCCATTTGGTCAGAAACACACTTTTAAGAAAAAAATTTCATGTGTGCACTGTAAACCCTAGGCAGCCCATAACCTGGAAAGGTTGATTTCTTCAAATTTGGCACTGCTTGGAAAGTGGAGAGGACATAATATCATGTGTGTGGTTAATATATTAACATTTTTCCTCCCTTTTTATAAGGCCTCTTATATCCCTCCATATGTACTTTTCAAGGGGAAAACCCTAGTAGTGAAAAAACTGTGGGAATGGAGAAATGGAGTAGGATGGAGAGGTTAGGAGAGGGAAATGGGGATGTGGAAAAATTATTGAAGTAGGGAGGGGTGTTAGCAAGGTTTAGGAAGTGGAATGGAAGGAAATTAAGGTAGGAGTAGAACAAGGGAATTTTATTACAGGTCTAGGTCTAGGAGGCTACCAAAAATGCAGTATAGGGATATTGGTGTGGTGTAGGGTCTAGGGTTTGGATGTAGACACTTAGGGAGTGAAAGTGAGGGGGTGTGAGGACTTTAGAGAGTGTATGTGGATGTGGGGAAAGGTAAAATGACTATGGGAATGGTTTATCTGACTTACAAATCCAAAGAGGTATGGTGGTCCACCTCATGATTTTCACTTTTCTTTTGGAACCTCATAGCTTTGGAATTCTCAATTGAAGCTTTAGGAACATGATAAAATTATTACATATTAGAAACACAAATTGCATTTGAAACCAAATTAATAGAACAAATTTACCTATTACCACTCCTCCATTGTTGGATTTTATACATGGATGGAAAATTTGGTGACTAAAACCCTAATGAGCTAATGGAGACTCTGGACTGAATGAAACCATGATGAAAATGACTGAAATGATGATGAAAACTTATGACTAATGGTACACTCAGAAAAGTAGTGAAATGAGCCAAAAAGTTACAAAATTTTGAAAGGAGTGATATCAGACCTAAATCTACACCAAGTGACCAAATTTTTGCATGATGACCTAATGGAATGAAAAAAATTCAGAATGGAACCCTAACAAGACACGAAAAGAGTTTATTTGATCACTAGTGGAAGGATGCAAAAAATGACACTAACAAATATTTTATTTCCTTGTTTTTTTTTCTTTCTTCTATTTTTTCTTTCTTCCCTTTTTATTTTTCTCCAGGACTGCTTCATGGATGTTTTCGACCCTGGAGTTGGCTTTGGATTCCTCAAAAAGGTTTTCATCCAGGCCTCTTTATTTATTTTTATTCCTCCTAGGAGAGTGAGGGATTGGAAGCTATGAGGATCCTAATTACATTCACCTCTATGTTGATTGTGTTTATGAATTTTTCCTTGGACAGGGGCCTCATATACATTTTTAGTTTGTAACCATTGATAATAAGGGGGATCCCCTCCTCATCTATGGTTCTGATTTTAATAGCTCCGTTGTCATGGAATTTCTCTATCTAATAATATCCTAGCCATTTGGTCATTAAATTTCCCTTGAAGTCCTTAAAAATGGAGTCCTAGAGCAAAGCCCAATCCCCTTACTGAAATTTCTTCTCTTTGATGTGCTTGTCATGCTAAACATTCCTTTGTAGATGGATTACTTCTGTGTGAAGGATGGCCTACATCCTAAATTCATCCAAACCATTTAGCTAAAGAAATATTTCCTTTTGTGGCTTTGTAATGTCCAAATCCAATTGAGCATCCATTCTAAGGGTGTTATACTCAAATTCAATGGAGGGCAAAGCCTTATTCCCAAAAACTAGATCATATGGAGTAAACCATGTCGTTGTCTTCTGGGTAGTGTTGTAAGCCCAAGTGGCCTCCACCAATATGTCTACCCAATATTTTATGTTGTTGCTCACAACTTTAATAAGGATGTTCTCTAAGGATCTATTTGTCATTTCCACCCACCCATTTTCTTGAGGGTGATAGGCAGTAGAATTATTTTGATTGATATTGTGCTGCCTCATAAGGTTGTCAATTAGATGATATGTGAATTGAGTCCCCTGATCGGTGACTACCTCCATGGGATATAAAAACTTGTAGAACACATTTTCTCTCAAAATTTCACCCACCTTTTCTTCTGTTGTTGCCTTGACGACCGTTGTCTTGGCCAACTTGGTCAAGTAATCAATGCATACTATAATGTACCTCCTCTTCCCAGATGGTGGATCAATTGGTCCAATGAATTCCATGCCCCACTTTTTAGAGGCATGTCATCCCTCAGTGTAAGTTTCCCCATCCTCTGACTTTGATCACATATATTGGTGTATCACCTAGCATCTTGATGGAGAGTAGGCCAATAGTAGCTAGCTTGCAAGGCTTTGAAGGTTGTCATCTTCATAGAAAAATGAGCCCCAAAGGACCAATCATGACATGCTGAGAGGATTTCAAAGACCTCCTCTTCCGTGACACATATCTTGAGGATTTTATCTGGTCCCAATTTAAAAATATTGCTACCAATCCAAGTGAAAGGGGCAATCTTTATTACAATTCTTCTCTTTTTTTTTTATGAAAGGTTTTGAGGAAACCTCTAAGAAACCAAGTAGTTATCTATGTGATAAAACCAAGGAGAGAGTGTTGAGATAGAAAATATATGTTAATCCATAAGTTGATCATCAACCATCCCTTCGTCACCTGTAGGAAAAGTGAGTCTAGACAGGAAATATGAAACAACATTTTATTTTCCTGTCTTATGGACAATGGTTAAATCAAAATGCTGCAACAATATATAATAATTATAGCATTGAAATATGGTTTTTTAATTAAATACTTAATTTCTGCATGGTTAGTATGCACAAAATTTTCATATCCAGTAACATAAATATTCAATTTATTTAAGGAATTGACAGTTACAACTAAAAGCTCCTTCTCAGTGACAATGTAGTTTAGTTCAATCTTAGATAGATTTATGTTGATGAAATACATGGAATAGGGTAATTTATCATCCAATTGTCCCAAGGTTCCCCCCACAACTTTATATGATGCATAAATATGGATACGAAAGGGAAAAGGCCAATTGGGACCTCAAAGTATAGGGGCAGTGGTCAGTTTTTTCTTGATGATATCAAAATCCTCTTGTCAAAGATTTTACCAACAAAATTAAAAATCCTTGGCTAGTAGTCCAAATGATGGGGAAGACACTTTTCTTGATCTAGGTGGATATTGGTGGCCACCCACCTATTCCACCTAGATAGTTTCATCATTTTTCTTATTTACTACTTTTAGCAATTTTTTGTTCCTGAACTTCAAGAGAAATTTGACCTCCTAAAGGACATTTTTTTGAGTTATGTTGCAGTCTCATGCTACACGACTACGAAAATACCTTTATTCCTCAGAGAAATATTTCTAACAAGGTATCATATGCACCAAACAGAGATAATATAACCGAGTTACAACCCCAAGAAATTGGCTTCCCAACTAACCCCAACGGGGCCCATAAACTCTTAGTGCTACATCTCCTTGGGTTAGGGTTTTAGTTGTTTAGAGTTTTCTCTTATTTTTAAATAATAAAAAGGCCCTTGAGCATCATTGTAACACCATTTAGAGGCATGTAGCTTCAAAATATCTTCTCAGAGATAGCCTACCATCACCAGAGCTAGTTTCTCTATGTTGCATCTCTATATTTGTGAGAATATCAATATTTTATTTCATTCCTTTTTAAATTTTGATCAGTGGTATCAGAGAGGTCTGTTATTTATTGATTTTTTTTATTAAATTTGGATCAGTGTTACATCCAATGGACCATGTTGTGGAAGAAAAGGGATCAAGATGTGCACGAGCTGATGAATTTGTTCCATACCATATGCATAAAGTTGGGTATTAAATATTCATAGAAACATTTGGTGCTCAATTACCATAGTTGTTTGTATAGATACATTCAAGAGGAGATGGAGTTCCTCAACATTACCTTGCTTGGCCCGACATATCAATATGTCACCAAGATCGAGCAGAAATTTGAGTAGAAGAGGTGAGACTTTGGATCCATGAATTCGAATTCAGGGAAAGGTGCTTCCAAACCAAAGAATAAGGGGAAAATCCAAAGTGGGGCGACTCAGGACAACCCCCTGAAGTAGCAAGTGAATAAAAACACTACAAAGCCAAAGAAGGACACGGAAAATTTGTGTGAATTTCATAAAACCTACAATCACAACACAAGTGAGTGTCGGGCCAAACAGTCACTAGTGGCCTAGCTAAAGGCATGTGAATCAGATGCATTTCCTAATTTTGAGTCATAACTAGACAAGGGGAATGAAAAATGGAAGTATATCATTGCTCTGAAACCCAGTTCCACCATTGCCACCACCAAGCTCCAGAGGGAGGAGCCCGAAGATCCATAGGACGGGGAGTTCCTCTTCCATTCCCAAATGTGGGTGAAGGGCTATCCACTGCAATTTATTATTGGTGGAGGAAGCCAAAATAACCTCATTTCAGAAAATTTCATGAAGCGGCTCAGCCTATCGACTAGATCACACCCACAACCATATACCTTTAGGTGGCTTCACCAAGGAAGAGATCTCCGTGTTAGCTAGTTGTGCCACTTTCCCTACAACATCAAGCCCTTCAAGGATGAGGTATGGTGTGATGTTTATCCTCTTGAAGTTTCTGATGTATTATTAGGAAAACCATACTTGTGGAAGTGACATGATATGTATGATTCTAGGCCTCTTTCTCTTATTATTTCTTTGGGAAATAATTTTTATAGGATACTGAAGGTAGTATCACCTTCCTCCATCTATTTGATTACTGTAAAGCAATGTAGTAAGATTATTTCCCAAACCACGATTTTTTTTTCATTATGATTTGCCCACAGGGAACAAATAATATTGTGGCCACAACCTCCAAACAAGGCTCCACTACGCGGCATTAGTAGATGGACAAATTCATGGAGGAATACAAGGACATTTTCTCCTCACCACAGGGGTTCCTCTACACTGTCAAGTCAAGCACTCCATAGATCTAACCCCAGGCACTTCATTTCCTAATGAGTCGATATATCAACCCTTTGTTGTGGAGAATGATGAAATCAAGAGGCAGATCCAAGAGCTATTGCAGAAAGGCAACATCAGGCCAAGCTCCTCACCTAGTGGGAGCCCGATCGTGTTGGTACAGAAGAAGGACAATGCTTGGAGACTCTCTATTGACTATTGGGTGGTGAAAAAGATCACTATCTAGATTAGGTATCCAATCACATGGATCATTGACCTCTTGGACCAGCTAACAAGGGCCAAATAATTCGGAAAGATTGAGTTGAGTTCCAGATATCACCAAGTACCAATCGAACCCTCTGATGTGTGGAAGACTGACTTCAAAGCCAAGGAGGGCCTTTACCAATGGTTCGTCCTAACTTTTGGGTTGAAAAATTCTCCCACAACCTTCATGTGGCTGATGGACGACATATTGTGGCCATTCACCAACTCATTAAATTTGGTGGTGTACTTGGATGACATCCTGATATTCATCCAGAATTGGGAAGAGCACCTTCACCACATCCAAAAAGTCCACCAAACACTGCGACAACACAAGTTGTGTTCTAATTGGGAGAATTGAACTATTTTCATAACCTACGTTTAGTATCTGTGATACATTATTAATGAGTGGGGGGTGCATGTAGATCCATCCAATATCCAAGTAATTCGTGATTGGCCAATCCCAACCACTCTAGTAGAGCTCGACAACTTTCTCAGTCTTGCCAATTTTTACTGCCTTTTCATGTTGGAATTATCTCATATCACTTGGCCCCTTGAGTTAAGTCACCAAGGGAGGAGCTAAAGAAAAATTATTCTTGTGTGAATATCAATAGAAGGTGTTTTGTAATATTCCTCTTTCAGGAATTTCTGCAATATGGTCCTCAAGGATGTTGTATAAGGAAACCAATGCAAAAATAAGTTGAAAGGGGGATTGGATACCCTTGTTAACTCATCAAAAACTTCTCTTCTAGAATTTTAGGCCAAAGAAATGACTCTAGATGGGTTATTCAGATCTCCCCAAACTAGGTCCCTTAGAGAACTTTCTCAAATAGAGAGCCTACAGCAATACATGAACACAATCATGAAACTCTGCCAATATGAATGTGTCATAAGATGAAACATAATACATCCATCATGTTTATTAATATACTAGAAAAAATTTACAGAAATAACATGAGGAATGAACCCCTCATGCAATGTGGAATCAATCTCCAAATATTAACACATGAAATACAAGAGGTGTAGCAACTGGAAAAAATGCCAAAAATCAGTGACTACGTTGTCTCTAGGAGAGTATTTTCTATTGTAGATGGCAATACGTGAAATATGGCTGATACATACAAAGAAATTCCTGAGAATAGAAGAATGGGCTCTAATACAAGATTTCTAGCCAATCTAGGAGAGATTGCTAGAAATGCCGAAAAAAGTACAAATGTGACAAATAACTTGTCACTGCAACTGAACCAAAATGAGAATGAGGCTATGGCAGATCTGAAATAATCATTCCCTCCTCTGATAATGTTCTCAAGCAAAAGGGATGATCCCTTTTACTCAGAAAAACTCCTCCTGATAAGCTCCAATGGCCCTCCCAGCAACTTCCTACATAAATAACGCAGTTCTAGCCCTAGACTATGCTGTGAGAGATGGTGAATGATTGGCCTGGTGCCGAAGATATGAAATGATGCCCGAGATTCTTCTCTTCTTCCCCTCAAATAATATGCAAGATATCCACCGAAGAACAAGCCAAAGAATGACTCTTTGAGTTCCTTTGTTGCTACTCCTAACAACACAACATTTTCTGCCCAACAGAGTAACACTGTAGCTGAAGGGGTAAGATTGGAAAAATGTCAGAATGAGGAAATGCAGCTAAAACTCTCTCCTTCCTTGAGGATGAGGTAGGGATTCCCGACCGAGAACACCCTTGTGTTCAAGAGCACTACAACCCTGCTAAACAACTCAAGTATGCAAGTATAAGTAGACCCAATGAAAATGATAAGCTAGTGCATAATGAAAATGGGCTGCCATATCCCCCGTATAAATCAAATGAACTCCTCTCACCAAGGGTCCCATTCACACTTGCCACCTAGCTCATGCAAGTGGAGCCTCCTCTAAACTGCGCTGCCTTGTCATGAAGATTCCTTCTCTTGGACAACGCTATTGAATTAGTCAAAGATGACTAAATCAAAGTGATACCGATCATGTTCACACCCTTAGGTGCTTAATTCAGCTCCTTATTCACCCTCCTTTCACTTAAGGAGTGTTATTTATCCATCTAAATGGGTTAAGGGGTCTCCTTACCCATTTTATTCAACAAAATGAAAATATGCAAATTATAATGCTCCTTTTAGCTTGAGGCTAAAATTTGGGAACATTACATGTTCATGGAGTTGAAACATTACCTCTCCTTGGCACTAGTGCTCACATTACCAGACTTGTAACAACCTTTTGAGGTCAATACAAATACCTTTGACTATGATATTGGGCCAATTCTTACTCAACAGGGGAATCTAGTGGCATATCATAGTGAGACACTTTCCGACATAGTCCGGAAGTATATCAATTATGAAAAAGAGATGTATTCCATTGTGCAGGCTTACCGACAATGGAAGAATTACATTTTGGGGAAGGAAACAGTCATCCACACAAACTAATGACCCCTACAGTTCATACAGACACAAGGGAAGTTGCAGAACGATCACCATCATAAGTAGTCCACACACCTGCAAAATTTTCATTTGAACATCAAGTACAAGAAGGTTAGAACCAATAATGTTGCAGGCTTCCTCATATGACCACTGATCGTGGCACTAATTACTGTTCTCAACTCTTGTGGGTGCGAGATTTTTGATTGGCTACTTCTCTACAGAAGCGATCTAGAATTCGCCCACACATACAAGATGCTCTTGGAGGGTAAGCCAGTTCCAAATGTTCACCTTGAAGATGCACTGCTATGTTGCCTAGGACACCTTTGTGTTCCTTCAAGAGAAATTTCCAAGATGGTTTTGGAAGCGTACTATAGTAGGGTCTCTAGGAATTTCAATGTCAAGAAAAAATTGGTGCTACTGCAAAAGTATTTCTATTTGCCAAACCTTCGATGGGATTTCGGGAAGTATATAAGATCCTGCACTGACTACGTCATTTCCAAACCAGCCATCAAGAATAAATTCCTATATACATTGCTTCCTACCCCTATCCAACTTTGGGAATCCATATCCATGAATTACATGTCGGGCCTTCCTTCTACTAAGCATGGAAACAACTGTGTTTTTGTGGTCGTCGACATATTCTTGAAGATGACCATTATGGAAGCTTGCAAGAAGAATATGATAGGAGAAGCCACTCCCAAAATATTCTTTCAATGAGTGTGGGTACACTTTTGGATCCCATAGTGTATCATCTCATATTGGGACAATAGGTTCCTCAAAACATTTTGGTCTAACCTCTAGTCGATGCTAGACACCAAGCTCACTAAGTCCACAGATTTTCATCCCCAAACTGATAGGCATACACAGGTCATCAATATGATGATCGTACAAATTATGCGCATGTACAACTCAAAGCATCCACACACATTGGATGAGATCCTGCCCTATGTACAACATAGCTATAAACGGTCTCTCCACAGCTCAACCGACCATGTAGGCATGCCATTTGTGGCTACTCACTCAGATTTGACTCATGTCCAGTATGAAGCTGACAAGGCAAACACATTCATTGAACACATTCAGCAAATCCACCAATAGGTTCATGACATATCAGACAAAGCCAATACTAAGTACATGCAGCATCATGGTCAACATCAGGTGCCACACAACTTCTAGGTGGGTGACAATGTGTGCGTACATGTGCAGAAGGAACGCCTCATTGGACCCCACTGCAAGCTTCACTTGCTTCAATATGGATGATACACCATCACCAAGGCTGTAGGGGACAATTCCTTCGAGCTCAATATTCCACAATTCCTTGTTCTGCACCTAGTGTTCAATGTGGATCGCCTTCAGCCCTACTTTCCACCTCTACTAGACACATCCAACATGGTATAACAACTCACACCAACAGAGTTCAACCAAGACTCCATGGAACAAGCCAAAAGTGATCGTATCATGGACACACAAATTAATAACACCCACCAACAGAGCATCCATCTATACCGAGTTGTCAAAGTAGGCCAATTCCTTCACCAAGGCAAGTGGTTCACCAGGGATCAGGTTCAATAGAAAATTCCCCACTTCATGGAGGCTCTGACCGCAATGAGGAAAATTGCTTACTATGGGGGGAGGAATGAACCAGGTGGATATTGGTGGCCACTCGCTTATTCCACCTAGACAGTTTCATGATTTTTCTTATTTACTATTTTTAGCAATTTTCTGGTCATGAACATCCAGAGAAATTTTGACCCCTTTAACGATGTTTTTTCAAGTCCGCTGTAGTCCCATAGCCAAATGCACAAGACTACAATAAAACATGTATTCCTCAGAGATATATTTCCAATGAGGTATCATATGCACCAAACAGATATAATATGACCAAGTTATGACCCTGGGAAGATGGATTCCCAACTAACCCCAATGAGGCTCATAAACTTTGGGTGCTACATCTCCTCGGGTTAGAGTTTTGGTTGTTTAGGGTTTTCTCTTATTTTTAAATAATAC
This sequence comes from Pinus albicaulis, assembly GCA_034641835.2. Lineage (NCBI taxonomy): Eukaryota > Viridiplantae > Streptophyta > Pinopsida > Pinales > Pinaceae > Pinus > Pinus albicaulis. Next base: position 830,605,321 of record CM076573.1, read on the forward strand.
AAATTCCCTTGAGCCTCATTGTAACATAGTTCAGAGGCATGTAGCAACCACATATCTTCTCTGAGATAAGCTACCATTGCTAGATCTAGTTTCTTTCAATTTTTTCTGTAAGCATTTTCAGTATTTGATATTAATGAAATGAAATATTATTTTTGTTGCATCTCTGTATTTGTGATTATATCTATATTCTATTTCATTCCTTATTAAATTTTGATCATTTTTAAAGGCCTTGATGAACCTGCTATAGTATCCATCCAAGCCTAAGAAACTCCTCACATCTCTCTACTTATGAGGAATGGGCACCCTTTTTATAATGGTGATTTTGTTTGGGCCGACTAGTATTCCTGCATGAGATATGGAGTGGCCCAATAAAATCCCTACCTTTTTCAAGAATTCACATTTCTCAAGGCTCAAATAGATATGCATTTGAATGCATTTCCTTAACACCTTACCTAGATTAGAGAGAGCCACCTAGAAATCATACAAATAGGGAGTGAAATATTCCATGTATATTTCCACAGAATCATGGAAAAGTTCAGAAAAAATGCTCAAAAATTCTCTCTGGAAAGTGGTAGGGGTATTGCATAGGCTAAATGGAAGGAATCTATAAGAAATGGTGCCCCTAGGACATGTGAAGGTGGCCTTGTCTTGGTCTTCAAGGTGGAATTGAATTTGATTATACCCACTCAATCCATCCGGGAAAGAGAATAAATTATTTCCTGGAAGACCATATAAGAATTTGTAAATGAAAGGAAAAAGGAAATAGTATTTCTTAGTGGCTTTGTTCAATTATCGGTAGTCAACACAGATCCACCACTTCCCATTCTTCTTTGGTACTATAACAAGAGGAGACACCCATTCACTATCTGATATGGGGTAGATGAAGCATGCATCCAAAAACTTCTTCAAGTCATCCCTTACTATGTCCTTTAAGGCTAGTTTAATCTGCCTTCGGGGCTCGCACACTGGCTTGCATCCCTCTTTCTAAGGGATGGACCCCTTTCATGTCCTTGTAATCCGAAGAAAAATAATTTAAGTTCTCCCTCAACATCTGGCACAATTTCTCTTCTTCTTTGGATGAGAGAGGGGTTGATCTTTAAGGATCTAGATGAGCCAAATTCTACAACCTTGGTAGGTTCAGAGATTGAGTCAACTAAGAACAACTCAATCCAATGGTCGCTTTCATATTCTCTCACTAGGTCATCGAGTGGAATGGAAGTGTGGGATTGGCTTTGAAGGATATGGTAAATGAGGTCATATTCATGAGATTGTCTCTAATATTCCAAAATTTTAGCCTCCAAGCTAAATGAAATATTAGAGTTATTTTGGTGCTAGGAGGATGAATAATTGGGTAGGGATGCCCATTAACCTCTTTAGAAGGATCAATAACACCCTAATGTGAAAACGGGTAAGAATAAGAAGCTAATTTAACCACGTTGGTGTGTGAATAGAGATGGAGGACATGTTGATTCAGTCAACATTGACGAAGTCAACTAAGTTGTCTAGATACATTGAATCTCCTTTGGATAGCGCAATTTTGGTGGAGGAAAACTTGCATGAGTTGGGAAGCACATGTGGATGGGACCCATGGTGGTGAGGAGCACTTGCTATATATGAAGAAGAGGAGAGCCATTTTTATTCATGCTTGATTATTATTTTCTTGGGTCTGTTGAGACTACATCCCTCTTGTTGTTTAGCAAGGGTGCAATGCTGCATAGCACAAGGGTGTTCCCGGCTGAGAATACCTACCTCATTCTCAGGGAAGGATAGGTTCTAGAGCTACATTTCCTCATCCCATATTTTGTCTAAAGCTACCTCATCCAGTCACATCGTTATTCCTGAAGCAGGATAACTTTGTGTTGCAGGGTGCAGCAATAGAGGATCTGTTGAGTCATTCCTTTGCTTGTTTTTCAGTGGAGGGCCTGGCTATCCATTGGAGGATCAATGAGGAGGACTCCCGGGCATATTTTCATATCATTGACATTAGGCCAGCCATCCATCTTCCCTCACAGCGCAGTCTCCAGCTAGATCTGCGTTATTTTTGCAGGAAGTTGCTGGGAGGGTCATTGAGCTCAATAGGAGGGGTTGTTTCTGAGTAAAGGGATCAACATTTTTCTTGGAGACACTATCAGAGGAGGGCATCATTATTTCAGATCTTCTACATCCTAATTTCATATTTTGATTCAGTTGCAGTGACAAGTTAATTATCACATTGTACATTCTCTGGCATTTCTAGCAATCTCTCCTAGATTGGTTATAAATCTTGCATTGGATTCCATTCCTCTATTATTGGGAATTTATTTTTATATTTCAGCCATATCTCATGTATGCACATCTACAGCAGCAGCTCCACTTCTAGAGACAACACAATCACTGGTCTCTGTCATTTTGTATGACTGCAACATCTCATGTATTCCATGTTCTAATCATTGGAGGTTGATTCCCATTGCTTGAGTGGCTTGTCCCTCCAGATATTTCTGTATATTTTTTTTGATATATTAATGAACATGATGGCTGTATTATATCTCCTGTATTGACATGTTTAGATTTGCAAAGTTTAATGATTATGTTCATATATTGCTATAGCTCTCTCTTTGAGCACTTTTTGGAGATACCAAGGTGTGGGAGGTCTATTTAACCCACCTTGAGGGATTTCTTTGAGCTCAAATTATGGAAGTGTAATGCATGAGGTGTTAACTAAGGGATCCAAGTCCCCTTCCTTCTTATTTTTGCATTATCTTCCTTATACGACATCCCCTTGGACCATATTGTAGAAATTCCTGAAAAAGAGATATTACAGTGGTATCAGAGCATCAATCTTAGCTCATCCTATGCATCCAAGATAATATGCCATCAAAAGGAGGATCTCCTCACATAAAAGAGGAGTTGTAGAAAGGAAAAAATAAAAGAGGAATGACAGAAGAGGAGATATCCCTGCTTCTTTTCCAAACTATGGAAGCTATCATAGAAGATCTCAAGGAGATAGAAAGGGAGAATTGCAGAAAGTTTCTAAAAGGGTTTGAAGATGAAGCAAGCCCTAGATATTATCATGATGGGTGTGGGAATTCAGCCACAGCGCAGTTCATTTCCCACTTGCACTATAGGGAGAATGGAGGAAGAAGATGAGGCCATTGGAGGAGCAGCGCTGCAACTCAAAGGTATGGATCATGGTTGGTGGTTTGAAAATTATGTTTCATATTATCATGTAAATGTAAAAACATATGATGGATTCACTAAGGGATTAGTGAGGAAATTTGATAAAAATCACTGTGAAACATCATTTATCAAAAACTCAAACACTTTGCATGCATTGTATGGAACCATGAAACAAACTCCATTCCATATTTCTAAAGGGGATGAAAACATGTATGATGGCTTGCTGAGGGCACTAACCCCATTGTGTGAAGCGCCCTCTTCCATTTGTGAAGACATGGATGTACTTACTTCAAGAGATGACCAAGATCTAGGGTCTCTCCTTGATGATGAGGTATTCACAATTATTGATGGGGAGGATGAGCATAAGAGATCTAACAGCACTGTCCCATTGGGAGGAGATCCATCACAACATGGAGGTGAAGGGGGAGCCATTGCTTCCATTAAAGGAGCCCTTGTATTTCTAAAAGGAGTTCTAAAGGATTCAACATGTGGAAACGAAGGCACAATTCCAGAGCCATATGAAGTAGTTTGTGGGGATTGTGAGATGGAGGAGGAAGAAAAGGATCAACATCAAGGGATGATACACCCTTACCTATTTCAGGGATTTTCTGCGCAAGAGAAGGAGACTATACTGCTCAATGAAGAGACGGAAAAATCAGCCCACTCATATATACAGTGCACTTCTAAACTAGATGTCTCACTATATGGAGGCATTCCACCTAGGAGGCCTCTTGATCTAGATTTAATGAGGGACATCTTGTCATGTAGTTCACCACTCTTGGATTTTAGAGAGGTGAATATTTTGGAGGAGTCTAGCACAACGTAGAGAGTTTGGGATAGACTCAAGGAGGAGGGAGACACTCTCTCATTTTCAGCATCACCCACTCTCATTACCCATACTATGCTGATAGAGATTGCTACAGGGATGGAGGATAACATCTTCATGATGCAGGATGACTGCTCCATAGATTTGGAGAGACAGAGGATAATTCCTTTGAGGAATGACTCTTTCACACATGGGAGTGGATGGAGGCCACTCATGCCTACTAATTTGGCTCAGCTTGGGAGATTCCTTTTAGATGATAGCTTCTCATGGGAGGCCAACTTCCAAAGGTCACCATTACTATTGGAGCATGAGAAGTTGCATGATGGGCATGGTAGTATTTTGGAGGATAAATTTGGCATGGCAGATGTCAAAGTAGCAGGCAGAAGAATGAGGAGAGATTTACATGCCAGTTCACTAGTGATGTCACTGAGGAGGATTGATCCTTATTGGAGATCTCAACTCTTGGTAGAGTACTCCAAGGATCTTGGTGCATGCATGATTCTTGATGATCTAGATAGAGATGAAAGATACATTGTGGACGAGGTGGTCATCTATTTACATGGTAGAGTCTTCTTGACTAGAGCTTCTAGTCTCAAGGAGAAACTATTACATGCAGCACATGAGGACTTCTTAACTATGCACCTTGATGCATATCTTGCTGTGTTAGAGGAGTTCACTTGGCAGGGCATCCAGCAGGACATATATCAGCATATGGAGGAATGCATAGCCCAAGTGGTGATTGAGGGGATATCACAGCCACCTTCCTCCTCATTGGGAGTGAGGGAGCTTTTTCAGTTGAGCCATTTCAGCTCAAGGCCTCAAGTACATAGTAGAGAAGGTATAATTTCACATTGTGCTTTATAATTCTTTAATTTATATGAGTAGCATATTATACCAAGGAGGAACATCCCTTATTGCATATTGTATGATGTACTTTTATCTACTTGTAGCATTGACCTTAATGGTGGTTTGTGGGGGAAGCCACATGACTCTTGGTGTGCACCATTGACACCACATTGTAAATTCATGTTCACATCTTATGGGATGACTATGGCAGCAAACAAGTGGCTGGTAAAGAACTTGTTATTACTTGTTTTGATGCAGGAAAGGAGTGCACTGCTTTGGTTCCATTGGTGGAACTATGATTCACTCTCCGGTTGTCATTTGACAGCTTGTTTTCATTTTCTTTCACTTCCACATATTGCTGATATGTTTATGCTCATGGGAAGATTTTATTGGAGAGTGGGATTGGAGTTTAGGATGCCCATTGGGAGTATGATTCTCCCCTTTTCACATGTTGTATGTTTCATGAGAAATAATGGGCACACCTGATTGCCACATCACTCCTTTTACCTTCATGTAGGAGGATCCATTGGGAGAAGATGCGTTGTTGGAGGAGGAAATTCATTGTCGATTCATTCTATGGGGAGGTTTGGGCCAATTTTGGAGGCCATGAAATTTCAGCCCAATATCAGAAATCCCCTGAAACTTATCATAAATGGAGGGAGAAACCACTTGGATGGAAAAATCTGAACTCTCCAGTCAGCCCCAACACATTGCATAGATCCGGGCTTGAGGATTTCTTGGATGAGCTACCTAGGATGGATCATTTCATTTGGATGATTGCATGGGTGTGTGAGTCACTCATTGGGAACCATATTCCCCATGTTCATCATCACTCCTACCTTGAGGAGGCCATTGGACAGTAGGGAGATTTCCACTTACATCTTCCACCTTTCTATGATGTAAGCCATATGGTTTTGCATGCTTGGGAGGAGATGTTAGAGGACAGATTTGTAGCAGATCATGTTGAGCAGTGGTGGATACTTTTTGATGAGGAGGCCACAAGAATAGGAGGGGAGGATTTTTCTCACCTTATGTAGTTTCTTGAGGACAAGCAACATTTTGGAGGGGAGGACTGTAATATTCCAAAATTTTAGCCTCCAAGCTAAATGGAATATTAGAGTTATTTTGGCACTAGGAGGATGAATAATTGGGTAGGGAGGTCCATTAACCTCTTTAGAAGGATCAATAACACCCTAATGTGAAAATGGGTAAGAATAAGAAGTTAATTTAAGCACCTTGGTGTGTGAACAGAGATGGAGGACATGTTGATTCAGTCAACTTTGACCAAGTCAACTAAGTTGTCTAGATACATTGAATCTCCTTTGGACAGCACAGTTTTGGTGGAGGACAACTTGCATAAGTTGGGAAGCACATGTGGATGGGACCCATGGTGTAGAGGAGCACTTGCTATATATGAAGAAGAGGAGAGCTATTGTTATTCATGCTTGATTATTATTTTCTTGGGTTTTTTGAGACTATGCTCCTCTTGCTATTTAGCAAGGGTGCAGTGCTGCATAGCACAAGGGTGTTCTTGGCCAGGAATCCCTACCTCATCATCAGGGAAGGAGAGGTTCTATAGCTACATTTCCTCATCCTAGATTTTGGCCAAAGCTACCTCCTCCAGTCACATCGTTATTCCTGAAGTAGGATAACTTTGTGTTGCAGGGTGCAGCAACAGAGGATCTCTTAAGTCATTCCTCTGCTTGTTTTTCAGTGGAGGGCCTAGCTATCCATTAGAGGATCAGTGAGGAGGACTCCGAGGCATATTTTCATATAATTTTTATCAGACCAACCATCCATATTCCCTCACGGTGCAGTCTCCAGCTAGATCTGCATTATTTTTGCAGGCAGTTGCTGGGAGGGTCATTGAGCTCACCAGGAGGGGTTGTTTCTGAGTAAAGGGATCAGCCTTTTGCTTGGAGACACTATCATAGGAGGGAATCATTATTTCATATATGATACAGTCTCATTTCATATTTTGATGCAGTTGCAGTGACAAGTTAATTGTCACATTGTACATTCTCCGACATTTCTGGCAATCTCTCCTAGATTGGCTAGAAATCTTACATTGGAGTCCATTCCTCTATTATTGGGAATTTCTTTGTATATTTCAGCCATATATCCTATATTCACATCTACAGTAGCAGCTTCACTTCTAGAGATAGCGCAGTCACTACTCTCCGACATTTTGTATGACTGCAACATCTCATGTATTCCATGTTCTAATCATTGGAGGTTGATTCCCATTGCTTAAGTGGCTTGTCCCTCAAGATATTTTTGTAAATTGTTACTGATATATTAATGAACATGATGGCTATATTATATACCCTTTATTGACATGTTCAAATTTGCAGATTTTAATGATTATGTTCGTATATTGTTGTAGCTCTTTCTTTGAGCACTTTTTGGAGATACCAAGGTGTGGGAGGTCTGTTTAACCCACCTTGAGGGATTTCTTTGAGCTCAAATTATGGAAGTGTAATTTATGAGGTGTTGAATAAGGTATCCAAGTCCCCTTCCTTCTCATTTTTTCATTATCTTCCTTATACAGCGTCCCCTTGGACCATATTGCATAAATTCCTGAAAAAGGGATATTACATTGTCCCCCTTTAACAATAGTATCTAAGGTATGAATAGGGGAGGGTGTGGTATGGTACACTTCATATTCTTCTTCATCCTCCAACCATAAAGGTAGATCATGGTCAATGGAAGGGTGAGTGGGAGGATATAATACCAATTTCTTGGACAAGAACCCATTTTTTATACTCATGTTTCCAAACCTACAATTGATATAAGCATCAACAGTGACCAACCAAGGTATTCCTAAAAGGAGAGGATAACCATTAAAATTGGTTTTGGGTTGAAGTACCAAGAAATCAGTGTGACACTCCCAAGAATCAATGGATACCATAACATGTTTAACAACTCCTTTCGGAGCTACTGTGGATCTATCACTAAGTTGCATAACTGTGGTGGTCTTTCTCAAAGTTCCTTGGAGGTTAACCTTCAACATAGTTTCCCTAGTCATCACATTAATGGCAGGCCAAATATCAATCAAGATATGGGGGAAAATGATACTATAAATCTCTAAGTTTACTACTGGACTCCCAAGTTATTTGCAAATATTACTTCCCAACATCAAATTTGATAGCTGACCTACCACATTGATGGTGGGGGTGTCTCTCTTTCTTCTCCCAGGATTTTTGAAGAATTTTTCTTTGATGAGGTAATTGTAGATGGGAACATCCTTAATAGCCTAGAGAAGGGTTATATTTACACACATATTCTTCAATTCTCCAAAAAATCCCATATCTTTCAGGGTGTTATGGCTAGGGTGAATCGATTGCTAAGGAAAATGAGGTTAATTTTTTTGAGGGGTGATTTCTTCCTTTTCCTCTTCAACCTCTATAGGTGGATATGGAGGATGATTTTCTGGGAGCACTCTTCGAAACCTAAGATTAGTTTCATGTATCTCAATAGCATAGGCTTGATACGATGTCTCTCCACTCTAGACCTATTATGCCTGCTTGTTGTTAGGGTTCTGATTGGGTTGGGCAAGCATCTGTGAAAACTTAGTGGGAGCAGGATGAGTGAGTTGAGGTTGGGGTTGGGGTGGAGGCAATAAAGCAGGAGGTTGGTTGAGTTTGGGCCTCCACCCTTGTGATGGGTTGATCCACTGAGGTGGTTGAGTAACATTATGCTGAAATGGTTGATTCACAGGCTTAAGATGATATGGAGGGGCATAAGTTAGAGAGGGAGGTGTAGGCCATGATGGAGGAGTGGAAGAATACTAATGTTACATAGGTGCATTTTGGTGTGCCTGATAGTAAGAATGAGGTGCACCTTGCATGACCTCTTGGTAAGGCCAAAGCCCTTGAGGCATATTTTGTTTTATGAAGTAGAGTTTCTCATGTCCTCCTTCCATAGCTTGATATATAAATTTGAGGCTATGTAAGGAGGGACGTTTTTCTGTTTTATGGTTCTCTTCACATATTGAGAAAACCTCTATGCCATTCAATGGATATTCATTCTAAGGGTTTTTTCTAGTGAATCTAGAAAAATTATAGATACAGACCTATCTTCTCCTCTTGTTTTCTCTTGATCTACATTGTGTCCAGTTACAAAGAAAAGGTGTTCATTATCTCACTTTTAAAGTCATGCTTGATGGGGTAATAGTCATTCTTTGAATAGCTCTACCATTTTTCCTTGTTGTCCTAGAGTGGTTTCTAAATACAGTCTTGATGTCCTCATAAGGTATCTGATAGATATATCCTCCAGACAGCATATTAAGGGTTTCTATCACCTCTTCCCCGATCCCTCAGAGAAGCACTAACCTGAGTGATCCAGGATCAATGGTGCAGTTGTCTCTCCTGTAATTAAGTTGGAATCACTCTTCCTAATCCCCCAAGGATTCATTCAGCCCTAGTGTCATCCTAAATATTTCCTCCTTGGTTTATTTGGACCTGCAATAGTCTTTATATTCATTGTTGAAGTATACTTGCATCTCAACCTAGGTAGGGATGTTGTTCCCATGTAGACCCATAAACCAGTGCAAGGTTACTTATTTGAGGGTAGATGGGAACAAATTCAGCTTTTTTCCATATGAGGTATAGTCATAAGTCCTACATACAACAACAAAATCAAACATGAAAGTGTCAGGGTCCTCAAAAGCTAGGCCATGGAAGGGTGGAAGGGCTGAAGGGTTGATATTCTTAATTATAGTCTCTCCATTGAATGGAAAAGAATCCTTAGGCCCTATTCTCTTCCATAGCTTGAATGTTGGGTTTGTGTTATATTCTTTCCACGACTAGTCACGTGCAGGGGGGTAACAGGGGGCACGGTATCCCCCCCTGTTAGGGTCCGAGGCAGCGCCCTGGAAATTTCTTTTTTTGGTCCTTATTTTCCGATGGGAGGACCCGCCCATGGTTTTTTGCATGGGTTTGCACATGGTTTTTGGGCATGATGGTTTTTCAGCCCCTAGTATTTTGTAGATCCGGTTAAGGAAACTACAATTATGTTCTAATCTAGGGTTAATGGATTGGGGTTTATGTATGCTTTGGCATGTATATGTATGTGTTGTAACACTAAAAGGAATATAATGAAAAATCAAATTGGTCATCCCAATTTGGGATCCAAGGGAAAATCTCTGTGTTTATCTGTTTTATGTTTTATGCTCTCACTATTGTTTAATTTCTATTTTTAAGATTTGTTTGCAGATAATTTCAGTACAAGGTTAAAACCTACATTTGGTATCAGAGGAGTTTCAGCTTGAAGGGGATGCCTTTTTTGCTGAGGGTTTTTTTCTTGGGCCTGAGGTAAACCTTGTTCAGTGGGAGATCTGCGGGATCGATTCTTGCGGTGAAAGAATATGGCGGGTGGCAGGAAGATAGAGATATAGAAATTTAATGGTCAAAGTTTTGATTTGTGGAAGCTCAAGTGGAGGATCTGCTGGTGGATAACGACCAGTGGGTCATGGTAGATCCGGGTACTAAACCAACACCAATTTCAGATGAAGACTATAATAAACTGGATCGGAAGGCAAAGATCACAATACAGTTGTGTGTCTCAGATTCAGTATTTTTGAATGTATCTGGGGAAGCTATGGTGAAGACCTTGTGGGACAAGCTAGGGACTTTGTGCCAATCTAAGTCTTTGGTGAATAAATTGTTCCTACGGAAAAAGGTGTATAACCTGAGGATGAAGGATGAAGACTTGGTGATAGAGCATCTGAACGCCTTCAATACTATGGTAAGTCAACGGTCATCTGTTGATATTAAAATCTCAAATGAAGATAAGTGCATCAGTTTGTTATGTTCTCTACCAGATTCATGGGAAAGTCTAGTTATTGCAATAGGTAGCAATACAACTACCTTGAATTTTGATGACATTGTCTCAGCCTTGCTATCAGAGGAAATGAGACGGAGAAATATGGAGGTTCAGAATGGAGATGCCTTATCTGTACGAGGAAGGTCCCAGAACAGAAAGAAGAATAAGGTTTCGAGTGGGACATCTAAATCTAGAGGAATATCTAAATCTCCTAGAAAGTTTGTAAAGGTGTTGGAAATGCGAAAAGGAAGGGCACTACAAAAAGGACTGCAGATCTAAAGATTCTGAGAAAGGAAATGGATCTGATGATGCTCCTTCTGCAGAGGCAAAAACCACCTCAGATGAAGGTGGAGATGTGTATTTGGCTTCTTCTTCAAATACACATGTATATCATGAGTCATGGTTGATTGAATCAGGTGCAACCTTTCACTTCACTCCCCATAGGGAGTGGTTCTGTGAGTAAGAGAAATATGATGGAGGTGATGTCTTCTTAGGTGATGATAGGAAGGCCAGAATCGTCGGATGTGGAAAATTCAAGCTGAAGCTACAAGGTGGAATGATTATAACACTTCCTAGTGTTTTTCACATGTCTGCATTGGCCATAAATCTAATTTCTGTAAGCAATATGGATGATGCAAGTGTAAAAACAGTGCTCGAGAAAGATGCTTGTAAGATGGTTTGGGGAGCACTGGTATTAATGCAGAGAGTTCGCATTGGAACTCTGTACAAGCTTCAGGGAAGCACTGTTATTGATGGGTGCAACAGTTCTGTGGTTCCCAAAAGTGGAGCGGAAAGCCTAATGGTCTCTGGAGAAAAGACCATGCTATGGCATCAAAGGCTTGGACATATTGGATAGAAGGGCCTTCGAATACTGCATGGAAATGGTATGGTAGAATGTATGTCCAATATCTCTCTCGATTTCGATTTCTGTGAACATTGTGTATATGGGAATTAGAATCGGGTGAGTTGTCCTTCTGTTACTAAGAGGGCAAACAAGATATTAGAGCTTGTGCATAGTGATGTGTTTGGACCAGTGTCGGTTCCATCACTGGGTAAGTCTATGTACTATGTTTCATTCATATATGACTTCTTAAGGAATACATGGATATATTTCTTGAGGAAGAAATCTGAAGTCTTTGACAGATTTAAAGAATTTAAGGCTCTGGTGGAAAACTAGACAGAGAAGAAGATAAAGGTGCTGAGGAAAGATAATGGTGGGGAGTTCTACAAGAAGGAAATTGAAGAATTTTGTAAGAAGTGTGTTATAGCATGATAGAAGATGACTCCATACACACCTCAGCAAAACAGAGTTGCAGAAATAATGAATAGAATGCTGAAGGAAAATGCAAGAAGCATGCTCAGTGGTACCAGGTTAGGACAAGAATTCTGGGCAGAGGCATTGGAGATTGCATGTTACTTGGTTAATAGATCACCTTCATCAATGTTGGAGGATAAGACTCCACATGAGGTATGGACTGGTAAGAAACCTTCTATTTCACATCTAAGGGTATTTGAATTTGATGCATATGTACATGTTCCAAAGGAGAAAAGGAGCAAGTTGGATAATAAATCTGAACAGTGCATCTTTATTGGGTATAAGGATGGTTTAAAGGGTTACAAGCTTTGGAACCCGGAAATAAGGAAGGTTGTGTACAACCGAGATGTAGTGTTTAGAGAGGTGAAAGATGTTGTTAAACATGAATTCCTACCAAAGGAGCCTGAGAAGATAGAGTTTGAGCTAAAGGAGGATGAATCATACTCTACAATAGAAGAAGGCTCAGAAGAGGAAGAGCCACAAACTCCAACTATGATAATATCAGTTCAGGAAAGATGAAAACCAAAAAGGTATAGTCCATCTACTTTCTGTTCAAATTTTTCTTTAACTATAACTGATGATGATCTGAGAACCATTAGGGAGGAAATAGATTCAGAAGATGGAAAACTCTGGAAGGAGGCCATGGTTGATGAAATGGCATCCTTGCATAAAAATTAGGCTTGGGATCTAGTGGAGTTTTCAGCTTCAAGGAATCTCATCGGGAGAAAATGGGTGTTTAAGAAGAAGATGAATGTAGAAGGCAAGGTGGAGAAATACAAAGCTCAGTTGGTAGAAAAGAGTTATTCCCAAGTGCCAGGAATTGACTTTGGTGATATTTTTTCTCCTGTTGCCAAAGTTACTTCTATTAGATTACTTTTATCTGTTGCTGTTGCATTTGATTTTGAGGTAGAACAGATGGATGTGAAGACAACATTTCTTCACGGGGTTCTGGAATAGGAGATCTACATGAAACAACCTGAAGGCTTTATGGTGAAGGGAAAGAAATAACTGGTATGCAGGTTAAAGAAGTCTCTATATGGGTTAAAATAGTCACCAAGGATGTGGTATCAGAAATTTGATACCTATATACTGGGACTTGGCTTCACCAGAAGCAATGAGAATCACTGTGTTTATTTTAAATTAATTGGTGACCATATTATTTATTTGGTCTTATATGTGGATGATATGTTGTTGATTGGAAATGACAAAGAAATTATCCAATATTTGAAGGCCCAACTATTCTCCAAATTTGACATGAAGGATCTTGGTGCTGCAAACTATATTTTGGGCATGGAAATTAAGAGACATCAAGCAAACAGGAAGCTCTAGTTAAGCCAGAGGAAGTATGTTGAGACTATATTGCAGAGGTTCAATATGCAAGATAGTAAACTGGTGAATGTTCCAATTCCTATAGTTACAAAGCTATATGTTGAACGGTGTCCCAAGACACAAGAAGAAGAGGAGGATATGTTCTGTGTTCCATATGCAAGTGCAGTGGGTAGCCTAATGTATGCAATGGTTTGTACTAGACTAGACATTTCACATGTAGTGGGAGTATTGAGCAGGTTTATGTCCAACCCAGGGAAGGAGCATTGGACAACAGTGAAGCGGGTTTTCAGATATTTGGGTGGCACAATTTATTATGGCTTGTGCTACCAGGGAAGACGAGGATTGGAAAGAGTTTTGGACATTCATGGTTTTGTTAATGTAGACTGGGCTGGAGATCTGGACCAAAGAAGATCTACAAGTGAGTATGTGTTTAGCCTATTTGGAGGTGCAGTCAGTTGGATGAGTAAAAGACAATCTGTAGTGGCTCTTTCAACTACAGAGGCAGAATACATGGCAGCCACTCATGCAAGCAAGGAAGCAATTTGGTTGTAGAGATTGTGTTCAAGTATGGGGTTGATATAGAAATCTATAAGGATAGACTGTGATAGCCAAAGTGCAATTTTCTTGGCTAAGAACCCTGCTTATCATTCAAATAAAAAGCACATTGATGTTCAATATCACTTTGTGAGATATATGGTTGAAGCTAAAATGGTGTTGCTGGTAAAAGTGGACACTTTGAAGAATGTTGCAGATGCATTGAAAAAGTTTGTGAGAACTCAGAAGTTCTTTTGGTGTAGAGAAGCAATGGGTGTTGCAAAGTTGGGCTAATGACTCAGCTCTCCCGTGGCCCCCTTGCGGAAAGAAAACAACAAGTGGGAGAATGTTAGATTTGCATTATATTCTTTCCTTGACTAGTCACGCGTGGGGGGGGGGGGGGTAACAGGGGGGGCGATAGCCACCCCTGTACGTTGTGTTGGGTGCAATGTATGGGGGGGTGAGAGGGGGGGTGGTATCCCCCCCTATCGGGGTCTAGTGCAGCGCATCGGATTTTTTTTTTTTTTGGTCCTTATTTTCCGGTGGGGGACCCACCCATGGTTTTGTGCATGGGTTTTCACATGGTTTTGGGGCATGATGGTTTTCAGCCCCTGGTATTTTGTAGATCCATTCAAGGGAACTACGGTTATGTTCTAATCCAAGGTTAATGGATTGGGATTTATGTGTGCTTCGGCATGTATATATATGTGTTGTAACACTAAAAGGAATATAATGAAAAATCAAGTTGGTTTCCCGATTTTGGATCTAGGGGAAAATCTCTGTGTTTATTTGTTTTATGTTTTATGCTCTTGCTATTGTTTATTTTCTATTTTTAAGATTCGTCTGCAAATAATTTCTGTACAGGGTTAAAACCTACATTGAATAGGTGAAGCAGGTTACTCTGGTGAAGAAAGTTCCTCTTCTTTTCCAATAGGTTCTTCAAAGTTTACAATTTTCTCACCTAGAGGGTGTTATACCTCAAAGTCACTCAAGAACAGTGAAGCGTGAGTGTGTGGGGATGTGGGGGTTTTTGGTATAAAAAATACTTGGTTGTCCCTACTCCTACAAGACATAAAACTCAACTATTTTTTTCTTCTTTTTCAATATTTTGGAACTTAATGTAAATCAAAAAGTAGAAAATAATTCTCAAGAATAAACAAACATCTACTTAGACACCTCCCTGACAATAGTGCCAAAAAGTGGTGAGCCCTGATATTGCACCAAGAGTGCTGCAACTCCCAGAGGACACTCAAATTTACTTTATCAACATGAGGTTGCTACAAACTTGGAGGTGATAGTGCCATATGCAGATTGAATGAGCTCTACTCATGCCATCCTCATCTTAGTTCTACGATGAGGCACTAGTAACTATGACTACTCTGAAAAAGGAAGTCTGTCACACTTCTAACTGCAACCTAAAACTGAAAGCATATCATTACCACTACTTTGTTGGAAATAAAAGAAGCTACATTAGATTGCACTCATTTATCTATTTAATGTCTACCTTTTCATTGGAAAATACTAAGACTTCTTCTAATTAAAAGAAAGGAAATTATACTAGATTTCATTCAACTTCTAGAATACCTAATTGACTTGCAAAAATGGAATTAATATATCTTTGCACACACACTGAATCAATGAATAATTGAATTCTATCTATTACATGCTAGCTATTGTGCTAATTATGTATTCTATGATGGACTAATCACATTCAAATTACTTTGTTTTGTAGAAAGAGAAGAAGGAAATTGGGTGTCATAATGGTTTCCCTAAAATTAGGATTCGAAGTTGGGGGTCCACTAATGTCCTTACAAGGCTAAGTTGAGGTGGAGGAGTAATTTTTAAGTGATGGAGAGGGCTCCCAACGTTGCTATGGGAAGATGCTACAGGAATCCTATTTTTCTATAAAAATTCATATAATGCTATACAAAACATGCCGAGAGAGTTTGGAGGCCAGAAATGGTGGAAAGAAGGTTAGGAAGAGTGAGGGAAAGGTGGATATTAGGGAATGGAATATGAAAAACCCCCTTGGCCAAGATTAGAACCCTCAAAATGCCTGTCTTTCACCAAAAAGGATGCTCTCAGTCGGTGTGATGATGGTCTCCAAAACACAGGTGTGGGTGACAGAATGGAAGATGACTAAAGGAGGGTTGAAACCCAAAGTGATAGTGTTGAAAGTGGGTCCTTATTTTCTACTATAGCTAAAATTACAACCAATAAATCCACTCATTCATTTAACATCAACAAACTTATCATGTAAATGGTGGAAAATATGAGTTGAATTTAACTTAAAATACTCATTCACTTGAAACATAAATCTAACTTTGAACCTGCAACACATTCATGATAAGAAAACTAAAATCTATATTAAATTTTCCAAGAAATCAGAAACAGAATATGTTTGGTTTTTTGTGGAAGCCCTTCCTCCTCAATCTCCAATGGAAGAGGTGAGAGAGGGAGACTGTCAACATAGTTTTGACGGTGTATATGGTACCAAAATGAAATACAATTAACCAAATACTAAAGCATAAAGGAAAAATAAAAATGTACACAAGAGAGATAGGTTGCAACTCATGGATTGTGCCCTAAACCACAAGAGTTATTCTAGTGAAATGAACTCAGTAACAAATAGGCCAACTGCCCATTCTTATTTCATAACCAGTCTCTTTCATTAACAATGATAGTCAAAATATCTAACATGGAGCCAAGAGTTTTCTAGTTGCCTATAAAATCTGAATCCTAATGAGATTTTTCTCTTATTTATTTATACAAAAGGGTAGATAATGACAACTCCCTAAAAATTAGGTATTTATCCCCTTGATCTTCAAGATAAGTGTAGCTTGGGTCCCTCTTAACATCCACTTGCTCAGCTTCCTTTCAATTCGAATTATTGGAGGAGGATCTGAGGAGATATTGGTTGATTCTATGAGTTAAGAAGGTGGTCAAACTTACTATTATTTCTCCTTGTTGTCTACTCCGAGCCCTAACATGGAATTTCACTAAAAAATAACATTATTTCTGTCATTTCCTGCATTTAAACCATGTTAGGCTTCAAGTTATGACAATTCTTTTACACCATTCTCACTAAGCAAAATATGACAAAATGTAATCAAATGTGGGAGACAGAGAGTAAATAAGATAAAAAGGTGACACTATAACCCCTTAAAATATACCTAATGATGGCCCTCATTAGCTATGTTAATATATATATATATATATATATATATATATATAACAGTCATTGATGTTACTAATATATGGGGTATGCTCTTGTCAAGAAAGTGGTCAACCACTATTCGTGCGTGTTTGTAGATGGACCTATCTTATGCTACCATATCCACATATAATGGAAAAAAATTATCTTATAAATGGTAGCATAGGATATGGAATGAAAATTTTATGGAGCCCACACATGTTCAGGTATTTTGGTGGTATTTCCCCAAAAGTGAATTTTTTGGAAAATTTTCCTTGTAAATTATTGTAATTTTATAGTTAATCTTGACCATTCATCATTAGGTTGCAAATATGATAGTATAAGTCATGTTAGGGTTTTTTCCCATAAAATGAAACCCCCTTTTTAAATGGAATTGTATAACAACTATGTATTCATTAAGAAATATTAAAAAAAAATCATGGTTTTTCCAGTTTTGGGTTTCAAGGATAAAATCTCTACGTTAATGTGTTCATTTTATATTTTATATTTTATTTAAGGATGTATTTCTAGAAATTAACTGGACATTTTTATAACCTACGAGCCTAGCCCTTAGCAATACCACTTCATAAGACGTTTTTCCAATTTTAAGAGTAGATTTGTCTCTAATGCCTTAGTCTTTCACCTCCATAGATGAAAATTAGGTTTTTAGATGATGCCACATGATACCACATCCTTTCATGTATCTCAAGATGTTGAAATATTGAGGCTATAAATTTGTCCTTGGACTAGTTGATGATTTTCCATAGGGACCCATGATTTTCCTGGGTTGGCATTGACTTCATTTCATTGATGTTTTTTGTTCCAAAGCCCAAATGAGGTTGAGTTACAATGAGATCGCTTCATAGGACTTATAAATCCCTCTTGGACCCTAATTATTTCCTTGCACAAGGCCATGTCACCTTGAAAAAACCTAAAAGGGTAACAAAGACCTCTTTATAGATGATGTCATGGTTAGGGAGGCACCTTTTAGATATCCTCCTACACATTTTGAGGATTTCTTGGAGTGAGGAGCAAACATGGACCTATTCATTACCTTTTGATGAGTCATGATCATTTCTAGAGGATGATGTCATGGATATTACCATTTTCTCCCACATGTGTGGGATATTTTTTCATTTTATGATGTTTTAGATCTATATTAAGGTTGGCTAGTGACCTTCTGACCTTGTTGAATGGCCAAGTCAAGTTTTGGGGGGTTGTACTTGTAAAATTATGAAAATGGGACTTGTATTTCCTGATATAAATATATGGGAGCCCCATTACATTATCGCCATCATTCATTCATCACAGTTCCCTTTGTTTGGAAGTACACACTAGCTCTTTGTCTCTTATACTTGGCCACAATGTGATTTCTATTGTGTGGATTACTATTGGAGGTGGATATTTTACTTGAAGTATGTTTTCTGGGTCTGATTGAAGGGATTATTATGGACATTTTTTAATTTTTTTGGAAATTCTCTATATTTTGCATGTTATATTATGGAATTTAGGGTTTCTATATCTAAATTTATCTAGAAATATCGATCCTCTATGTTATGCAAAGTTATTTTCCTTGAATCCTTTGTGCATCTCTTAAATTTAAAATTTCCCTAAAAAGGAAGGATCTAGGGTTTATAAGTAGAGGTTTTAGTCCCCTCACCCTCTTCAACAAGGTCATCCTCATTGAATCCTTACTACATGAATCCATTTCCCATTTAGATTGAGGAATTAGAGTAGGTGGTGGTGATAAATTTTTTTATTTTACTAAATTTTATCTCTTCTCTTTTGAATTATAAATATCTAGTGTTATGGTAGAGTTTTCATTGAAATATTACTAAAAAAAATATTTTTATTTGGTGTGTTAGGAACCTTTAATTAGGAATTTCATTAAGTGACTGTCAAAAAGAAAAAATATAACATTTATTTTAGGTTCAAACCCTAGTCCTTGAGCTCACATCATTGTATCCTTGGGAATCCTTTTCTGATTAGTAATTGTAAGACCTTATCATTGTGATATTGCATTCCATGTCTTATTATTGAAAAATACAGAAAACCTAGCTTATAATAGACAATAAATTTATTTAAATGGTCTAGAGACTAAGTGCTTGTACTTTGGTATAAATTTTCTTAGCCTTGAGGGGCTTCCCATTACCCTATGTTTTCGCTGTAATAAACACCATTGAAAATTTTTATCACACTTGAATTTTGGATCCTACTTATGGTCCTATGATATGTCACCTCAAGTTGTTCATCATCACTTTGCTTGGTTGATACTTTTCTTATGATATTCTAACTGGAAAAGTCACTTTCTTACACATTCTTAGCTTTTGATCCATTGCCATGGACACACTCTTCTGGAAAGCATGGTAGTCAATGATTACCCCTGAAGAAAGACATTGTGTAATACTTGAGAATAGTGCCTATGAACTCCCTATATACACTAACTGCATAATGCCTAGTCATAGTGACTACACAAATCCCAATTATACTCATTACAAAACCGTTGCTGACAGTGACTAGATAATTCATAAAGGTAGTGACTTTGTAATTCTTGTTGACAGTAAGTGTGAAATATTAGTTGTCAGTGAACATACAATCCTGCAAGTCAGTCATTCTATCGCTCTTAGTTGCAATTGTATTATCATTCTAGTGAGTTTTCTCAATTGTCGCTTTTGCGTGCTTTTTCTTTCATAAGTTTCACTTTCACTTTTGTGACTATTATTTTTTCTTTATTTCACTTTAAAAAGTGTCACCTTTTATTTTTATTCACTTGGGCATGTGTGTCTTTCACTTTTTCTAGCTTTTGTAAGTGTTTGTTAGGTCCCTATATTACTATTATAGTCCCTTATTTTTGTTAATGTAACGCCCTTATTGTTATTATTGTACCCTTGTAACCCCCATATTTTTATTATTGTGCCCTTAAATTATTATTGTTAGGTCGGCTAGGATTACATTGTGGCCCCATGGACTCCTATATATAGAAAGGAGGTTTTGTAATTTTAATCATCCAAGAATTGTTCATTCATGTAATGTATTGGAGGTTTCCCCCTCAGAGTGGCTTATTTCTAGGGCGTTGATATCTATTTTATTCTATTTTTGGAGCTGGTTTCACAATAGTGTCTTTTCACTTTGTTGAGATTCAACAAGATGATGAGCTTAGTGAAAAGTAATCACCTTCACTCAGTGGGGCCGACAGGCTATTTTTAGCTGTATGTCTATTTTTAGACATGGTGAGCATATTCTATAAGTTGGAGGATACTATTTGTAGATGGTTGGTCAAATGTGAAAAATAGATGAAATTCTATTTTTAGAATATTGGGCAAAGTCTATTTATTGATCGTCAATCTAAAAATAGATGCATGTCAATTATTATTAGCCCTTAATAATAATATGACAATAAATATCAGCTTATTCTCTTGGAAGACTTAAATTCAGTGAAAAGATTTGGAAAATCAGTGGGGTGAAGGAATTATGAAATTCCTAGGGTTATTGGTGGTTCATGCATGGAGGAATCAGTTAGAACTAAAGTGGAAAAGTTGTGACAGAGTTGGAAGAGTAGTTATGGGAGTTGTTATTTAATTTAACTCAGTTAAGTGAGTTAAACTCAGTTGAGCTAGTTGTATCTAGTCTAACTGAAAGATACACTAGTGAGATTTTAGTGAATTAATTAGTTAATTAATTCATAGCTAATAACTCAGTAAAAAATGAAAAAATAGAGCAGTTAACTACTTGCGTGTCAGTTCCAGTGAAGACCCAGTGGAGAGATAGGTGAAATGGTGAGATGGACTATCTGTTGTGACTATAGTGATGCATTCAATGCATCTAACAGACATTGGAGATGCCAATGAGGATTTTGTAGTCAAGGTAAGGCCAATTCGAATTCATTCAAGGGTCTTATTTAGTAGGGATTGTGCAGTGGAGGCAGGTTGTTAGGAGGAAAGAAATTGGTGCATAGAGATGAAAATTTTTGCATGACAGTGTGTAATGATTGTTGATTGTACTGAGAGCTTGATGTACTAAGTTTTGTATGATATTATTACATTATTACATTGATATACATAATATATGATATTTGGGGTTTTTAGCTTTAATTTTTCCTATCAAACAAATGTGTTTATGTGCGATTGATTTTCTTCGGATGTGTTTGCAATTGAGTTTTAATTTCCGCAAGATTAACAGTGGAAGGATTACGTATTTAGCAAGAAGATAAATATTTTTAGATCCGGAGAATCCAGTAATACATCAGTATTAAGAAATTTCTAAATTTTATCAGAGTGGTGTTAATCTCTCGAGATTGCAATTGTCAAGAGGTGTTGAGTTTTGTGCTGGTGGAAAATTCGAATTTGTTGTAGAAATTTATTGTTGTGACAATTAAGTATTCATTGAAATGTCATTCAATGGCTTGCAATTGGAGTATGCCCTCGAGGGTAGCTTTAATTATATAGCCTGGAAGGATAGGATGGAGGTGATGCTTGAAGATAATGGACTAAAGGAGTTCATCGATAACGATGTTCCTAAGCCTACTTCTAGTGATGCTGCAGGACTTGACGCATGGCAAAAGAAGGTAGCAAAGATAAGAAGAATTATGTTCGAAGGTGTGAAAGACCATATTTTTTCAAGCATTTAGGGGAAATTCACTCCATTTTCAATGTGGAGGGCTTTGACAGATCTTTTCAAAAGCAGCAACGACCATAGGAAGTTGGTGCTGAATGATAAGCTCAGAAAAATCAAAATGGAGAAGGGCGACAGTATTCCAAAATATCTCACAAAGTTTTTCCAATGTAGGGATGAGCTGGGAAGTGTGGGGATTACAGTTGCAGATGATGACTTGGTGAGCTTGGCTCTCCTTGGGCTTCCAAAGAGTTGGCATAGCTACAAAGACTCTATCAATGGATGGGAGAAACTGTCGGATTGGGAGCGAATTTGGTCGGATCTTGTGCAAGAGGAGATAAGGTGGAATACCAAGGATGGCTCTTCATCTAATAATGATGATGAATATAATTTTTCTTTGGCTGCCAAAGCAAGGAGAGGGAAGGGGAAGAAATCCCATCCAAAATCCAAGGCTAAAGGCAAGAATCTGGATTTTTCCAAAGTGAAGTGTTTTCACTGTCATGAACATGGGCATCTTGCCACTAACTGCCCACAGAAAAAGAAGAACAAGAAGGCTACTGGAGCTACATATAGAGAGGCCTTAGCCTCAAAATTTGAACTTCTTTTCTCTTTGATCACATGCTTGGTTTCAAGTGCAATGGGATCAGTGTGGTATCTTTATATTGGTGCTTCCTTCCATATGATAGGAGACAAGGAGTTGTTTAGTGACTTGGAGGAGAAGGATCTAGAAATGCATATAGAGATGGGTGACGATGGTAGATACAGTGCGACCATCATTGGAACCATTACCATTGAGAGGGATTTAGGTAAACCTTTCTTTTGAAAGATGTTATGCATATTCTAGGTCTAAAGAAGAACTTGGTCTCGGTCGCAATGTTGGAGGGAAAAGGTTATGATGTTTTCAGCGAGGGAAAAGCTTTGCTGTGACATAAAACAAGGGGTAAAATGAACAGGATATGGATTCAAGTTAAGAATATATACAAGCTGGAGGTAGATGGTTGCACTGCAATGATGGGCAAAGCAGAAGAAGTGGTGAGCCGAGATGAGGGTGAATTATGGCACAGGAGATTGGGCCATCTTCACCATGGTGCGTTGAAGATTTTGCAGCAGATTTATATTGGACTTCCCAAGGGTACTCTTGCACAGTCAGATCATTAAAAGGGATGTACTATGGGTAAGTTTGTGAATACCACCTTTCATGAGAAGGAGAACTGTGCTTCAGTGATCCTGGAGAGAATTCACACAGACGTGTGTGGACCTTTCTCGGTTGCTTCAAAAGAAAAACACAGATATTATGTTATTTTTGTTGATGAATATTCTCGTAGATATTGGATCTTATTCATGCAGAAGAAGAGTGAAAAATTCTCAAAGTTCTGTGAGTTTAAAGAATTGGTGGAGAAGGAGTCGGGGAAGCAAGTGAAGGCTCTGTAGAGTGATAATGGTGGTGAATATATCTCGAACAAATTGAAAGACTTCTATAGAAAAGAAGGAATTAAAATATAACTCATAGCATCTCATAACCCATAGTAGAATGGGGTCACAGAGAGGAAGAACAGAAAATTTGTGGGTGCTGCACGAGCTATGCTTGAGAGGGAGTTGGACTTGCATGCAGAGGAGGAACTGCTAGTTCCGAAAGGTGAGCCTCCAGATGTGGATCAACCACAGGAGGAAGTTCATGGAGTGGAGGATTCCACTCATGTAGAACCAAACATCAGAATAGGCAGAAACCGTACCACAGAAGCTGAGATACTGAAGCTTGATGCGGCACAGAATGTAGGAGTCTCTACATCACAGCATAGACATAGACAATCACCTGAACGATTTATTGGATACATGGATCTTATGAGCAAGTGTATCATGATGGAGCCATCTTATTTTGAAGAAGCAGTGCAGGAGCCCACATGGGTAGATGCCATGGTGGAGGAGTATGACTCCATTGTCAGAAATAGTGCTTGGGAGATTTTTCCAAGGCTAGTGGGTAAATCAATGGTAGGATCAAGATGGATCTACAAGGTAAAGCAAGCTGTTGATGGGTGCGTCGAGAAGTATAAGGAAATATTTGTTACTCGAGGCTTCTCACAGATCGAGGGAATTGATTATGGAGAAAACTTTGCACCTATCACATGGTATTCTTCCATAACAACCATCCTTTCTCTCTCAGCGTAGATGGGTTAGCACATTCATCAGATGGATGTGAAGACTATGTTCCTTAATGGGATCATTGAGGAAGAGGTGTACATTGAGAAACCTGAAGGATTTGAGATATTAAGCAGTGAGTTGCATGTGTGCAGACTCAAAATAGTGTTGTATGGGTTGAAGCAAGCACCACATGCTTGGTACACATGGATCAATAGCTATTTCACCAGACTTGGCTTCACTAAGAGTGAGGAAGATGCAAACCTGTACGAAATTATGGTGTAGGGTAAGATTTTAATAATTGTTCTTTATGTTGATGATTTAATACTAACGGGTGATGAGCAGTTGCTACACTCGTGCAAGGAATATCTTACAAAGGAGTTTGAGATGAAGGATTTGGGCCTCCTTCATTATTTCCTTCGATTGGAAATATGGCAGCGAGAAGGTGAACTGTTTATGTCTCGAGGAAAGTATTCTCGGAGATACTTGGTAAGTTTCACATGGAGGACTGCAAGCCCATGGATACTCCTCTTCCAGGAAATTGGAGGAAAGAGGATGCTACATCGACAAAGGTATTGAATGCCACTATTTATCAATAGTTGGTGGGTTCGCTCATGTATTTAGTTAATACAAGATCGAACATATGCTATTCGGTCAACCAACTTTCACAAGCGATGGTTAAGCCTACCAGGCTCTTTTGGAAGGCAGGAAAGCATGTCCTGAGGTATCTTATGGGCACATCTGAGTATGTCTTATGGTACAGATAGATAGATGAGGTGAAGTTGCATGGCTTCACATATGCAAATTGGGTAGGCAGCCCAATAGACAGAAAGAGAACATCAGGAGGGGTTTTCAGTATCAGATCTACAACAGTTTCTTGGTACAACAGGAAGAAAAGATCCATGGCACTCAGTTCAGTGGAATAAAAATACATGACATCAAGTTAGGCTACATGTGAGGCTATCTGGAAGAGGAAGATCCTGGTCAGTTTTTTCAGTTCTCATTTAAATCCTACAGTGATACATTGTGATAATCAGAGTTGCATTAAAATATCGATAAATCCTGTGTTTCATGATAGATCTAAACATATTGATATCCGGTATCATCACATTAGAGATTTTGTGCAGCGGAATATCACGGTTCTTCAGTACATTCCTACGGAAGATCAGGATGCAGATATTCTGACGAAGGCACTCGGCAGGAGAAAAATCAAATACCATAGAGGTAGGATCAGGGTGAAGGATAATCCCTATCTTGTTGAGAGGGAGTGTTGAGATTCAAAAATATGATGAGCTTAGTGAAAAGTAAGCACCTTCACTAAGTGGGGACCGCAAGCTATTTTTAGGTTTATGTCTATTTTTAGACATGGTAAGCATATTCTATAAGTTGCAGGATGCTATTTGTAGATGGTTGGTCAAATGTGAAAAGTAGATGAAATTCTGTTTTTATAATATTGGATGAAGTCTATTTATAGATCGTGAATCTAAAAATAGATGCATGTCGATTATTATTAGCCCTTAATAATAATCCGACAATAAATATCAACTTATTCTCTTGGAGCACTTTATTACAGTGAACATATTTGGAAAATCAGTGGGCTAAAGGAATTACGCAATTCCTAGGGTTATTGGTGGCTCATGCATGGAGGACTCAGTTAGAACTAAAGTGGAAAAGTCGTGACAGAGTTGGAAGAGTAGTTATGGGAGTTGTTATTTAGTTTAACTCAGTTAAGTGAGTTAAACTCAATTGAGCTAGTTGTATCTAGTCTAACTGAAAGATACACTAGTGAGATTTTAGTGAATTAATTAGTTAATTAATTCACAAATTATAACTCAATAAAAACTAAACAAATACAGCAGTTAACTACTTGCATGTTAGTTCCAACGGAGACCCAGTGGAGAGATAGGTGAAAGGGTGAGATGGACTATCTGTTATGACTATAGTGATGCATTCAATGCATCTGACACACATTAGAGATTCCAATGAGGATTGTGCAGTCAAGGAAAGGCCAATTTGAATTCATTCAATGGTCTTCTTTAGCAGGGATTGTGCAATGGAAGCAGGCTTGTTACACAACATTTTGTCACCGTCCCTGCAATCCCTCATCCCGTACATTGGAGGACTATTCACGTGACCTATGAATAGTAAAATGTCCTGAAACCACCTTCATGGCATCATCTTGCATAAGGAAAAACATTCTTCTGAAGAACATTTCCTTTGAAAAACCCTAAAACTAGATGTTTTAGCCTTGGCACAACTAGCCAATTCAACCCTCGCACCAATGGGGGAAATCCACACTAGAGGGTGCGCAAATTGGCGCTCTGTCCCTATGTTTCACTTGCCCCAGTCTTATTAAGGGATGTTTTTTAAAAATAAATGGCATAATTTTGATTCTAACAAACTCCAGGATGAATCATCAAAAGGAGTTGAGTGGTTTGGCTCCGGATCTCCATGTATAGGAAGTGGTTCTCCACCTATCATGGAACCTTCCTAAGAGATAGGGCCTATCCCATGATTATAGGGATCCCAACTTCCTTTCTCTATCTATAAAAGCTTTCCTTCTCCATTAGCAAGCTAGCTGAACTTGTAGGAAGGAAACTATAGCTGGGAAACTATTGAGAGCCAAGCCAAAGAGAATCTCGTAAGAGAGAGAGCTTCATCTAGATTCCTGACAGGCTTTGTTGAGACACACTCCACTACAAGCCCCGTTGAAGGAAGATCATAGTGTCAGAGCATTTGGTTGTAATCTCCCTTTTGTCATTTATAATATAAGCGACTCTGATTTTAGATCCTTTCATGTGTTCGTTTCTTTATGTAATGCAATGAATTATATCCTCTCTGATTGATATATAGTTACGTGCTTTAGATTTTACGTTGTATGTCGTTGTTTCCTTGCGTGTGTATAGGTGTTTGGACCTGTCAAACGGAAGGATTGTGATCTGTCAAGCGAGGGACGAGAAACATCATCTTTTCTCCTATGAAAACTGCGTGGGATTTGAGGTGGGCCTCTCATCGCGATCTTTGTCTTTTTGTAACTAGGAACCAACTTCATTGCATGACTTGATTGTTGTTAGACCCAATCTGTGCTAGTGGGATCACCTCTATCCGCAGAGGGGATTTACCTCCTCAAAAAATTGGTGATTCCATTGGGGAGTCAGTTGGAGTTAGTCTTTCCTCTTTTGGTTTTTTTTGGCTTTGGATTGATTTATTTTCTCTTCTAGTTCACCTCCTTTGGTGTCAAACCCCTATTCAGCCCCCAGAAGACCAGATCCAGTCTCTGTTTGTCCTTTTTTATCTTTTTCCCATAGTAAACTTGATTAGCGTGGTTTAGCTCTTGACATTCACGCCAACTGGCGCTTGTTTCTAGTTAGGCCCCCGCGCCAACGCTTTTTTGGTGCAGATTATAGCCAAACAGGTGCGCCAACTCTATTTTGTGTTAGGGTTTGCTTACTTTTGGGCTCTCTGAGCTTGAGTTTTGGTCTTGGTGACATTTTTTCTGATTGATTGACTGCCTTGAAGTTATTGTTGACTGTGTTTGGCCCTTTTCCTCCATTTTTTTTCCCTTTAGTATCAGTTTTTCATTCTAGCCCTAGGGCTTCTAGGTGCTTTAGTGTGCTGAGCCTCCCATGGGAGTTTTGGGTCCTTGCTTTCCCGGTCGACTTCGTCTTCACTTATTTGCATTCGTTTTGCTGGATTCCATTATATCATTGCATTGGTTGAGTGATTGTTCTCTCTTTCATTCAAGTTTCGCTTTGTGTCACTCCAAGCCCAGATTACATAGTTTGTGTGAGTCTTTTCGAGATTCTTCTTCGATTCGAGGGATTTCGTCATCAGTTTGAGTCTTGATTACATGCGTTTGTATTGAGTGAACTTGTTTGTTTCATCTCTAACCTGTCATTTATCAAATTGGTGTTTTCATTAGTTTTTTCATTCATTTAGTGCATTTGATCTAGAATATTGAAAAATACAAAAACAAATTTCTTTGTGTTTTGATTAGCCTAGTGAAAATCACGTTACTAGTGTTATATAACTCTAAGAGAGAAATTTTCTAGTTTCATTATCTTGCGTTGGAAACAGTAGTGGATGTTTTTGTGCCTTTCATTTTGTTGTCATTTGAAAAGCTCTCAACTCTCCCGTATATAGCTCTTCATTGAAAAATTTGATGTTTTGTGGCATGTAGTTTGCATTTAAAGTTTTTATTGAAATCCAACATTAGATAGGGCCTGGAAGCTGAGACATAATTGAAGATCAACTTTAAAATTTAATAAATTAACCTAAGGCAACATAGAAACATTAACGGAACATCTATTAGTCTAAGGTAGATATGTGATCTGGCATCTTTAAGCCTAGCAGCTGTCGCTCGCCATCTGGCTACAGACAGCGTTATTACGGACATGTGCTCCCCATATCGTCAAGTATATAAAGGGAAACCCTATTAGTTTGCAATCCTTTATCTGTAGGAATCCGAGTCTGTCGCCTTTTACCCATGATACACCGAACACAGCATTTGGGGAGATTACCTACACGTACGTCAAGTCCTTGGTTGATTTCTCTTTCATTTTTTACCAAGGTTTATATGGCAGTTCACGAATATCTGGTACACCCATTTGCCTAGATTACCAAAGTAGTCACTTTGATCTTTACTGACTCTTTTAATTGAAAATATCATCGAGCTCTTGTCCTTTCAAGCTTGTGTCCAACCTTAAAGCAATAGAGTCACCTTTTTCTTGTTTCTCGACTCTTAAAATATGAAACAACATAGTTTGGTTTTAATGTTTTAAAAATTAACTTCCCACGAAATATTCCTAGTTAAATTTAGTTTCCTTAGGGTGTTGTTTTAGATCGTTTCTGATGGAAACTTTTCCGGATTTCACCAACCAATGAAGCCCCTCTGATGGAGTCCTAGTCCTTTTCCTACTTTAGGAATTGTTGGTGCTCCTTATATGGCAACGTTGTCCCTTCCTGGGTTAATTGTTAGGTTTCCTATTTGGTTGTTTTCAACCTCCATGATCCCAAGTGTTCCAGCTATCGTACCATCCACTCCTCCACCTAAGCAATGCCATGTTGGTTCGAAGGTGGACCTCTCCCTTTCTTCGCCTGTTTCTTCATCCTCATCTTCTAATTTGCCTGGTGAAAGTTTGGATTCTAGTACCTAGGTGGCTAAGAAGAAGAAGAAGAATTTAGATAAAGGAGAGGCTATCTCTGCGGCTATTGCACCTAAGAAACCATCCATCTATAAACCATCCAAGATTCCACAGAAATTAAAACTCCCTTGCATGTTGTGCAAAGGTGACCATCTTCTTCGAGATTGCCCTAGCATTTCCAAGGTACTTGAAGTATGGTCCCATAGTCATCTGCTGTTGCCTTTGGCTTCTGGAAGTCATCTTGGTGGCACATCTTCAACTAGTGCTGATAAGACTCATAAGAAATAGGGTAAGATTACCAATCCCTGTAAGTTGTGTGAAGGGCATCATCCCATTCACCTTTGTCCATACATGGATGAAGCCAAGAGAGTGTTGGACAAATTTATTATTTCTATACCCTGCCTTCCGGCTGGTTACCAGAAAATTTCTTTGAGTCCTCTGCTAGTTGATTCCATGATCAGTCAAGAATCATCCTTGCTTGATCCTTCTCCCCCATAAATTCACCATCATGAATCCATCCCTGACCCACCATTGGTCATGGGATCGATTGAGCTGGCCCTGTTTGCGGTACACCAGGTCTTTTCCATTGAGAGTGGATCTCATATCCCTCATGTTCTTCTTGTTTCTTCAGATTCCTCAGACTTGGAGAAATATTCTCCTATCCCTATACCTCAAGAAGCTACTCCTCCGCCTCCCGTGATGGAGGTCCCAGAGGATACCCCTCCCGACTCCATGATGGAGGTCATGGAGGATGCTCCTTCTTCTTCCATAACACCAGGGGAAGACCATCTCAGTTCGATGGTAGCCCCTTCGAGTAGTTTGGTCGCTTCCTTTGATTGGAATCGATTTGCAGGATACTGCCTTCCATCTTATGTGCCTTTCGATATTTTGGTACAGACCTTTCATCTGTTCATACCCAGCACTATTATATACAAAGGAATGTCTGTTATTATTTTATCCTCAACTACTTGGCAAGCTTTCGCTTAACCACTACTTGTGCCCGTTACGCAAAATTTGTTGAAATTTAATAGAGGAACTAGTCAACCATTAGGGATCCTTTCGAAGATGCCTGTTACTTTGGGAGGGAAAACCGTCCATATGAACGTGATGGTTGTTCCTGGCCCCGTGGACTTTAATCTACTCCTGGGCTATGATTATACTTATGCCATGGGAGCGCTTGTCTCCTCCCTCTTTCGTGTGAAGTTTTTTCCACACCAAGGTCGAATTGTGACCATCGATCAGCTTGCGTTCTTTGTTCCCAATATGGCAGCTAGTCCACCATCATCTCTGTTAGATCATTATCCACCAGTTGTGTCATCCTTTCCACATGTTAATTATGTGGCTACCTGTCCCATGCCCCCTTTCAGTGATAGTGCCATTCTGCATTAGGTGCTGGGGGCATTGGGTCCTGATTTTCGAGATGTTGTTCTCCCATCCAGTGTGGAACTCTTGGAAGCCATGACTTATTCTTCATCATGATACAAGGTCGTTGAAGTACAGTTCATTTCCTTGTGTCAAGCTCCTTAAAAAATGAAACAAAATTGTCAGAGCACAGTTCGTTTTCTTGTGTCAAGCTCCTTAAAAAATGAAACAAGGTCATCGAAGCACAGTTCATTTTCTTGTGTCAAGCTCCTTAAAAAATGAAACAAGGTGTCATGAGGATAGTTCTTTTAATGTGTCAACCTCACTAAAATAATGAAACACGTTCCCGTTCAATTCGAGTCTTTGGTCAAATCTCATAAAATCCCAGTCGAGTCTTTCTCTGATCTCGTAACTTGAACCTTCACTACATCTGCCTTTCATATGGACTGAAGCTTGGGGGGCATGTACCTCTAATTGAGTCACCATGCTGGGGGCATGCTTAATTTTTTCAAGCATAATTTATTTCCATTTCAAGCTTATGTAAAAATGAAACTGGTTTCAAGCATAGTTTATCTTTGTTTCAAGCTTGTGTAAAAATGAAACTAACATCAAGAAAAGTTTCCTAATTTCAAGCTTGTGTAAAAATGAAACTATTCCCATTTTACCTCCTGTGATTGCCATT
This sequence comes from Pinus albicaulis, assembly GCA_034641835.2. Classification (NCBI taxonomy): domain Eukaryota; kingdom Viridiplantae; phylum Streptophyta; class Pinopsida; order Pinales; family Pinaceae; genus Pinus; species Pinus albicaulis. Next base: position 830,636,281 of record CM076573.1, read on the forward strand.
TTATCAGCTTGTTTTGTAGATGAGCCTTGTTTTTCTCACTCCATCGTCACTTTTTGCTTGGATGATCATATGCCTTCACTTGATTGTGTTACCTGTTCCTGAGGAACCGCCGCAATGAGTGGTTTTGTTATCTAGCCTCTCAACCTTTATTTGTTCAGAGCAGTTCCACCATTACTGGAACCAGTTGCTACCCTTTATGCCACTCGTTCCTCCAGGAGGAGTCATCTTTCAGCTCTTTCTTGACTCTTGAAAACTGAAAAGATTGCCGAGTCGCTTCTCATTTTGAACTCGTTAAATTGGCTGCAAAGCGATATCTACCCAATATACACTTACCACTTTTTCGGAATGGGATAGATTATTTATGAAAAAGGAATACCCTAGCCTATCACAACTAGGAGGTTCTCTCAGACATAGTTTTCTACCTTTTCAGATCTGTGAGACTATCTATGAAAAGGGACTGCTGGAGTTTTATTTTCCGCCATCTTTTCAAACTCTCTAAACATGAAAAGCTGCCAAGTTATTCCTTTGTCAGACTAATTAAAAATTGATGACATTGGACTCCCTCGTAAAGGTGTTACTCGAGTTCCTCCTTCCTAGGGCTCATTAAATTTACTAGGTTGTATTTTTCCGAAGGAAAAACTTATATCACAAGCATATGCTATCCCCTTCAAGCTTGTTTCCAAAAATAATTGGGGTACTCGCCAGAAATGGTGGGGGAAAATGGAACCAGTATCACCGTCGTTTCATCAGTATGTTGCTCTTGAACATGGCACTTGTCTGCATTCGTGTCAGGTTGGGGACATCTCATCTCGTTCTCTTCTTTCCTCCATGGGTTTGGGTAATCTCTTTTGACTGCTCATATGCTCTTTGCCACGTCATCATGATCTCAGATCCTTTGATGTCAAATACTGCCAAATATAGTGTCATGCCACCGAATATGTTCAAGAGAAGTTGGCCTCTGCAGTTTTCAACCTCCCTCTGATTCTCTACTGATCTTGATTCACAAACATCATGTTCCTCTGTCTCGTGTTGATGATGTGCGAAACACTATGGCCCACCTTCGATCAAGGTCACTTCCTGTCGACTTCAGCTCATTATCCAGGAAGCTGATCTAGAGACTCCCTTCAGGTAGCTTGGAGCCTGCATGCCTCAATGGCAGGTTCTTCATATTCGATGCAAGGTTTTCATTATTGGCCTTCGATCGGATGATTCTGTGTGTGTTAGATGCTAGCTCACTATTCACATTCTATGGATTGTACCTATATTACCTTGAGGGCCATCCTCATTATTGGTGGTTCCTCTCACGTCTGTTAACGACTTTCATTATTGGCTAGTAATCAGATGATGTTCTTGCATGTTCGACTTCAGCTCACTTATTCACATGCTCAAACTTGTACTCTGTTTAGGTCGAGATGGAGTGCAAGACCTTGGATTTTTTCTGATGAAATCCACGCTGTAGATTCTTTTTGGATTATCATGATTATTTATGTGAATCACTTGATTGGATGGCTGCGACCATACCTGAGTCTACTTGTTAATCCTTCTTTGCTGGAAGGCTGCGTTCATACCTTGGATCGTAGTTATTGTACACTCTATTATGGATGGTTGCGCCCATACCACATATCATGTATCAGAGATATCAATTGTATTTGTATTTGAAAGTCTTCTGATGGAAACGTTTTTAGTTGGGCACGTTCTCATAAAGCATTTCACCCCTCCCTCTCTCTCGAACCTCATGCTTAAGGGGGCATCTGTTACACAACATTTTGTCACTGTCCCTGTAATCCCTCGTCCTATACGTTGGAGGACTATTCCCGTGACCTATGAACAGTAAAATGTCCTGAAACCACCTTCATAACATCCTCTTGCATAAGGACAAACATTCTCCTAAAGAAAATTTCCTCTAAAAAACCCTATAAATAGATGTTTTAGCCTTGGCGCGACTATCAAGTTCAACCCTCGTGCCAATGGGGAAAATCCACACTAGAGGGCGCACCAATTGGCACTTTGTCCCTGTGTTTCACTCACGCAAAGCTTATTAAGGGATGTTTTTAAAAAATAAATGGTGGAAGTTTGATTCTAACAAACTCGAGGATGAATCATCAAAAGGATTTGAGTGGTTTGGCTCCAGATCTCCATGTATAGGAAGTGGTTTTCCACCTATCATGGAACCTTCCTAAGAGATAGGATCTATCCCATGATTATAGGGATACCAACTTCCTTTCCTCAATATATAAAGGCTTTCATTCTCCATTAGCAAGCTAGTTGAACTTGTAGGAAGGAAACTATAGCTGGGAAACTATTGAGAGCCAAGCCGAAGAGAATCCCGTAAGAGAGAGAGCTTCATATAGATTCCCGATAGGCATTGTTGAGACATGCTGCGCTGCAAGCCCCGATAAAGGATGATCATATCATCAGAGCATTTGGTTGTAATCTCCCTTTTGTCATTTATAATATAAGAGACTCTGATTTTGGTTCCATTCATGTGTTCGTTTCTTTATGTAATGCAATGAGTTATATCCTCTCTAACTAATATATAGTTACATGCTTTAGATTTTACGTTGTATTTCATTGTTTCCTTGCATGTGTATAGGTGTTTGGATGTGTCAAACGGAAGGATTGTGATCTTTTAAGCGAGGGACATGAAACATCATCTTTTCTCCAACGACAACTGCATGCGATTTGAGGTAGGCTACTCATCGCGATATTTGTCTTTTTGTAACTAGGAACTAACGTCATTGCATGAATTGATTGTTGCTAGACCCGATCTGGGCTAGTGGGATTGCCTCTATCTGCAGAGGGGATTTACCTCCTCAACAAGGCTGTCAGGAGGCAAGAAATTGGTGCATAGAGATGAAAATTTCTACATGACAGTGTGTAATGATTATTGATTTTATTGAGAGCTTGATGTACTAAGATTTGTATGAGATTATTACATGATTCCATTGATATACATAATATATGATAGTTGGGGTTTTTAGCTTTAATCTTTCCTATTAAACAACTGTGTTTATGTGCAATTGATTTTCTTCACATGTGTTTGCAATTGAGTTTTAATTCCGCAAGATTAACAGTGGAAGGATTCTGTATTTAGCAAGAAGATAAATATTTTTAGATAAGGAGAATATGGTAATACATCATTATTAATAAATTTCTACACACTTTTCCTATCGCTGCGAGTGTTTCCTTTAATTATTTACACTCCTACAGATGTTACAATTTGGTGCATCACTAGAGGAAGTTGTATCATATTCCTCTACATTATTTGATCATATATATCACAAGAATATGTGCTAGACACTCTCCCACAACTTGCCGCACATTATGGTTGCATTCAACACTTCTTTCTGATCTAGATCTATGCAGGAATGCAACAGAATACACATGTAACCATAAATACAAATATGCAGCAGAAATAACACTTCATTTCATTAATATCAAAGAACTGAAATTTTCTTATAGACATAATAGAAATAAACTAGCTAGGACGCTGATAGGTTATCTTTGAGAAGAGATGTGGTGGCTATATGCCTTTGAACTAAGTTACAATCAGGCTTGAGGGCCTATTGATTATTTAGAAACAATGGAAAACCCTAAACATCCAAAACCCTAACCCTAGGAGATGAAGCGCCAAAACTATGGGCCCCGTTTGGGTAAATTGGTGTTTCAACTTCCCGAGGACGTAACTTTGGCATACGATCTTCATTTGAAACCCTCAATAGCTAGTTAGAAATATCTATCCAAGGAGTACAAATTTTAGTGCAAGAAAAAAAGGGTCAGATACTCTTGGTTTTCCAAAAAAATGTCGTTTAGGGCATCAAAACAGCTCCAGAAGTTCAGGACCCAAAAAACTATCAAAAATAGTAAGTTGTGCCGAAACTAAAAGAGACAATGGTGGGTCCCCAAGTGGAATAGGTGGGTGGCCACCAATATCCACCTAGATCATTCCCCACCCCTTAGGAAGCAATGATCCCCATTACATTGAGTTCCTCCATGAGATGAGGAAAATTCTACTGAACTTGGTCCCTAGTGAACCACTTGCCTTGGTGCAAGATTTGGCCAGCTTTGACAACCCAATATAGTTGGATCTTCTGCTGGCAAGTGTTCTTGATTTGCATGTCCATGATACAATATGTGGTGGCCTGTTCCATGCAGTCTAGGTTTAACTCTGTTGTTGTGAGTTGTTATATAATGTCGGAGCTGTCGAGTAGAGGTGGGAAGTAGAGACGAAGGCGGTCCACATTGAACACCAGGTGCAGACCAAGGAATGGTGAATACTGAGCTCAAAGGCATTGCTCCCCACTACCTTGGTGATAGTGTATGACCCATATTAGAGCAGGTGAATCTTATGGTGGGGTCCACTGAGGCACTCCTTCTGCAAATGTAGCCACACTTTTTCGCCTACCTGGAAGTTGTGTGGTACCTGATGTTGATCATGTCGTTGCTTGTACTTAGCATTGGCTTTCTCCAATATTTCATGAAATTATTGGCAGATGTGATGAATATGATTTTGTTCTCTTTGTTAGCTTCAAACTAGACATGAGCCAAATTGGCCTGAGTAGCTGCAAATGGCATGGCTACGTCAAGAGCACATAGTGGCAGGAATCCCAAGCCCACTTGAAAGGGGATTTGGCCGGTTGAGCTATGGAGTGCCTAATTATAACTATGTTTTACATATGGGAGGCTCTCATCGCAAGTGTTTGGATTATGAATTGTACATGCACAGAATGTGTACAATCATCCTGTTGATGACCTCTGTCTGGCCATCATTTTGGCGATGGAAATATGTGGACTTAGTGAGCTTGGTGTCCAACATTGACCAGAGGCTGGACCAAAATGTGTTGAGGAACCTATTGTCGCAATCTGATATGATAGACTGTGGGATCCCAAAGTGCACCCAAAATCATTCAAAGAAGAGTTTAGTAGTGGCTTTTGTTGTGATGTTCTTCTTGTAGGCTGCCATAATGGTCATCTTCGAGAATCTGTCGACGACCATGAAAATGCAGTCATTTCCATGCTTAGTAGAAGGAAGGCCTGACATGTAATCCATGGAGATTGATTCCCAAGGTTGACCAGGGGTAGGTAGTGGAGTATAGAGGCCTTGCTTCTTGATAGTTTGTTTCGCAATGGCACAAGAAGTGCAAGATCTGATGTACTTCCTGACATCATGTCGAAGGTTCGACCAATAGAAATCCTCCTACAGTACTGTCACTATTTTCTCGACCCTGAAATGCCTAGTGACTCGACTGTAGTGTGCTTCCCATATCATCTTTGCACACTCGCTTAAAGGAACACAAAGGTGTCCTAGGTGACATAAAAGTGCATCTTGGAGGTGAAAATTTTCAACTTGCATACCCCTCAAGGGTGCCTCATATGTGTGGCCGAATTTTGGATCACTCTTGTAGAGAAGCAGCCAATCAGACGTCTCGTGCCCATAAGAGTTGAGAATGGTGGTTAGTGCCACGGTCGATGGTTGGCTGAGGAAGTATGCAACATTATTGGTGCTACCCTTCTTGTACTTGATGTTCAAGTTAAACTATTGCAGACATGTGGACCACTTTTGATGGCGATTGTTCTACAACTTCCCTTATGTCTGTATCAATTGCAAGGGTCAGTGTTCTATGTGGATGATTGTTTCCTTCCCCAAAATGTAACACTTCCATTGTCGAAAACCCTGCACAATGGAATTTCTTTGTCATAAGTGGGATACTTGCGAACTATGTTGGACAATGTCTCACTGTGATATGCCACTAGATTCCCCTGTTGAGTAAGAACTTCCCTAATAGCATAGTCAGAGGCATCTCTCTCGATCTCAAATGGTTGTTTCAAGCATGGTAATGTGAGCACGGGGGCAGAACAGAGGCGATGTTTCAATTCTATGAACACATTTTGTTGAGATTCCGAGCAAAATAATTTTGATCTCACTCCTCCCTTGGTGACTTGACTCAAGGGCCAAGTGATATCAGAGAATACCAACACGAACCTGCGGTAGAAATTAGCAAGACCTAGAAATATGCGAAGCTCTGTTATAGTGGTTGGGGCTTGCCAGTCTCGAATGAATTGGATCTTGGTTGGATCCACATGCACCCCCTTTCATTAATAATGTATCCCAGATATTGAACCTGGGTCATGCCAAAAGTGCACTTCTCCAAACTAGCACACAACTTGTGTTGCCATAGTGTTTGGAGGACTTGTCTGATGTGGTGGAGGTGCTCTTCCCCAGTCTGGCTGAAGATTAGAATGTCATCCAAGTACACTACTACAAATGAGTTGGTGAATGGCCTCAAGATGTCTTCCATCAACCTCATGAAGGTTGCAGGAGCATTCGTCAACCTGAAAGGCATGACCAACCATTCAAAAAGGCCCTCCTTGGCTTTGAAGGTAGTCTTCCACACATCGAAGGGTTTGTAAGATGAATAAATCCTTCTTGCAGACAAGAATGATCTCCCTAGTATCCTAAGGATATCTAGAAACAAACAATCAAATGTAAACCATTTTCTCTAGACCATTGTGATTCAAAATTATTAATTAACTAAATATGAAGAGATTCTCCTACCTGAATTCCAACGCTTGTTATAATCTTCAATCCAGTCACTCCAAAAGAGGTCAATTCAGAATGTAAGACCTGCAATCAAAGGTAGGAAAAATGATTAAAAGCACCTGCAAGATATAATATTTCAAAAACACTAATCTATCTCAGTGATCAAGGAATCCAAGAATTAAATTACTCAAAGAGATACATGAACAACTTAATGAGAAAATAGAATCCATTTGTATTAACTTGTATGATAAGAAGTAACCTTACAACCTTGTCGCCTTCATGCTATACAAGTTCTTCCGGGGTCCTGAACAGCCGTTTCCCTTCAGTTTGACAAGCCTTTGCCTCTTTGAACTAGCATGAAAATATGGACATGAGTATGTGATCATTCTCATGCCAATGATGCCAAGTATAGAGAGTATGATTTCTTCAGTAATTAACCTCAAAACTACCAAGTTCTAAGTACCCTTGAGACTGAAACATGATCTCAATTTATAGCAGAAGGGAGGTAGTTTCATTTCCAATAAGAAAGGGATAAATTCCTTTCATGAAGGGATTAAGCTCCATATACCAAGGGATAGACTCCTTTAATGAAGGGATAGAGGTTCATGAATGAAGGGATTGAAGCTTGACCAGATTACGCTTCTAGAAGCTTCCAGCTAGGAGAATATTTGACCAGTTAGGCTTCTAGAACTTAATTTTTATTTTATTTTACCTTTTACGGAGGTTCGTAGTTTTAATAAGCAGAACGTGCAGGATGTGCCATAGGTTATAGAGCAAGAAACTGCAGTACCGTAGGCAATGACTAGGAAAAGTGCAGAGTTACGCTTTTTAGGGTTTTAATGAGATTTTCTCCAAGTTCAAGACTTGGTTTAGGAACTTTATAATTTTGGACCTCTAAGGGAGCATAATATAGGTAATGATGAATCCATATAGATAGCTAAATGTCATGGTGACAAATTTTAGTGTAAGATATTGCCCCTTAAAGCGCGAAGTCTGAAGTAGTTCTGAAGAGTGAAGTGCTTTATCATTCCGAGGATTGGGCTACAGGTGTACCAGTTGAAAAATGTAAAAAAATTCAATGCAAACATATATGTATATCATCGCTGAGGTAGGCATTCCCATACTCAAATAAAAACTAACTACATGTTCTGATACATAAATGATTTTATAATTACATCAATAGTCAACGTAGCATGGACGCAACCATCTGTCATAAGTTTTTTACTGTGTCATGAATAATAAAAATCCTTGTAGCTTGGATGGTGGAAACTAGATCCAGGGTCTTGATTTCTGCTTCCCGAACTAGTACGATTCTACCCATGCGATTGATTGTGTCGAAGTCGAACATGGTAGAAACCACTTGATTACTAGTCAATGATGTCAACTGTTAACAAGTGTGAGAGAAACCACCAATAATGACAATGGCTATCAAAGTACTTAGTACTATCCATGAAGTATGAATGAATGATTTGAATTCAAACACTTCATACAATCATTCGATCAAAGGTCAATGATGCAACCTGTCATCGAAGGCGAGAAACCTACCATTAGTGCATGCAGATTCCAAGTTACTGATAGGGTTCTAGATCAACTTTATAGATGATGAGCTGTCATCGATAGAAAGTGACCCATTGTAGGAAATCCCACGACATGAAAACATTAGATCAAGTTTTAAAGAAATATTTTCAAGGACTGACTTAGGGATGGTCAACGCGAATGGAGACAAATGTTTATAATGAATGGTTTATTTGAACTATCCTCTTGAACACATAATGACATTGCAGATGGTTTGGTGACAATTGACCTAAAGTTATTACCCAAAGACCTATTGAAGTCTTTCAATATGGTTTTATTAACTATTGGCCAAAGGATTTTCCCAACCCAAGTATGAGTGTGACAAAAGTGTCATGTTCAAGAGTGGTAAACTTATTTTTGAAACAAAGTGTGACAACTGGATTCATTTTCACTCTTTTCCACCACCATTTCTGGCAAGTACGTCTTTGTTTTTGACAAGCTTAAGGAGGATAACATTTTCTTGTTGTATAAGTTCATCCTTTGGATGAGTCCAAATTAGTACTAAAATCGAACCCTAAGAAGGAGTGATTCATTCCTGTTTGTAATTGACAGGCCCATTACTATTAATTTTTAACGAATCTAGTATAGATGAAACTCAACGTTTTTCAATTTTAGGGAGTTAGAAGAAAAAATTAAGGAAACTCCGTGGGTGTGCTTTTTCATAAATTTAGTCTCTCAAGCCTGAAAAGGGATAGAATAATGGAGGAGAGAACTCTATTGACCATAATTAGTCAATGCATACCTTTTTCGTAAATATTCCATTTCAATCCATAAAAGGGGTAAACTTATACTGAAAGGATGACTGTTCATTTCCCTTAATGAGTTCGAACAGTCAAGTACTCAAAAATATTTTCATGTTTAGAGAGTATGAAAAGGGATTAAAAGAGAACTCTAGTGTTTTGCTTTCTCATAATTTTCAAGGGCCTGAAAAAGTGATCAAAGTGTACTCATCATCAAAATAATTCTTTTCACCCGAAAAACCTGTCTTCTGCACATAAACTCGAAAAATTAAACATACATGTTTCCAATAAGTCCAAACTTTTGAAAAATAACTTTTCAAAGTGGAAAATAAATAAAATAATATTTTATTCATTCAAAAAATCTTATAAAATGTAGTTCAACAAAGTCATTTTCACCTTTTGTATTTAGAGTTGAAAGTTAAGAGCTCTTGGCAGAAACAATTCCGGAGGTGATAACGGGAGAACCGACTGCTCAAATCGAAAATTGTCGAATCCAGGTAATCTACAACACTCTTCTCCTCATTTTCATCCATTTGAATTCTCTTTTTTGGCTTTTAAATCATTTTTTGAGGTGAAAAAAGGTTCAAAATTCTACTCTCAGGGGTCTGCGGGTCATCCATTGCTTACCTGTGGACCCCAATAATTTTCCCAAAGGAAAATTATCGGGCTACCGCAGTTTTTATGAAGGGTGCATGCAAAGGCCTACACTATCTCTATATAAAAATTGTGGAGGTGTAGTGAGAAAAGGAAATTCATTAAATTCTCTCCAAAATGGCTAAAAATTCTCACTCTAAAAGCTTCTAACCTTCAAATGCGTCCATTTGCAGATTAAACCACAATGTTGAAGTGGAGAGAACGCGATCAAGGAGAGGTAGAAGATGCGGCCATGAATAATCCAACCACAATGCGTGTGCTGAGATATTGTGGATTGTATAAATTATGGGCAACTAAGGTCATGAGGGCACAAGTGGAACTAATAACTTGGCCGGTGAACAAATGGGACGTCCAAGAAAAATGTTTTATCATTGGTGATCACAAGCTAGAACTTGAGCTTGAAGACATTTACTTTCTCACTGGTTTATCCAAAAGAGGTGAACATATCTCTTTGTTCAGAGCTAGGCAAGGTGGCCTGCCTATTGCTAGCTATAAACAAGAGTTTTGCAGTAAAGAAGTTGATCCCAAAGACAACCGTATAGATATAAGGACTATCCTACGTCTTGATATTAAAGTCATTGCATTCACCGTAACCAAATTGCATGGGAGTGTAGCTCCACATGTGGCTACCAAGTCTCAGATGCAGACAACAGTCAAGTGCTACAGAGGTACCATATTCAATTGGTGTGAAGGGTTGTTGACCAATATGAAAGGTCAATTGACCAAAGCAAAAAACTCAAAGTTGAAAAACTTTAGGTATGGTGCCAGCTTGGTATCTTTTGCTTTGGAGAGGATTCCATCACTCACTCCTTAGCTGATCTCTGTTGATTCTGGTGACCCTAGAGAGCCTCGTATGGTACGCGGGGTTGCACAGATGGCCAGCCATGGTGGTGACGACTATGTGGTAGTTTGGTTCACTCCAACATAATTTCATTGGTTACAGAACCAAATATTTTCTATTGAGGATTTCCCGTATGCAGACATAGATTTTTGAGGTGATCTTGAGATGTCCTTACCTCTAGGGGCACAATGGGATGAATCAAGTAAATGAATCATTTTGATGTCTTTTAATTCTTTTTTTTTTTTAATCATCTAATACTGATAACAAAATTTTAAATGCAGATGTTGGTCCACGAAGGCTAGCCACTCTCTTCCGCTTCGAAAGGAAGCGAACAAAGCCTGTTGCACAACCACAAAATTAGGAAGCAGAAATCCTTACTGACTTGGGGCACAACCTAGAGAGGTTGACTATAGATATCCCAGAGACATCTATGGACGATATTCTTCTTTGTCTCTAGAGACACGTTACTAGTGTTCCTAGCTAGTTTAGGAGATTCTTGTGCAGGGTGGCACGGGCGATAATTTACTCTCATGATCATCACCACAGATAGTAGATGATCATCGCAGACAGTTGTATTTTTTTTTTTGTATCACTATCTTTTAGATCATAATGTGTTTTAAACCTATGATCATAGACGATGTAATATTTTTTGAAAACACAAACTCCTATCTATGATATTACTACTTTCTCGGGCTATCTTGTTCAACAGATATCGAATGTTGTTTTGGTTTACTATTTTAATGTTGCAAATGTATATTTATAAAATTATTAGCTAATGCATCAGCCAATGTATTTAAATTTCTTGGAATATGTTGATATTTGATGTAATCAAACTGCCTTTCCAAAAGACGAACCTTCAAAAATAATCTCAATAACGCTCGATTTTTAATTGCATATACTCTATTTAAATGTAATACAATAAGTTGTAAATCTAGCCTAGTGATCAAACGTCGAATGCCAAATGAAATGGCATCAGTTAATAACTCAATCACTGCGCTATATTCTATAACATTATTCGTTGTTTGACCAAGGCTTACCCCCTGCATAGAAACTAAATTAGTGGGTGAATAAATAACCCAAGCTGCGGAAGAAATATTCCATGTACTATGATAAGCACTGTCAGCAAAACCAATGTACATTTTAAGGGATGTCAACATCTACAATATCAAGAGTAATCAAGATAAGCAGTGATAGTAGTAAAAGCAAACTTAAACTAGACACACTCATCCAATCTAAGGCATATATATAGCTATAAAATTAACTCATGTACAAGTGAGATCTTCACACAAGAATCAAGCATAATATCTCTTTAGATGAAGTCCATTTCTTGGTTTATATAAAGAGACCCCATCATAATCAGTCAATTCATAAGCCCCTTTTGCAAGCAATCACTTGACAATATAAGGACCATGCCACATTGGTTCAAGTTTCCCAGCTCCTAGCTTATCGTTAGCTTAATCATATACCAAGACTAGGTCACCTTCTGAAAAAACACGAGGTGTAACACTTCGATCATACTGAGCTTTAACACATTTTTTATGAGCTTCAGCTACTAATGCAGTGGTGTGCTGAGTCTCATCTAATTGTGCTAAGTTCAAAAAGCGTTTTACCTCTTCAAAAGTAGCTGGTAGTAACTCTATGGCTAATTGGAGTGATGATATTTCAAATTCAGTAGGTAACACAACTTCTAAACCGTAAACCAGTTGAAAAGGAGTGAACCCTGCTGCAGTTTTTGCTGAGGTTCAATATGCCCAAAGTGTTGAAAAAAACATGGTATGCCAATTCGATTTATGAATTCTTATTATCATTTTAATCATGGTGGTTAAAAATTTATTAACAACTTCAACCTGAGCATTAGCCTGCGAGTAATATGGATTAGAGTTATCATGGCGCAGACTGAGTTGGTTGGAAAGTTCATTCATCATTATGTTTCGAAAATAACTCCCATGTTTAGTGATAATATCTTGGGGTACATCGAAACAAGCAATTACATGATTGAATACAAACATAGCTACAGTTTTTCCATCTACCACAAATGTAGCCATCGCCTCAGTCCATTTGGTAAAATAATCTACTGCAAGAATAATATACCCATGCCCCCCGGCCAAGTGAGGGTTACATGTAATGAAATCAATGCCCCATTTTGCAGAAGGATTGACAAAAATTATGGGGTGAAGAGGAGCTGTTGGTGCAAACATATTTTGATCAAATATCTGACAGTTGTGGCATTTTCAGACTGCGAGAATGCAATCTTTGAATAATGACGGCCAAAAATAACTAGCGCGCAATATATTTTAGGTTATGGAATACCTAGACATATGACCACCACATGCTCTAGAGTGGCATTCACTCAAAACACTTTCAGCCTCTTCATGAGTTAAACATCGTCGACATACATAATCCGCATCATGACGATAAAGTGTGTCTCCAACAATATTATATTGCTGAGATTGGTAACGGATCTTTTGTCGATTTGAACGTAAAAGTTCAGGCTGAAAATTTTGGGTTTGGAGATAAATGATGATATCTCCATACCATGGATCTAATGTACTGATAAGAAATAGATATTCATCAACAATCATATTCTCTACCACAGTTTCCGTTTCAGTATTTGGGAAGTCACACATAAGTTCTGCGAACACCAGCGATTTCTTTGATTTGGATTTTTCGAATACTAAATCAAATTTTTGAAGGATAAAAATGGATTTAGAGTATTTTCCCTTGAGTATTTTTTTAGTCAGAATGTACATCATCGAGTTGCTATTAGATATCACAGTTGTTTTTTGTAATAATATGTAATGAAAAAATATTTTGACATATTGAATTGCTGCCAAGGCCAATTTCTCCACATGCGAATATTTAATCTTGGTTGGATTGAGATTCTGACTTAGATAGTAAATCACATGCTCATTGTGGAATTCATCCTCTTGAACTAATACCATCCCAATGGTGGAATCAGAGGTTGCTAGGTATAAAAAGTAATCCTGGCTATAATTTGGTGGATGCAATAACGACGCATGGGTCAACATGTGTTTTAAAGCATCAAAATATGAATTAGCTATCTCACCCCAAATAAAAGGAACATTATGTTTCAACAACCTGGTAAAACCTTTTGTTAATTCAACATAGTTTTAGATAAATCTACGCAGAAAGTTTTCTTTCCCTTGAAAACTTTGGAGTTGGCAAAGTGCGGAAGGAGGAGGTAACTTGATAATAGCCTCAACCTTCAAGGGGTTGATACGAATGCTTGATTTTGAAACAACAAATCCCAGTAATCTACTAGATTTCACACAAAAAACACATTTGTGGGGATTTGACCGAATCTTATAATGCCTACATCTCGTAAAAATTTCTCGTAAATGAGTAGGATGATCTTCTCTGTGTAATGAATGAGCAGGTAAATAATTGAGATAAGTTTGTACAATGTGTTTAATGTCATTAAAAGCATAAGAAATTTCCCTTTGAAAAGTTGCACCAGCATTATTTAATCTGAAAGGTATTTTACAATAAGAAAAAGTTCGCTAAGGTCAAATGAATGTTGTTTTTGGTTGTTCAGCAGGGAGCATGTTTATTTGATTGTATTCGGAAAATCCATCCATAAATGAATACATTTCATTTCTGGCACAATCATCAATGATTTGGTTGATATAGGGAGTTGGATAATTGTCCTTAGGACATGCTTTGTTAATATCCCTATAGTCGACACACACTCGTATAGTTCCTTGTTTTCTAGTAATAGGAACGATATTAGATACCCAATCTGTTAAAGGAATTAGATAAATAAAACCTTCTCTTAGTAATTTCTCAACTTCGGCTTTAATAGCAGCACATTTTCATGGATGTATCAGACGTAATTTTTGCTTGATAGGTTTAGCATCCGGGTATGTTTTTATTTCTTGAACGAAAATCTTAGGATCAATTCCTAGAATTTCTTCAGAAGACCAGGAAAATATGTCACAGAATTCTTGAAATAGGGCTTTATATGTTGTAATTTCATTGAACGTACAAGAAGCGCCTATATGAATTTTTTCAACAACTCCTGGTTTAACTGATATGTCAATGAGAACTGTCGAAGAAATATTCCCAAATTAACTTCAAAATCTGATTTTTTAATCGATATTGGACTCTGCGGTTCCTTGACATAATCAATTTTAAAAATAGATGAAAAATTATTTTCAAATCTACCAAACTCAGGTAAAAATGATGACCTATGATGGAGATCATCCCATGGTAATTCATCTATGGACAAGAATTCATGAATGCTTTCATTAGTATAAAACACTTGTTGAAAAGGATGAGGAATTGATGTTATAGCTGAGCTTGATGGTGAAAACGATTCTTCATTGATCACATTCATTGGATCATAATAATTTGATGGTGGATTGGAAAATGACTGTACTTCTTGATATGCTATCTCAAAAGGACTCAAAGGCATCGTGCCATTGAAAGAATCTAGTTCTGACTCTAAAGGCACTATCCAAGGGTCATCAAATGTTGGAAATATGATGCAATGTGTTGTCCTTGATGACAACCTACTTGATGAAGTTGTCCTTGATGGAAACCTACTTGATGAGTTGCCTATGAAAATCAACCTATGTGTTAAATATGTAAGGATGATGTAGCTATAGTTTAGTTCAGATGTGACAGAGAAAAGAATTCCAGTAAGTGCCAGATTAATGATGAATAAGATATGTCACAAAGCATACACGAGTTTGTAAAGGAAAAATAGCGTATGTACGTGGAAAAGTACGTACCAAGTAATGTATGCCTATTTGCGCTCTAAATTTATAAAACCAGGGGACTTTACCATGGTATTGGCCCATAGTATTGAGCGCTGGATTATCTATTTGATCCCATCCAGGAATACCATTAGTGGTTAAGTGGTTTTGACTCATGGTATTGAAAAATGCTAAATCTATATAAGGAGAAGAAGATCATAGTGCAAAAGAGGGAATAGGTCTGGGTTTTAATGAATACTTCACTCTGAAGTATATTTGCATGGAAGGGAAACAGTTTATTGATTGATCTAAATTAATAATGCACCTATGAAGAAAATGATGAAGAGGGATCTCTAGATCTGAAATGACTATGTATTTTCTAGATCTGTTTAGATCTGTCATCTGGCGAATCTTTGCTGAAGTGAAGGGTAAGATCTGAGCTATTTATTTGTTCTAAAGAGTTGTGCAGCCCTACAAGCCCTACAATGTTTTTAGATCTATACACAGGTTCGTGGTAGAGAAAGCGCATACATACATGGGTTGGTTTCATCAAAAGAGCATATGGAATATGAGGACAGTCCTAAAATATGTGCAAATGTATACGCAGGTTTGTTTCTGTGAAAGTGCGTATATACGCAGGTTCAGTGAAGTAAAAGGGCGTATGGAATCTAGGGTTTTGCTGAAGTATGTCGAATGAAATGTATGATCTATTTTGCTGTTTTACTGCTATCTGTCAATGGTGTATTCATACAGATCTGGGTTGTTTGAATCTTGATTATGTTTCTAATTATGTTGATTAAAGATCAAATGGTTGGTTGATTGGTTGATGATTCAATGAATGAATTGATGTGGTTATAATTTTCAGTTAGATGAATGTTGAGCTTAAATGTGTGGAGTGGGTCCAGTCTGAAAATTTGATGAAAAGTGGCCTACAAGGTATGTTGTGTGGAATCTGTTGGATCCAGTATGAAAATTGATGAAACGTGGTCCGCAATGGTGCTGAGGGTTGAAGCCTTCAGTGAGGGGGTTGTAGCTCCCTTCCAGTGGTAGCTGGTAAATGAGAGCATGGGGTAGTAGCTCCCTTCTAGGATAGGTTGGTAAATGAGAGCAGGGGGTAGTAGCTCCCTTCTAGGAGAGGCTGGTAAATGAGATCAGGGGGTTGGAGCTCCCTTCCAGTAGTGGCTGGAGAACGAGAGAAGGTTGCAGCCTTCTGCAGGTGAGTGCCTGTGTGCTGGTATAAGTCTGCGCCAGTACAAAGTTGTAAGAATTTTTATTTATAATAAATATTGAAGACAGAGATGACAACAATGGTGGTTTTCTCCCGAATTGGGTTTCCACCTTAAATACTAGTGTTCATGTGTGTTTCTTATGTGTGATGGTTTATTATTTTATTACTACACATGTTTACTGCTTACTAAACATCTGATGAATGAATGATGCAATGATCTAAGTAAATAATTAAATTCATAATAAGATCTCTGGACATACGCAAGTTTTCTTAAGGATATCCACGTGTATACGCGAGTTGGGTTCAGTAAAGTAGCGTATGTTTTTTGAAGAAAAAGAAAAAGTAAAAAGTTTTCCGTCAGATCTAAATATTGATTCCCCCCCCCCCCTCAGTATTTTTCCTAACATCAAATATAATAGTACTTGATGTAATCATATTTATATTAGCAATAGTACATGGTACGTTAGGTAGAGGGATAGAAAAAGTTCCCATTAAAGTGGAATCTTTGATTAAACCTACCCCAACATCCTCATAAGGGATAGTCGATTTTCCAATATGTTGAATATTATCTGTAGAAGCTGGGTTTGATGAATAATATGAGAGCTGATTGATTTTCACAATTTTTCCTTGATGAGGAAAGATGATTAATCGAAATATGGATGACACAACAACAGTCATAGCATAAGACCAACTTTGACCCAGAAGAAGGTTGTAATCCAGAGGGGCATCAACGACTTCCACATCTAAATTAATAGTTTTACCTTTGACTTTTATAGGTAGATCCTACAAAATTCCATATGGATGGAATCCTCTTCCGTTAAAAGCTTTGAGGATGGTTGGGGACCGATTAAGTGTCAGAGAACCAAGTGATTTCCAATATTTTAACGACATAATACACGTAGATGCTCCTTCATCAATTATAGTACGAAAGCAATGTATGTTTTTGACTAGTACTGGAATTTGAAAAGCCATTTGACGAGGGAGACATGGTATAAAATTTTCTTAATTGAAGACCATAAGGTTCGAATCCTGAAGATCTATAGCTCCAATAGCTGATAAGAGTAATTTCCTTTGTACAGGACATGATTGCAACACTTCTAGGGCCGACATTGCTGAAGGAGATATTGTTAAGTCTTCAACAATGTTGTAGTTCTGAGTAGCTCTTGCATGTGGATTGAAAGTTGATTTTCGAAGTATACCTTTAGCAGGAAGTTTAATTACTAGATCAGGATTTTTTTCTCGTTATGAAGTGGATAAGAAACCGAAGGAGATGTAGCTGGTACTGAATTAGAACTTTCTACTTCTTTACCAGTAACATGATTTTTACTTCCATAGTCTTGTGATCGAGTCGCAACCATTACTTGAGACATCATCAAAATATATATTGATGTATTAGAAGAAGATCCAATAATTTTTCTATCTTGAGTAGGAAAATGATCCTTCAAGACAATGGGCGTGGGTGAACCTTTGATGAACTTAGATACCTCAAACCTATGCGGACATTCCTTGATGAAATTATCCTCATCACAGATAAAACAAGCATAAAGAGGTTTTCTTTTATCATCAGTTGGCTCATTTTTCTCAGTTTTTTGCTTGGGGGATGACTATTTACTTTTATTCTTCCCTTTCTTCTTATTTATAGATTTTGACTTAGTGGTATATGAATTTATAATGTGAATGTCAGCAGAAGTTTCAAGGGAAGAATCTCCTTTTGGTGAATCAGGTAAATTTATTATAAGAGAAGTAACCTTTGAAGATTTCTTGTTACTCTTAGTAGTACTAACTGAACCGATTACACCATCAGTGGCATGAGACCTTGAGGAAGTTGTTGTTATTTGACCAGGACACAGTAAATATAGAATTTTCTCGTACAAAGTACTTGACTGTGTATATACCAAGTCAAGGTACTGAGCTTGAGCAATGACTTTTTCTTCTGTAACAACTCCTCATTTAGCCACATCTTTAGTGATTTTTGGTATTAATGACTTTATAAACCATTCTGCCAAGATCTGATCTAGAATAAAAACTTTCACCAAATGTCTTCTATGTCTCCATTCATGTATATGACCTGATATGTATGTAGATGTAGATTGTTTTAGTGAATTTAATAATTTCGTGCCATTGTCGTATCTGACTGGAAACTAAAAATGGGTTAAGAAGGTGGTTGCTAAAGCATTGAAATTGTTAGAGCCACGTGGTAGTTCAATGTACCATTTAGCTGCTAATCCTATCAACATTCTTTGGAAAATTCTTAATTGAATGGAATCTTCGATCAATGAGTTGAATGCACACTAGAGGTGGTAAGTCATGACATGGTTAGAAGGGTCCTCTCCTGAATTTCCTTCAAACTTTGGGATATCACTAGGCAACTTATTTGGCATTGGTGGCCAATATGGAAGATAATAGATGGGATCATTCATAAGGCATGATAAATCAGGTAAATCCAAAGTGGCTATGAATGGAAACTGATGGTTAGGGTCCTATTGATTAAATTGATAACCTTGTGAAGCTATACCAGTTCCACGAGGAGGATATCCAGGATATCCTAAAATAGCCTGTACATTTGGAATCGGAATGCCCTTTGGATAACCAGGATTAACCAGACCATACTAGGGTTAAAAAGGTGTTTGATATGTATACCCAGGATATGGCTATTGCTGGTATAATGGATTTTGTGGAACAGGCCCGTATTAATACTTCCCTCAATACGGCTGATAAACAAACTGAGGTTGGCTTGTTATAATTGTACTTGTACTAGGTTGTCCGACAGTCATCTGAACTGTAGTCTGAATTGTAGGTCCAGGCCGCGGAGAAGAAACTTGAGGAATCTGTACTGATATTTGAGGGGCAGTAGTAATAGGAGTTGTAGATACTACAGGAATAGGTGTGGTAGGTTGAACATAAGTTGGAGCAGCAGTTTGTGGTGGAGTTCTAGGTGTACTCGGACCAGGCTACTGAATTGGACCAGATGCAGATATTTTAATTGTAGGTTGGACCATTTGTTGGGTTTTATTATAGCCAATTGGTTGTCCAGGTTGATAGTAAGGTACTTGCACATTGGGCTACAAATTCTGTTGAACTTGGGATGGATCCCACACCATATTTACTCTGGGATATGAGGGTCCCATTGAAGGTTGTACATAAGAAGGATGATAACTAGGTTGAACATATGGCTGATAATTTGCTAGATAATTTCCACCTCTTTGTTCTAATTGTTGTTCCGGGTAGAATTGTTGTCCTAAAGGAGGTTGCAAACCCTAAGTTGGGTACTACCCTTGAGGTTGATATTTACCTTGAGGTATGTATTGACCTTGAGGCATGTACTGACCTTGAGGCATGTACTATCCTTGGGGTTGATATTGACCTTGAGGTATGTACTACCCTTAAGGTTCCCCCCATGAGGTAAATTACTAACTTGAGGTTTCCCCCCAGGCGGTAAATTACTACCTTGAGGTCCAGGGTTTGGAATATTTCCAGACATCATATAAACTTGTTCACTGTTCAAAGTTTCAGTATTTGATTCATTTGGACCAGATGATGGTATACGTTTGTCGATAAAAGGAGATGCTCCTGAAAAATTACTAGAAAGTGATTGGTATCCCACAGGGATAGATGGACCACCATAAAAATATGTTTCTGGAGATTTAGAAAACATGGATGACTCACTAGACATGTTTAATGGAGGTCTATAACCTATTGGTGTAGGGTGCAAAGGAATTAGAGGTGGAGAATAATTCATACCAACGTTTTGTAGAAAGTCTATCAATGAAGAATACCAATAATATCGTCTAAAAGGACTATAAAAAATCGATTCGCGTGCTCTAAGATCTAAATATTCTTGAGCTGAAGGAAGAACAACGTCTTCTTCTGTGTCAGTAACCTCTTCAATATTAATGAGACCAGGAGGAAGATTTTCAGTAATGTGATGCTTCACTCTACATGAATTAGGATGACCAGGGGTTGGAGTAACGAACTCTAAAGTAGGCTCAGACATAACAGGTTCAGTTTCTGGCTCATAAATTTCAGGGTCAGTAGATGATAATTCACTTGTTGTAGAAGCAAGTTCAGCTAGTTCGGAAAACTAGAAAAACTCAAAAAAAATAAAAATGTAGATTTACAGTTAAGGATCCTAATGAGTCATATACCCAACCCATTTTGAAACTAATAAAAATCAAAGAAATATTTCAAAAGTCAAACTGAAAATGAAAAAAGAAAACTAAGTTCATTAATCCCCACTGGAGTCGCCATTTTGTTAGACAGATAAATCCTTCTTGCGGACAAGAACGATCTCCCTAGTTTCCCAAGGATATCTAGAAACAAACAATCAAATGTAAACCATTTTATCTAGACCATTGTGATTCAGAATTATTAATTAACTAAATATGAAGAGATGCTCCTACCTGAAGTCCAACGCTTGTTATAATCTTCAATCCAGTCACTCCAGAAGAGGTCAATTCAACATGTAAGACCTACAATCAAAGACATGAAAAAGGATTAAAATCACTTGCAAGATATAGCAATTCAGACACGCTAATCTATCTCAGTGATCAAGGAATCCAAGAATTAAATTACTCAAAGAGATACATGAACAACTTAATGAGAAAATAGAATCCATTTGTATTAACTTGTATGATAAGAAGTAACCTTACAACCTTGTCACCTTGATGTTATATAGGTTCTTCTGGGGTCATGAACATCAGTTTCCCTTCGGTTTGACAAGCCTTCACCTCTCTGAACTAGCTTGAAACTATGGACATGAGTATGTGATCATTCTCATGCCAATGATGCCAAGTATAGAGAGTATGATTTCTTCAGCAATTAACCTCAAAACTACCAATTTCTAAGTACCCTTGAGACTGAAACATGATCTCAATTTATAGCAGAAGGTAGGTAGTTTTAGCTCCAATAAGAAAGCAATAAATTTCATTCATGAAGGTATTAAGCTCCAAATACCAAGGGATAGACTCCTTTAATGAAGGGATAGAGGTTCATGAATGAAGGGATTGAAGCTCGACCAAAGTACGCTTCTAGAAGCTTCTAGCTGGGAGAATATTTGACTAGCTAGGCTTCTAGAACTTAATTTTTCTTTTATTTTACCTTTTACGGAGGTTCGCATTTTTAATAAGTAGAATGTGTGGGATGTGTCGTAGGTTATAGAGAAAGAAACTGTGGTACCACAGGCAATGACTAGGAAAAGTGCGGAGTTAGGCTTTTTAGGGTTTTAATGAGCTTTTCTCCAATTCCAAGGCTTGGTTTAGGAACTTTATAATTTTGGACCTCTAAGGGAGCATAATATAGGTAATGATGAACCCATATAGACAGCTAAATTTCATGGTGACAAATTTTAGTGTAACAAGGTTCGATGGGTACCTGGTGATACCTAGACTTCAAGTCGATCTTGCTTAAATATTTCGCCCCTTTGAGTTGGTCTAGAAGGTCATCAATCCATGGGATCGGATACCTATTCCAGACAATGATATTGTTCAGCACCCGATAGTCAATACAGAGTCTCCAAGTCCCATCCTTCTTCTGTACTAACACGATTAGGCTCACACAGGGCGATGAACATGGCCGGATGTGACCTTTCTGCAAAAGCTCCTGAATTTTCCTCCTGATTTCATCGTTCTCTATAATAGAGTGCCGATAGATCAATTCGTTGTGTAACGGCGTACCTAGGGTTAGATCAATGGGGTGCTTGACCTGACAGTGCAAAGGCACCCCTGTGGGTGAGGTGAAAATTTCCCCGTACTCCTCCACAACCTTGTCCATTTGTTGTTGTCATGCAGAGGAGCCATGTCTGGAGGTCATGGCCACAATATTCTTCTTTCCCTAGGGACAGATCATGAGGAAAAAAAATTTCTTGGTTTGGGAAATGAGCTTACTACATTTTTTTGTAGTAACCAAAGAGATAGTGGTAGGCGGTGGCACCTGTAGTATCCTATACAGCTTATTTCCCACGGTAACAATAACAGTGCGAGGGCATGACTCATACACAACATGTCTCTTCCACAAGTATGGTTGGCCTAATAATACATCAAAAAAAATCAATAGGAGAAATTTCACATAATACCTCATCCATGAAGGGCTTGATGCTATAGGGAAGGCGACACTGTTGGCTGACACGGAGATCCCGTCCTCGGTGAAGCCACCTGATGGTGTATGGTTTTGGGTGCGTTGTGGTCGAAAAGCTTAACTGCTTCACAACATATGCTGAAATGAGGTTCTTTTGGCTCCCATTGTCAACAATGAAATATAGTGGTGAACCCTTTACCCACATCTGGGGGTGGAAGAGACGTTCCGCCTTCGCTGGATCCTCTGGTTCCTCCTTCTGGATCTTCGCAATGGCAATAGTGGGAATGGGCTCTGCAACAAATAATCTGTTTCCCTTTGTCATTTCCCTTTTTAGGTTTTGATTCAGATTTGGAGCATACATCTGATTCAGAAGCCCTCATCTCGACCATGAGTGACTGCTTGGCCCGACACTCACTTTGTTGTGAGTGGAGCTCTTATAGAACTCACACCACTTTCCCGTGTCATTATTTGGATTCACGGTGTTGTTCTTTGCTTGTGGCTTTGGAAGGTTGTCTTGGGCTACCATGCCTTGGCTTTGTCCTTTGTTCGGTGGTGTGGGGGCACCTTTCCCTTGCTTTTGATTTGCAGATCCAAAGTCTCGCTTCTTCTGCTTGAGTTTCTGCTCAATCTTGGCAGCATATCGGTATGTCGTACCAAGTGAGGATATGTCGAGGAAATCTGTTTCCTCTTGAATGTATCTATGTAAACAATTACGATACTTTAGCACCAAATTTTTCTCTGAATATTTGATACCCAACTTTGTGTGCAGGGTATGAAACAAATTCGTTAGCTCATGCACATCGTGATCCCTTTGTTTCCGCAACGTTGTCCATTGTATGTACTTATCCTCATAGCTCCCCATGGGATAGTATTGTTCCATGATGGAATCTTGGAAATAATTCCAAGTGGGTACGACTGAGAATAGAGAGGGTTTTGTCTCATCCTTTTTCTCACAGTAGGTTTCCCACTAGTCCTTGACATGGGTGGTTTCTTTGAGAGTGCAAAAATAATCTTCTCTCGGTCGGAAAAGTAATGGACCGAGAAATATACTTCTAATAGATTCAACCATCTATATATGACATCTGCATCTATTTGACCCTCAAATATGGGAATGTAAAATTTTACTTGTGCCTTAAGGGGATTCGTGCCTCCAGAGTGGTTGTTGGATGCAAATGCGCCGCTGGTGGGCAGTCGTTGAAGGATATGGGAAAAGTTATCCATCATCACGTTCCTTTGTTTTTTGAGGGCCTCCTTCAGCAATATTTTGATAGGATATCCTGCTCCCTCATCTTTATTTTTGTCCCCCATGGGTAGTTTTCGGGGTTTGCGAGGCTGATATTGCAAAGGTTCAATCATATCAAGTGCCAACTCCTTATACCTCGACCTCATTGGGGACATGCAAAGAAGGATCAAGAAGAAGCAAACCGCTTTGATACCACTGATCCAGATTTATGCAAGAACGCAAAAAAATACACATGTAACCATAAATACAAATATGCAGTGGAAATAACACTTCATTTCATTAATATCAAAGAACTCAAATTTGCTTACAGACAGAATAAAAATAAACTGGCTAGGGCACTGGTAGCTTATCTTTGAGAAGAGATGTGGTAGCTATAGGCCTATGAATTGAGTTACAATGAGGCTCAAGGGATTATTTATTATTTAGAACAATGGAAAACTCTAAACATCCAAAACCCAACCCTAGGAGATGAAGCACCAAAACTATGGGCCTTGTTTGGGTAAATTGGTGTTTCAACTTCCCAGGGACGTAACTTTGGCATATGATCTCCGTTTGATGCACTCAATAGCTCATTAGAAATATCTATCCAAGGAGTACAACTTTTGGTGCAAGGAAAAAGACTTAACTGCTCTTGGTTTTCTCAAAAAACGTCATTTAGGGCCTCAAAATGGCTCCAGAAGTTCAGGACCTGAAAAACTGTAAAAAATAGTAAGTTGTGCAAAACTTAAAAACTAAAAGAGACAATGGTGGTGCCACAACTGGAATAGGTGGGTGGACACCAATATATGCCTGGATCACTATCGTAACTGGTATTTTATGTGTCGCAAAGATACATTTAAACTGTTGTACATAGAAATAATTGTTTCTTTGTTTTCTTTTTAAGGTGCACTTGTTTCTTTTAGGTACTATGAATTCCCTTATATTTTGTTTATGTTATCTTACTGTGAGATAATTATTTCAAGAATTGTTCTCTTTTGTCTCGTTGGTCCCACAAGTAGTCATTTTTTTGATCTTTCACTATTTGTGCAACTTCCTGACTTTCCTCCCTCCTAGAAATGTGCATTGCAAAGTACTATGTCAAAGAAAGCCAACCATTTCCTCCCGAAATTGTGCATTGCATAGGTATTGCATCCAAGGACTGCACATTATGCATTCACAATCCCTAGTCACTGAATCCTGTCCCTAGAAACTGTGAAACTCTCTCTCTGATTTATTCTTCCATTGCACATTGTGCAGTCTTAGTCAACAGTTAGGCATCACTACCTCCATAAACTATGAAATTGTGAAATCCTTTGGCTTAGTATCCCCTGAATTATGTATTACATAATAAAAGTGACAAAGAATTACTAATTACATCATTGTCTCAATGAACTTCATAGTTCTAACTTTTAGTCTGTCAAGCACAACACATTTCATAGTAATAGTGACTAGACCTTCATCACTGCCTCTTAGGAGTGTGAGCTTCACAATCCCTGAGCCTCCTCCTCATTCCTTCACTTTTTCCTAGGTTCAATCAGTGAATTGAAAAAATAATTTAGAGTAGGATATTTACGAACTGATGTCGTCTTGTCACGAGTGAATTTATTATGCAGGTATTGTATATTGAGATGAAAATATTCTTCTTGAGGAGGATTCCAAGGAGATGATACAAGAACACATTTGTGAACTTGAAGAGGAAAAGAGACTATCAAGTGAGAATATGAAGGGACCCTAGATCATGATGAAATATAGAATATCAAAATCATAAGGAACACTCCATATCTCTACGCTATGGGATGATGAATATGAAACATGTGTAAGACTTATCATGAGCATATAAATAAGGCCATCAAGAAGAGGCTACAAGAGATCACTTGCAAAAACGAAGCACATGAATAAATCCTTGACCATGACCGAATGGTTGTAACTCATGCTGACTAGGAAGGCTCCAACACTCATATAGACCCTTTGGTGGTTTAATATTAAGAAAAAACAAAGATCCATCATGAAGAAAATAAAAATATTTCAACTAGGAGAAAATGTTGGCTTAGACATCATAATGAAGTTCTATTTGATCAATTCCAAGTCATGGCTATTTGTCAATTTATCTTGCCACATAATTTGTTCAATGTATTTTAAAAATTAGACAATTTAAATTGTGTAGAAGACCAAGGGTCCCACATTAGAAGTTCAAAGGTCATATAAGAATTTTATAAGTCATGCTAGAAGCTCAAAAGGCACGAGGGAGGTAAATATTCACATGGGAGGTGAAGAGACACCTAATTTGTGATAAATACACCCCCATAGATCAAGCAAAGGGACTTTGTACTTCGATTTCTCACCTTGGATTCTCTAGTTTTTCATAGGAGAGAAGATATTTCTTTGTAAAAGCAAGTGGTGACTTAATGTTCCACTCTTGGGACTAGTGTGGAAACATTTGACTTGTGTATCTTGATACTTTCACTAAATATATGAAGCTCTCATAGTTGGTGGAATTTCATGCATATTTCATGAATTATTGGGAAACTATTATTTCATTGTTTGTAGTGTATGTTTATGTTGACACTTACTAATGAAAATGAACTATTTTGTAATATTTGGTATGCATATTGTTGAATGTGCATTGTTACTTGATTTTATGATTGTTGTTATCTTTTGAACTAACATCCAAGTTAATAAATTATTCTTTCATGCTCTTGTGTGTCTATCTTAGGATATTACTAATAATTTTATTCTATATGTGCACTCCCTCTTTTCCCTTCCATGAAAGTATCTTATATATACCTTGCAAATGTATCCCTCATAATGTCAACTTGCTTGATTCAAATATTGTTGGTATACTCCCTTATGTTAATAATTTTAGCCAGGGAAAATACCAATCTACTATATTTTTGGTTGGGGCTCCTACTCCAAATGGTGTGAGGTCTAATTAGAACTTCACATCAGGGAGAACACTTTGGTTTGACAGATTTCTAGCACCCTCAATAGTTGGCATTAGAAGAAGGGCCAAATGACAAGTTGAACCCATTGAGTCTACTTTGAATGTCTTATCTTGAATGACTCATTGCAAAATCATAATCCCAGGATGTTTTCCTAATAGATCAAATCTTAGACTCCATGTGGAACTTCTTTATAAATTGTCTCAATTAAAGTTTGATGGCAAGGGCAGAATATCCATAGTCAAGGAGATATCTCAATTTCTTAAATTTTGTCATATTAGTGAAATTATTTATCAAGATGTTGCTTGTAAATTATTCACCCTCACACTTTAAGTTTGAGTTAAGATGTGGTGTCATTCCTTACCACCCACTTCCATTCATTCATTTAAACAACTCTTTAAGAAGCTTCATCAATATTTTGACAAGTATGATTACCGAGATGTTTATAAAAGGATTAATCAACTTAGCATGAAATATGATGAATCAATAGAGGATTTTCTCATATATTTCTTCACCTATGTTATGAGTTTCCTGAAGAAGATGTGGATTGAGATTTCTTCAAGGAAACGTTTGAGCATTTGGTTCAAGTCTCCTCAAAATAATCTGAATCTGAATCCTTATTTTATTGGGCTCTCCCAACCTTTTTTTATCATGAGACACCTCAAATTAAAAAGGAGGAACCTACTTCCCATTTTGTCCCTTTCGCTCCTCCCTTCTCATTTCCAAACAAGGCAGTCTTCAATGTTATCATTAAAGTTGGGAAATTTGAAAATCAAATTGATGATCCATTTATGCCATCTAATTTTTATCTTCATGGTCAACACTATATATATGAAAATATTGAGTGTTCTCATAAATCCAACTAACCTAAGGTGAAGACTAGTCCCTTGATTCCCCCAAATCACATCGATGTACATAGCCAAAACACTAAATCTGATGTCATTAAAAGTGTTGTTTTTCCAAGGAACACTTTCCATACTCTATCATCTACATTTCATGACCCTTTCTACCTAGATCCACTTATTCAATCTGCCCCACCAACTAGTTGTTAAGATAATTTTTATTTTATCTTTGCTGATCCAAATGGTGATCAGGTACAAGCTCATGACATTTCATAGGTATTTGAGTAGAAAAGTGAAGATACTTTTGATCTCTCTACCCTATTTCAAATTCCTCCATTTCAAGATGTTGTTCCTTCATTCTTGTCTAATTCAAAATCTAGGGATCATGGAAATAAACCAAATGAAGCCAAGATGCTTAATTAATCTAATGTCTTGGGAAAGCATCATTCTGATGACAATGACTCTGTTAATATATATGGTCATGGATGCTAAGGTATATCGACTAATTTCTTGATTTCTCAAGAAGGATTTTATTTGAAAGGTTTAGTCTAGAATTTTATATCTTCAAAGAATATTCTCCTATAGTAACTTCTTCTTCAAATTACTATCCCTCGTGTCATTCTGATTTTAATGAATTAACGCATGATGAAAATATTCCATGCTCTTTGAATTCACAATATGATTAGATTAATTTTGAATTGAGAAAAGAAAGTGAGGTCAACCATGATGAAGAAGAAAGCAATCAAATCATTAAGAATCCATCCCATTCTTTGAAAACGCCATTTTGGCATGAGGATAATTCTTTAGATAAGGTTACTCATGAAATTACTCTGGTTTTTACATCCTTGGATACACAATGAAAATAATATTATGACTTTAGTAATGTGTTTCTTCAGGTTGTGAAATCTAATCAAGCCAGTGATGTATATGAATTCCATTTCGATAATAGTGATCTCATTGAAATAATTGATAGTAGCTGTCCACATGTAATTTACGATCTCACTCAGGTATGAGAATGTAATTATTTGACATCTCAAAGTTTTGGAATTTTTCAAGGAGTCTACCCACTTCACAACACGTTGATGTTTATGTTAGGTTCTCACTATCTTGATTGGGTCCTTGAACTAGATTATATCTACATTTAATTGCATAATTCTTTTCTCCACATTGTTTCGCTAGATGAAAACTGATTCTTGAAATATTTTTGGTTTTTCTAAGTCATTTTTTCTATTTTTCAATACTGGTTTTCTGACCAGATAGAGTATTCCATTTTAGTTAATTCATCTTCATTTAAACCTATTTCATGGAACCCAGGGTTTAAATGTATATATTTCATGGATGCACTAGGCTATGAATTCTATCATTCTTATTATCATGATAGAGATCATCATTGGCCAAATAATTCATATATGTTAAGTGATTTTGTGAAAATAAAATCCTAATATCTATTGTGAATGTTATGAAGCCAATAATTTTCATTCTGGCCCAATCAATATTTTTAACTATCATTCAATGCTTGAATAATTTAGTGGATAAAAAAACACATGCTGATATGGCTACTATATTTGATCTGACGTACCCTTATAATATTTTTTCAGTATGTTATTCTTATTAGTTTCCTAAATTTTGTAATGATCCTTTTTCAGGATTATCAACAATGAGCTCAAGAAAACGATGTATATGTAAAACTGTGCAAAAATAATGTAGATAAGGACTTGGTTCCTCTTATTTATGTTGTATGCGACTTATATATGGAATTTAATCTTAAAAAAAATAGTTTATATACATTAAATAGATCTCCCAAAAACTAGACTAGCTAAAAAGCACCCGAAGAGGAAGGTTGTAGCCAAATGCAAGCACTGCTTCAGGAATTGCATAGTTTTAGTAGATGTTTAGCAGATATCAGAAAGAGGACTCATATTTCAGTAATACAGCAGAAAATAAACATTATGATGAAGCCCTTTCATTATACAGTAGAATGTATGAGTAAATACAACAATAAATATTTAGAAAAGAGAGCTAGAACACGTGCATTTGCAGAAATGGCTCAACAACGTTTTTTTTATGGAGCTTCAGCAGGTGGAAGTTAAAAATCAGATCTAGGAAAGATTTGTGGACAAAACATCAGATCTATTTCAGATCTGGAAGCTAGATAGTCTTCTCTTCAAGATCCACTCGGAATTTTGACAAAAGCATGCATAAATAAGAGTAGATCTGAGAAACAAGTTGCAGATCTGGAAACTGCTACAGTAAATTTCTGAATATAACATTTAATTACAATGGATCATATCTAAATAGAATATGGATCAGCAAGCTAATCCATGGATCACCAAGTGGAAGGAAAATCCCAACACTAGGGATCTTTGATCTAAACTATGAGCAAGCCACCATGAAAACCCTCATACAGAAATAACACAGTCTACTCATGGGAACAGCGTTGTAGCTCAAATGACATAGAAAACTAATGTAAAATTTCAGATCTGAAGCACAAATAAATGAGACACTATTCCAGGAGGTCAAAGGACCCACTCTATGGGAAAGAGGCTCCCAAAATACACTAGATCTCTGCAGATCTAGATTCCCACTTGCTACAGCTCACAAGACAGCCCAACCCTTAAGATGAGTAGCATTGTAATGTAAGATGGAGCTTGGCCTCAAGCCTGATAGTGGTTCAATTCAGAAAACTTCCCTCCTTGAATCCTCAAAAGAAGAGGTGAAATCCCTGCATAGAAATTCCAAATAAAATCCTCCACTAAACAATAGAGAATGGTATTTGTCTAAGTAGACAAATACTCAGAAATATGATCAATCAACAACCTTCTCTTGCTGCCCTCCTTTTCCTTTTATAAGATGAGAAATATTTTGCAAACCCTAAACCATCTTGACGAGTTAGCCCTTTTCACATGAGAGGGTTCCTTCTAGAACTGCGTTGTCCCTTTTGGAGATGCAATGAACCTAGACAGGACTGTTGATTTGGTCAAGGTTGACCCATTCTTTAGCTCAAACCTCCTTCACACCTACAAGTGATTATTTACATGGCCTTGATTTGTCTTTGTTCACATGGGCATTGATTTATTCATACTTTTTAGGAGTTTTACATGTCCTTTTTATTCATTTATTCATGAAATGGAAATTAAAACAAAATTGAATGTTCCTCTTAGCTAAGGCTAAGTGGGAACATTATATTCCTCCCCTCCAAAATGTTGCTTGTCCTCAAGCAACTGATAGGGTAAGAGTTGTAGCTCTTCTCCTTCTCCATTGATGGCACCATCAAGGATCCAGCTTTCATCATGGGCCAAGTTCTCATTAAGCCAATACATCAAAAATTGCTCCTCCAAGGCTAACATGATAGGGGCATAGTCCATCCCTCCAAGAGTGTAAAACTCAACAAAAATAAACATGGGTGAAGCAATATCACATCTAAAACATGTATCATGTAGTACAAGATGAATTTCCATCCCATGTGGTACATATAAACTTCCCACTCTTTGCCCATTCAAACCCATAGACAATACCAATATATCATCTAAGTATGGAAGCAAAATCACATATATGCAAACTGAAATTTGCACTTGAGGAGGTGGGTCACAATCCCACCTAAGATAGCAATGCAATGCACTCCTTGTCTTGATTATATCTGAGTGTGGTAAGTGGTACTCCCACCACACCTTTGCTGCATGGGTCACTTTTACATGGTTGAAAGTGATACCGAAGTTAGGTGCCTTTGGGAAGCACCCATCATGATAGAGAATCTCGCTTTTCACCTCAAGGGAGTGACCATATTTAGAATTTTTATTGGTCTCACCAATTCCATGAGATTTGCATGTAATATCATTCCTTGTAGGAGCCATGGCATGCATACACATGGTGAGAGAATATGTCAAATCAGAAAAATAAACATGCTCCATATGACCAGATTCTTTACCATTCAAGTCTCCTACACACATGGAATTGGGCATGGGCATTTCCCCTCTCTTAAGAGAAGGAAGAGATGGCTGAAATGACTCCTTCATAGAGTCCTTTGGCTGACCCATATCCTCATAACTATTGCACTTTTGTAAGTGCTGATGTAGTTCCTCCCAATCATAGTGCTGATGTATTTCCTCTTTCATACCCTCCCAATCAAAAATCCTCATGATTAGGGTGTAGATATTTGCTGAATGCATATAGTTGGAGAGGAACTCTTTGTGTGCTCTTTGTAGTATCTCTTGCTTAAGCTTGGAGGCTTGAGACAAGAATAATTTACCAAGATGATAGATGAACAACAATGACAGCGCTACTGATACATCTATGGTGGTGCTTGCCTTGTTGTTGCTTGCCTCTTTGACATTACACATGGAAAATTTGTTTGCTAGGAGGCTGATCCTCCCCTTCCCTTCCTCCTAGAGCATTGTGGATTTCTCTTTCATTGCTCCAATCCTTGCTTGATCTATGTGTGGAGAAGCACTTTGTGAGGCTTCCCCAACATGATCAGAATCTAATGGAATTCCACGTGGCTTGCCATGAGGTAGGAATTCTCCTTGCAGCATCCTCATAAACATGAGAGAAGGAACTGTGAGATCCTTGCTTCCACTGAACAAATGCATCTCTGTTGTTTGTGTGGAAACATCAGGTGCAAGATAAGTGTGCATGCCTTGAATTATTTGTGGTTTCCCACTCTTCAAGTCAACCCACTCCATCTGCAAGGCCTTCCAATCAGTGGTGAGCTTCCCCAAGGTAATCAACCACTGGACACCCAAGATGATATTGGTGTCTGGTATGTCAACTACAAAGAAGTGATCCACCAAAGTGTAGGATCCCATAGTGACAGAAAGTGATGGAACATATTACATGCACTGCATAGTTCTATCTCCTGGGACCAAAATAGAGAACCCATCAAAAGTATCAGTGGGGATCCCTTTCCTTTGCACAAGGTGAGCATCAATAAAGTTGTGGGTTTCCCCACTTTCAATCAAAATAGACACCCTCTCGTTCATGACTGAACCTTGTACCCTTAGGGTCAAGTACTTGGGCACTCCTCTCAAAGAAGCAAGATTCCCATTTGTTGGAGCAAAGGCTCCCTCTTCACCTCCCGATGGTGATTGATCTTCCTCCTCATCATCACCAATGCTGTGACCCCTCCTAGGTCCATCATTCCCATCTTCCTCCTCAAAATCTGAGAAGACTTCTATATAGTGTTCCCTTCTAGCAGCACATCTATGTCTCGGTACCCATGGCTCTTGACAAGTAAAACACAATATCTTTTTCCTCAACTCCCTCTGGAGATCAATGTCAAGAGGTTTCTTCAATGAGCTCTCCTTGGGTGGAGTATATTTCCCTTCTTTCCCCTTAGAAGAGTGAGGGGCTTTGCTTTGGAAAGTTTCCTTTGCTCTTGGCAAGGCATCTTGGAGATCTCTAGCTCTCTAAATGGCATCATGCAAAGTGATGGGCTTGGTAGACTTAACCAACCCATGAAAAGGTTCCACCAGGCCATCAATGAACATGTAGACTCTCCTTGCTATAGATAGATTAGGGATCATGACTGACAATCTCAGGAACTCAAAGATATAGGCCTCTGCATCTCCTGTCTGCTTCAGCTTTGCAAGGCTTATAAAAGGTGCCTCGGGATCCTTCCAGTCAAATATCTCCACTAGTCTTCTAGTGAACTCAGCATATCTAGACACATTGTTGTGTCCCAATGTGGATAGTCCATGGAACCAGCAGTTGTGGGCTTCACCCTCAAAGTGCAGCGCAACAATCTTGATGGCTTCTACTTCGGGGACTTTATTCAACTGGAAATAGATATCCAAATTTTCCACCCATGCTTTGGCAGAACAAGAGGATGATCCATTGAACTTGGGAAAAAATAACTTTCCCATAGTTTCATGTCTCCCATGAAAGAAACCTCCATCTCTGTACTGCTTCCATGGTCTCCTCCAGTCCTTGAGATGGCAAAAGTCTTGAAGAATCAAGTTATCCTTGAATCTCTGACTTTGTGAGTCATATTCCATAAATTAACCTTCCAGGGAGGTTGTCTCTTATGGTCCTTCATTCTCTACAGCTAAGAAGGTAGGCATAGTAGAGCGTTGTGAGGCCTGTGTGGCTTGTGGCAAGCTCATCAGTTGACCAGTTCCATAATGAGACATTTCAGAACTCTCTCCTTGATGGAATCTCCCAAGGGACTCCCTCATTCTATACATCCTCATCTCTTTTTTCTCATTGGAAATATATTGCATAGTCTCCAAGAGATTTTTTTCAAACACCTCTGCTTCCTTATCCTTATCGTTCACAAATTCAGGGGCTTTCCCCTTGTCTTGACCCTTGTCAGGGTTATAGTGGTGTAGTCATACTTTTTATCACTTTTATTTTGGTACCTCCTCTCCATCTCAGTGAGAGGATCCTCTTCTTTGGAATGTAGCATGACTGGTGCTCCAAGGCAAGCATAGGATATGCCAAGAGTGGAGCTCTGATACCACTGTAATGATCCTTTTTTAGGATTATCAACAATGAGCTCAATAAAAAGTTATATAAGTAAAACTGTGAAAAAATAATGCAGATCAGGACTTGGTTCCTCTTATTTATGAGGTATGTGACTTATATATGGAATTTAATCTAAAAAAAATTAGTTTAGGTACATTAAACAGATCTCCCAAAAACTAGACTAGTTAAAAAGCACCCGAAGAGCAAGGCTGTAGCCAAATGCAAGCACTGCTTCAGGAATTGCGCAGTTTTAGCAGATGTTCAATGGAGATCAGTAAGAGGACTCATATTTCAGTAATACAGCAATAAATCAACATTATGATGAAGCCCTTTTATTATACAGTAGAATGTATGAGTCAATACAACAATAAATCTCCATAAAAGAGAGCTAGAACACATGTGCATTTGCAGAAATGGCTCAACAGCGTTATATTTAAGGAGCTTCAGTAAATGAAAGCTACAACTCAGATCTAGGATAGATATGTGGAAAAAAAATCAGATCTATTTCAGATTTGGAAGCTAGATAGTCTTCTCTTCAAGATCCACTTGGAATTTTGACAGCTGCATGCATAAATAAGAGTAGATCTGAGAAACAAGTTGCAGATCTAGAAAATACTACAGTAAATTTTTGAATATAACATTTCATTACAATGGATTGGATCTAAACATAACATGGATCACCAAGTGGAAGGCAAAGGCCGGCACTAAGGATCTCTGATCTAAACTATGAGCAAGCCATCATGAAAACCCTCATACAAAAATAACGCAATTTACTCATGTGAACAACGTTGTAGCTCAAATGACACAGAAAAATACTGTAAAATTGTAGATATGAAGCACAAATAAATGAGACACTCTTCTAGAAGTTCAAAGGACCCACTCCATGGGAAAGAGGCTCCCAAAATACACTAGATCTCTGCAGATCTAGATTCCCACTTGTTGTAGCTCACAAGATAGCTCAACCCTCAAGATGAGTAGCACTGTAATGTAAGATGGAGCTTGTCCTCAAGCCTGATAATGGTTCAATTCAAAAAACTTCCCTCCTTCAATCCTCAAAGGATGAGGTATGTTAGCCAGCTATAAAATTTGTTATATCAAATGCTGGCTAAATCATTTTTGGAGCCCTCAAGAAACAAGTTTTATTGACTAAAAAATGTTATCTCTTGAAGACTCTTGAAGGCCTCATGCCTCTGTCCAAAACTTCGTTGTTGTTCCTTTTTATACTCTGAAATTCTGCCATTTCCATAAGTGAAAATATTATTGAAAAGGCCATTTTTCCCTCCTTCCCCTTCCAAAACTAACCTCATTTTTACCCCTTTATTCCCCATAAAAATCCTTCATTTTCATATTTTTCCCCTTTCCCCTCCATAAAAACCCCTTTGATAAGGTTTAAGACCCTTTATTTGCCTTATCAAAACCCTCAAAACTCTTTGAAAACCAGAGAAAATCATAAAAAATACATATTTTTGTGTAAAGGGTTTAAGCCCCCTTGGGCTAAGTTTTAAACCACTTCCCCTCCACGTGCCCACACCCTAGAACCAGGTGCTAGACCCACAAAGTGCTTATCGCATCGTAAAAGTTTGAAAATGGTTAGATAAAAAAAGACCAATCCTGAGGCTCCAATTGCGATTGGCCCTTTGTTATATACACCCCGGGTGTATTGTATTTCATATAAACCAAGGCCCCGCAGTCAGGCGCCTATCCATATCATAAATATAAGCCCTTCCCGATGCTCTTTTCCTTTGTATTTCACGAAAAATTCATTTTTTCTATATTACAAAGGGTTACGCCCATTCATTGTTTTAAACCATTTCCCACCATTGATCCTTTAAAAACACATCAACGGTCAACGCATTTTCCCCATCCATTGCATCGAAAACTTCTCCAAGGTTTCTTTCGATTGCGCCCCTTTGAAACCTCCGATTGCGATGACCCGATTGCACCATCGCGTCGGACTTCCTCCATTGCATCGAAAATATACAAAGGTTTAAGCCCGCGCCTGGTGCCCACCGATTGCAATTCCCCGATCCATCCTCCACCTTTGATCTGATCTACAGATCGATGGCCCCAAAATCATCACATCAGAATTTTTCTGTTGGCACGATTAAAAGGTTTTATTGAAAACCGCCTATTCCGACCTCTCGATGCATCTCCCACCATCAATCTAATCTGCAGATCGACAGTCTACATTTAATCGCATCAGATCTTTTCATCGGGCGTGTTTTTAACATTTTTTTTTCCCTGACAGATTGCGATCCTCCGATTGAATCTGGACCGTCCATGTGTCCAGATTGGACAGTTCCAGATCTTTCCCTCATGGTTTCATCACCCTCTGCCTTCCACCAAGAGGATTTTAATGTGTATTCCCAAATGTCGATCTCTACGCGATCGACGGTTCTGACTTATTTCTCCCTCTTCTCTCCTTTTGACATCCTCAAATGAATCCCCACCGTTGGATGATGCCATCCAATGGCCATGCTCTCTCCCCACGACCTCTGCAACAGTTTACCCAAAAACGCAGGATTTTATAACATTTGTGTATTTTGTAGGGATTAAAGGTTTTCCATTGTATTGAAGAAAAAGCTAAAGGCTGAGAGTGACGATTCTCACTCCTTCGATTCATTAAAGGAAAACCGTCCATGGGTTCAATTTCCACGTCTCGTCAGTGCTTCATGAGGCATTGATGCCATACGAGCCCTGCGTGGCCTACATATCAACAAGGCACAATGTTATTAAATCACAATTAAAAGAGTATTAGTTTTAAAGACAGAACACAGTAGAACAGAAGATTGAAGACAGATCCGTGGGGATTACGGCTAAGATTTATTATCAAATGCCTAATCCTCCAAATTAAAACACAATTAAAGAAAATCATAAGTGTTTATCAGACAAAAATACCTCCACCACCTCAACAGAGGCAAATTGATTCCTCCCAGCTACCGCAAAGCCACCTGTGCCTCAAAGCATTCAAACAGAGGCTGAAGTTACTGATCAAATGAAGATATTTGCCTCAGCACAGCTAAAGATTTAATTCTACTAAGGGAATTTAATGTAAAAATATCAACAGAGTTATTACATCCATGACACAGAGCCTCAAAAGTCAACAAAGCTCCCACTGAGCTTTATCTTAAGTTTAAAACAATCAATATAGAAAAAACATCTATAACTTCTTCATCGAGCCCCACAAAGGCCGAGAAGCCATTAAGACTGTATTAATTTCCCTAAGAGATCTTTTATTTGATCTCACCTCCTCATTCTTCCATAAATACTTCTGTAGAAGATGAGAAATTGTTGGTTGAGTTGGTTGCTAAACTTTGAAATATACTTGAGCTTGAGACTTCTACTTGTAAATAGTGTTCACTGGCTCTTGGAGCTTTGCTTGTGATAGATAAGTTAGTCTAGGAAGTGTAGATGATTGCTAAACTAACGCATTGGACTTAAAGCTGTAGCTAGTTTGGAGCATCAATACAAGCTGATTTATGGGATCCTGGTCTATGTTGACAGTGATGTTTTTCTCATTGTAACTCATTATTTTGTTTCTGTTTTCACTTTGTTCATCTTCTCTTATAAAGAATAGCATGCATAGAGTTAGGACCTACTGTATATCAATACCCTTCTCTGACTAAAAATCTTTATCGATATGTTTTATTCCAATTCATGTTATTTACGAATAATTTAATTCAGTCTAAGAATAGGAATGCTAGCATTCCTTCATCCTACTGTCTTAGCTAAATATGGTTCTTGAATGTTATTTTCATTTCATGTTCAGTAGAGATGAACTAAGGAAGATATGGTGAGCCCTGGTCCTAGTTTTATCCCAAAACACTGTCTGAAAGTTTCCCTTGGAATGTGTCAAAAGCTGGCTAGTTTCGAAGTACTTACCAGATCTTAGGCCATTCCGTATTATCTTTGTGTTTGTCTTGAAAGTAACCAAGTAAAGAAGAGCTAGGAGAGGATTTATGGTGAGCCTGGCTTGCTAGTTTCTACTCCAACAGTTGCCTTTCAAGTTTCCCTATGTTTTTATATGTTTTCTATGTAAAGTATATCAAAGGTTGGATAGTTTTGAAGTACTTACCAGATCCTAGATTGCTTTTATGTTTTTCTTAAGTGTTTTTCAAAGGCTGGCTAGTTTCAAAGTACTTACTAGATCCTAGGCTACTCTTTGTTCTTCATTTGTTTAATTCCCCTTCTTTTGTATCATTTTATTCCATAAATTAGACTTTAAAGAGAACCTTAGACATAGATGACTTGCCTCATGGAACACTCTTGCCCCTTGTTGTTCCAATTAAACCCTATTATGACTCCATAGCCTAATGGACTAAAACCTGCAATTATCTACCTTTTGGCCAAAGCTTGTTCTATTTGCTTGCAACTTCTCACCTTTGAAACTCTTTGCACTTAGAACTTTCTCCTCAAATAATCGTCATGCTCAACCATCCAAAAACAAACAAAACCCCCGGCCTTCATAACTAGCCTAATATCATTACCCAAGACTTCAAAGACAAATCCATCTTTGCACTTATTGGAGAGATCCCTCTCCAGATTCAGGAGGGCTAGATCCTAGAATCCAAAAGTGGTTGAAATGATGTTGTTTCTATGATTGGACTTTTCCAATCTTGCTAATTACAGATTCCTAACATTTCTAGCGACTCCGCTAGGGAACTGAGTTGAATTTTCATCTTAGGTTCCCTTAAAAATTTCATAAAACTTTGTGAGTAAAAAGCAGCCTTTTCAAGCACTACCAAGTAATGGTAATTATGATAAAACTTGTTTGAATTAGTGACAAACCATGCAAACCCTAGGATTCTCATGAGGCTTTATCTAACCTTGAAAAACCAGTCAGCTTAGCCATAAGAGTAGATTGTCTTTGTCTCATAATCATAGCTAAGTTTTGAAATAGAGTTAGGACATTCTTAGAAACCACACAAATGAAAAATAACTTAGAAAACCCAAAAATATTTTAGATTGGTATCCAATAAACATGGTGGTGGACCATAAAACCTTTTACCTCCTTAGGAGCTAAAACTTCCACTTAGCGACTCCACAATCCTCAACATACCTTAAGACTCCACTGGGAAGAAACCTTATCATTATAATATCATTCAAACTCAGTTAGAAGACTGTAGGATTAAAATTTGGATAAACAGATTAGTTGACCTTTTAAAATACTGTCATACCTGGTCGAATTTTTCTGGTTTATTTGGGTCTGAAAAACACAACATAGTGGCTCCTAGAAAGATTCACACTAGAGCCTGTCCTAACCCAAACCCACCTGAGATAGTTGATGACCCAGAAATTATCCTTAGGAAGTCTCCTAAGATTAAATTATCAATTGTTTTCAGATCACCCTTGAGAGCTAATTCAGTTCCTGAAAATATTTCAGCTCTACAACAATCACAAGTTGACTTAGTAAATCCCTTTGGGACTAGGTCTCTTGATGATTTAGATCAGTTAGGTTTTGAGTCTTCACTTTCATCTCTTGAAACAAGTGAACATCCTGGTAGCAAAGAAACAACACCTCCTGATTTACATTTCCCTCACAACTTAGGTGTCTCTCATCCAAGATCAGCTCAGCAGTCTACTCCTGGTCCATCCACTTCTGCTCACCCTACATCCACTATTCAAACCACTCCATTCCAACCCACTTTTCCTTTTGTTAATCCTCCTCTTTTGAATCCACCCCCACTACATATCATGGCAACATGGTATGCTCCCTTAGTCCTTCCTGTACCATTAGTCAATCTTCCACAGGACTATCAGTCCAAAATTCCAGTGTCTGATGCTAGTAATGATACAACTGCATCACAACATGTGGATAAGATGAATGACTACTTTGACAGAAATGAAATTGATGATGATTCTGTCAAGCTTAGATTATTTGCTCAGATTTTAGGGGGAGAAGTAAGAAAATGGTTTAAAGGCTTAACCCCCCATAGTATCAATTATCTCCAAGCCTTCCATTAGACATTCTTAAACAAATGGGAAGTAAAGAAGAATCCTCTCCAAGTCCTTTTTGATTACAAGAACCTCCATAGAAACACTAGGGAAAGTGCGAAAACTTATTGCACCAGATTTAACAGTGTGTATAATGCCCTTTCCCAAGATCTAAAACCTCCACAAGGCTCAGCTTTAATCAATTTTCCTGAAGGTTTCGACCCCGAGATGGCCTATTAGCTAAGAGAGAGAGATCTTGCAACTCTTGAAGAGATGCAAAAAGGAGCTCTTGTTGTGGAATTCAACTTAATGGAGAAGAGAGAAAGAATGAAAAATGAGAAGAGAGTGTCTTTTAG
Organism: Pinus albicaulis; assembly: GCA_034641835.2. Taxonomy (NCBI): domain Eukaryota; kingdom Viridiplantae; phylum Streptophyta; class Pinopsida; order Pinales; family Pinaceae; genus Pinus; species Pinus albicaulis. The sequence continues at coordinate 830,676,402 of CM076573.1, forward strand.
AGAGGAAAACACTCCTTCTACTTCCAACTCAAATATGGAGAGAATGATAGAGGAGATGATGAAGAAAATGAGCATCCTTGAGAGAGCACAAGCCAGTCAAAACCAAACTGCTCCTCAAAACAAAAACCAGAACCAGAATCAGAATTTTAGAAGAAACCAACCTCCAAATAGACCTAGGGAAGATGATCAACACATCACTCCTCCCTTTCATCAAAACTATGTAAATGAGGTTGAGGAAGCAGATGAAATAACAGAGGAAGATGATATCTACATGCTGGGGGTAGATAATGGTGACTTTGAGATTCATTATGATAGAAAACAAGGTCTATACACACCTTATGATGACAAAAGAGATGATGATGAAAATTATTATCAAGACATGGAAAATGTCATCATAAAGTCTCAAAGAGAATATGAACTTAGAAGCAAAACCAGTCAACAAACCCCCAAAAACAAAACCTCTGACAAATCTTCACAAAACAGCACTGTAACCAAGCCTAAAATTGTCAAACAAAAGGAGAAAACAATGGCTATTAATTCTGATAAAGGTAGAGAGAAAGGCACTCAAAACAATGAAAAACAGAGTGCGGACATTAGTAGTACTAACACTTCAGCTACTACTCTTGTTCATACCATTTTGTCAAATGTAAATAGAACAAATCAGCAAGTTGATGTTGCTGATAGACTGGCAGCTAGTAAGGCTGAGACAAGTTCTTTGAAGAACCAAATTCCTTGTAGCCTAGAGCAGGAAATTTAAAAAATCAAAATCTCTGTTCCCTTGACTGAGTTAGCTGCCCAGAATGTATATAGGACCCAAATTTTGAAGGCTTTAAACATTGAAGAGAATAATGACACAGTCAATCTCAATGATGACCATCCAAAGCTTATTTTTGGTCCAAAGATTGAAGGTATGTATCAAGAGGGACCTGTTCCTCCCTTTTATGTAAGTTTAAATGTTCATGACAAGATTTTACATAACGTTATGCATGATTCTGGGGCTTCTCATAATTTAATGCCTAAAGTTGTGATGGAGAGCCTTGGTCTAGAAATCACGAGGCCTTATAAAGAACTTTACTCCTTTGACTCCACCAGAGTAAAATGTTTAGGATTAATTAAAGACCTCTGCGTTAACTTAGCTCAAATTCCAGCCAAATGCTTAGTAATGGATATTGTTGCGGCTGATGTGTCCCCAAAGTATGGAATGCTATTATCTAGGTATTGGGGAGCTAAGTTACAAGGAACTATGCAGATGGACATGAATAATACAGTGCAAAATCCCTCTCAAAGAAAACCAAAAACCGTTCAAACAGAAACTGCGTAGAATAAACCCCGTTCAGTTGCCTTTGGTTGAGAAGGAAATCAGGAAAATGTACGATGCTGGTATTATTGTCCCTATTAGATATTTTGAGTGGGTGTCTAATATGGTGTCAGTTAGGAAGAAAACTGGAGAGATCAGGATTTTTATAGACTTTAGAGACTTAAACAAAGCTTCATTAAAAGATAACTACCATTTACCTAAGATGGATCATATTTTACAAAGGGTGGTAGGGTCTAGAATAATTTCTTTGCTTGATGGCTACTTAGGGTACAATCAGATCTTAGTTCACCCTGCTGATCAATTAAAGACAGCCTTTACTACACCATGGGGCACTTTCATGAATGTGAAAATGCCCTTTGGTCTAATGAATGCTGGAGAAACTTTTCAGAGAGCCATGGACATAGCATTCTCGGAAGAACTGGGCTATTTCATCATTATATACCTTGATGATGTCACTGTGTTTTCAAAAATAGATGAAGAGAACTTAGAACACTTAAGAAAAGTTTTCGAGAAATGCAGAAAGTTTGGAATATCTTTAAACCCTAATAAAACACTTTTCGGTCTCCAAGAAGGTAAAATTCTTGGGCACATTATTTCAGAAGAGGGTATTAAGATAGATCCCAAAAGGATCGAGGCCATATTGCAAATCTCTCATCCTCAAAACATCAAGGAGTTGCAATATTTCATTGGAAATATTAACTTTTTGAGAAGGTTCATCCCCAACTTGGCTGAGCTTCTGAGAAATATCACAAACATGTTGAAGAAGGAGAAAGGGGTAAAATGGACCTTGGAAGCAAAGAAGTCCTTTGAGCTGGTGAAGCAAGCATTAACCAAAACACTAGTTCTAATAAGTCCTAAATTTTCAAAATATTTTTATATTTTTTCATTTGCATCAGAACATACCATAGCTATTGTCCTTTCATAGAAAAATTTACAAGGACAAGAGAAGCCTATTGAATTATTTAGCAGGTCATTGAGGGATGCCCCTCTGAAACATAACATTATTGAGAAGCAAGCTTTTGCTTTGGTTAAAGCTTTGAAAGACTTTAGAGTATACATCCTTCACTCACACATCATTGCCTTTGTCCCAAACTCAGTTGTTAAAGACATTCTAACATAGGACCCATATGGTAAGAGAGGTAAGTGGATTGCTGTTATTCTTGAATATGATTTAGAGATAAAGCCCACTAAACTCATCAAAGGCCAAGGTCTAGCTATATTAATGGCTAAATCCAATTTTGAGGTTCTCGATATTAATGTGATTAATGCTTTGGATGAACAAGAGGAAATCTCAACTCCCATTGTTGAAGACCATTTCATGATTTCCTCTTGGTATGTTGATATTATTTATGTTTTGATTAATTTAAATACATCTCCTGGTTTGACAAAAACAAAGGCAAGATTCCTAAAGTTAAAAGTTGTAAACTATTGCATTATAGATAGATGTCTTTATTGGAAAAATGCAAGTGGTGTATTGCTTAAATGTTTTCCTGAGTATGATGTAGAGAAGGTTAAGCACGAGTTCCATGAAGGAGAGTGTGGAGGTCATTTGTACTGGAAGAAAACAACCAACAAAATTTTGAGGGCTGGTTTCTATTGGCCTACTCTCTTTCCTGATATACACAATATGATCATTGCCTGTCATAAATGTCAACTTTTTGAAGGAAAAAGAAAACTGCTACCCCTACCTCTGCATCCAATCACTATTGAAGCCCCTTTTCAACAGTGGGGACTTGACTTCATAGGAGAAATCCGTCCACCATCTTCTGCTCAACATAGAAGGATTCTCAATGCCACATACTATTTCACTAAGTGGATAGAAGCCATTCCTTGTAGACAAGCCAATGATTTTGTTATTATAAAATTCATGGAGAATAATATTCTCTCTAGGTTTGGCTATCCTACCAAGATCATCACTGATAATGCAGCAGCATTTGGATCAAAGAAGATGGTTGAATTCTGTCATAGATATCAGATAACATTGGGGCATTCCACGACCTATTACCCTCAAGGTAATGGACTTGCAGATACCTCAAACAAGAGTTTAGTGAACATAATCAAGGAACTGTTGGAGGACAACAAAAAGTCTTGGCACACAAAGCTAGTTCATGCACTTTGGGCTGACAGATTGACTTTGAAGAAATATATTGGTATGTCACCTTTCTAGCTTGTGTACGGTACTGATGCAATTTTTCCAACCAGCCTTGGTATACCAATGATGAAGTTGATTCAAGAGTTGCAAACTGAAGATAATGACATGATTAGAAGAATAAATCAGACCATTCATCTTCAGCAAACCAGGGAGGAAGTTTATAACAAAGCATTACAGAAGCAGGACAACATTAAAAAGATTTTTGACAGAAGAAAAAAGGCCATCAATTTCAACATTGGGAGTTTTGAAGTGGGACTCAAGGAGGGAAGACAAGGGCAAGCATGGAAAATTTGACAAGTTATGGCTTGGCCCTTACTCTATCCATTCAGCTGCTAGTAATAATGCCTATTTCTTGCAAGAGTTGAATGGAGCAGAATTGTTTGGGGGTCCTGTCAATGGCAGGATGCTTAAGCATTACTTCTCTTGATCCATGATTATGTTTTGAAATCCTTTTTATCTTTTTTCTCATTGTAAATACTTCACCCATCATTGCATTCAAAGTTATAAACATCAAAAATACAAAAACAAAGAAAGAATGAAAAGAGGGTAGATTGTAAAAACAAGAAAGGTACAGCCCCATACCAAAAAGAGAAACAAATTCTAAAAGTGTGCAAGCTTAAATGCCACTCCTGAAAAACACTCTTCTAGTTAGTCAAACAGCCTAATATTGACTAATTAGTTTTAAATTTTCTGCTGATAGGATAGTGAATTCGATTTGCCAAACTATTTAATATTGGCTTATCAGTAGATAGTTTAGGGTAGAAATCAAAGGTTCAAACATGCTCGAAATCTGAACCTAAGTTCCCAAAGAGAGTGACTCAAATCTGTTTCAAATTTTGAGTCAAAAAAGATGTAAATCTGGTTCCAATTAGCTCAAAATCTGAACCAGTTGACAAAGGAAAGACAGCTCAAACAAAAGTCAAAACAGAGTTGTAAAAGAGATGAAGGAAATGCTTTGAAAATTCAGATCCTAAGCCTTCCACTTTGTTTTAATTTTTCTGCAAAATAAGATCTATGTGCAGCTTGTTTTTTATGCCATAGATCAACAACAAGTTAGACTATTCAATCCTGACTTGTATGCTTTTTAAATTTCTGTTTTAGAAGTTAGTGAATAAAATTTGTTGGACAGTTTAATCCCAACAGATGGTAGATTAGGTAGAGAATCATATGAACTCAATTGTTTAATCTGAGTTCATGGAGAAATAAGGAGTAGAAATAGATTAGATTTCATGCTTTCAAAAGAATAAAAGTTGTAAAAGAGTTTGCCAATCCAAGTGCACTCTAATGAAGAAAAAATGTTAGATCAGTAGGATTGGGTAGGTAGAAATCTTGTTGATGAAAGATCCACTGTTTTTATGGCTGATAATATTTTTTCAGGGTGAAAGAAGAACATCCAAAGAAATAAAGGCAGCCCAATGGATGAGGCACAGATCAACCTCCCAGAGAATGCAAGTCTGAAGTTCTTGATGCCTTCAAGAAGGCACCATCCCCAAGTGGAGCCACTGTTAGCCAGCTAAAAAATTTGTTATATCAAATGCTGGCTAAATCATTTTTGGAGCCTTCAAGAAACAAGTTTTATTGACTACAAAATGTTATCTCTTGAAGACTCTTGAAGGCCTCATGCCTTTGTCCAAATCTTCATTGCTGTTCCTTTTTATACTCTGAAATTCTACTATTTCCATAAGTGAAAATACTGCTGCAAAGGCCATTTTTCCCTCCTTCCATTTCCAAAAAACCTCATTTTTACCCCTTTATTCCCCATAAAAATCCTTCATTTTCATATTTTTCCCTTTTCCCATCCATCAAAACCACTTTGATAAGGTTTAAGACCCTTTCTTTGCCTTATCGAAACCCTCAAAACCCTTTGAAAACCAAAGAAAATCATAAAAAATACATATTTTTTTTGTAAAGTGTTTAAGCCCCGTTGGGCTAAGTTTTAAACCACTTCCCCTCCACGTGCCCGCACCCTAGAACCAGGTGCTAGACCCACAAAGTGCTTATTGCATTGCAAAAGTTTGAAAATGGTTAGATCAAGAAGACCAAGCCCGAGGCTCCAATTGCGATTGGCCCTTTGTTATATATGCCTTGGGTGTATTGTATTTCATATAAACTAAGGTCCCGTAGTCGGGCGCCTATCCATATCATAAATATAAGCCCTTCCTGATGCTTTTTTCCTTTGTATTTCACGAAAAATCCATTTTTTCTATATTACAAAGGGTTTCGCCCATTCATCATTTTAAACCATTTTCCACCGTTGATCCTTTAAAAACACATCAACGGTTAGTGTGTTTTCCCTGCCCATCGCATCAGAAACTTCTCCAAGGTTTCATCCGATTGCGCCCCTTTGAAACCTCTAATTTCTATGACCCGATCGCACCATCACATCGGCCTTCCTCCATCACATCGGCAATATACAAAGGTTTAAGCCCGTGCCTGGTGCCCGCCAATTGTGATTCCCCGATCCATCCTCCACCGTCGATCTGATCTGCAGATCGACGGCCCCAAAATCATCGCGTCAGATTTTTTCTGTTGGCACGATTAAAAGGTTTTATTCAAAACCGCCTATTGTGACCTCCCGATGCATCTCCCACCATCGATCTGATTTGCAGATCGATGGTCTACATTTAATCACATCGGATCTTTTCATCGGCTGCATTTTTAACATTTGTTTTTCCCCGACCAATTGTGATCCTCCGATTGAATCTGGACCATCCACGTGTCCAAATCAAACAATCCTAGATCTTTCCCTCATGGTTTCATCGCCTTCTGCCTTCCACCAAGAGGATTTTAACGTGTATTCCCAACCGTTGATCTTTGTGCGATCGATGGTTATGAATTATTTCTCCCTCTGCTCTCATTTTGACCTCGTCAAACGAATCCCCACCATTGGATGATGCCATCCAATGGCCATGCTCTCTCCCCATGCCCTCTGAAGTAGTTTACCCAAAAAAGAAGGATTTTATAACATTTGTGTATTTTGCAGGGATTAAAGGTTTTCCATTATATTGAAGAAAAAGCCAAAGGTTGAGAGTGATGGTTCTCACGCCTTCGATTCATTAAAGGGAAACTATCCATGGGTTCAATTTCCACATCTCATCAGTGCGTCATGAGGCATTGATGCCATACGAGCCTTGCGCGGCCTGGACATCAACAAGACACAATGTTATTAAATCACAATTCAAAGAGTATCAGTGTTAAAGACGGAACACTGCAGAACAGAAGATTGAAGATAGATCTGTGGGGATTATGGCTAAGATTGATTATCAAAAGCCTAATCCTCCAAATTAAAACACAATTGAAGAAAATCATAAGTGTTTATCAGACAAAAAGGCCTCCACCACCTCAACAGAGGCAATTTGATTCCTCCCAGTTACCACAAAGCCACTTGTGCCTCAAAGCATTCAAACAGAGGCTGAAGTTATTGATCAAACGAAGATATTTGCCTCAGCGCAGCCAAAGATTTAATTTTTCTAAGGGAATTTAATGTAAAAATATCGGCAAAGTTATTACATCCATGACACAGAGCCTTAAAAGTCAACAAAGCTCCCACTGAGCTTTATCTGAAGTGTAAAACAATTAATACTGACAGAACATCTGTAACTTCTTCATCGAGCCCCACAAAGGCCGAGAAGCCATTAAGACTGTATTAGTTTCCCCGGGAGATCTTTTATTCGATCTTACCTCCTCATTCTTCTATAAATACTTCTGTAGAAGATGAGAAATTGTAGGTTGAGTTGGTTGTTGAACTTTGAAATATACTTGACCTTGAGACTTCTACTTGTAAATAGTGTTCAATGGCTCTTGGAGCTTTGCTTGTGATAGATAAGTTAGTCTAGGAAGTGTAAATAATTGCTAAAATAAAGCACTGGACTTAAATCTGTAATTGGTTTGGAGCATCAATACAAGCTGATTTATGGGATCCTGGTCTATGTTGACGGTGATGTTTTTCTCATTGTAACTCGTTATTTTGTTTCTGTTTTCACTGTGTTCATCTTCTCTTATAAATAACAACATGCATAGAGTTAGGAACTACTGTATATCAGTACCCTTCTCTAACTGAAAATCTTTATCTATATGTTTTCTTCCAATTCATGTTATTTAGGAATAATTTAATTCAGTCTAAGCATAAGAATGTTAGCTTTCCCTCGTCCTATTGTCTTAGCTAAATATTTTTCTTGAATGTTATTTTCATTTCATGTTCAGTAGAGATGAACTAAGGAAGATATGGTGAGCCCTGGTCCTAGTTTTATCCCAAAAGACTATCTGAAAGTTTCCCTTGGAATGTGTCAAAAGATGGCTAGTTTCGAAGTACTTACCAAATCTTAGGCAATTCTCTGTTATCTTTTTGTTTGTCTTGAAAGTAACCAAGTAAAGAAGAGCTGGGAGAGGATTTGTGGTGAGCCCGACCCGCTAGTTTCTACTTCAACAGTTTCCTTTCAAGTTTCCCTCTTTTTTTATATGTTTTCTATGGAAAGTATATCAAAGGCTGGCTAGTTTCGAAATACTTACCAGATCCTGGATTTATTTTATGTTTTTCTTAAGTGTTTTTCAAAGGCTGGCTAGTTTCGAAGTACTTACCAGATCCTAGGCTACTATTTGTTCTTCATTTGTTTAATTCCCCTTCTTTTTTATCATTTCATTCCATAAATCAAACTTTAAAGAGATCCTTAGACATAGATGACTTGCCCCATGGACCACTCTTGCCCCTTGTTGTTCCAATTAAACCCTATTATGACTCCATAGCCCAATGGACTAAAACCTGCAATTATCTACCTTTTGGTCGAATCTTGTTCTATTTGCTTGCAACTTCTCACCTTTGAAACTCTTTGCACTTAGAACTTTCTCCTCAAATAATATTCATGCTCAACCATCCAAAAAAAAAAAAAACCCTCGACCTTCATAACTAGCCTAATATCATTACTCAAGACTTCAAAGACAAATCCATCTTTGCACTTATAGGAGAGATCCATCTCCGGATTTAGGAGGGTTAGATCCTAAAGTCCCAAAGTGGTTGAAACTATGTTGTTTCTATGATTGGAGTTTGCCAATCTTGCTAATTACAGATTCCTAACAAGGTGAAATCCCTGCATAGGAATTCCAAATACAATCCTCCACTAAACAACAAAGAATGGTATTTGTCTAAGAAGACAAATACTCAGAAATATGATCAATCAACAACCTTCTCTTGCTGTCCTCCTTTTCCTTTTATAAGATGAGAAATATTTTGCAAACCCTAAACCATCTTGATGAGTTAGCCTTTTTCACATGAGAGGCTTCCTTCTAGAACCGCGTTGTCCCTTTTGGAGATGCAATGAACCTAGATAGCATTGTTGATTTGCTCAAGGTTGACCCAGTCTTTAGCTCAAACCTCTTTCACACCTGCAAGTGATTATTTACATGGGCCTGATTTGCTTTTTTCACATGGGCATTGATATATTCAGAATTTTTAGGAGTTTTACATGTCCTCCTTTATTAATTTATTCATGAAACAGAAATTAAAACAAAATTGAATGTTCCTCTTAGCTAAGGCTAAGTGGGAACATTACAAATTTACAGGGCCAACAATTGTTTTTAATTCCCCAAGCTTTCATATTACTTGTCTAGCATGGGATGGGACATAAAGGGACTTTATCGAGCACCACGAATCTTGTATTTCAATCCACCAATATGATCATAACACTAGGTCTAAAAAATTTACTCAAATTTTCATTTTTTTACTAGTATATATGATGATAATTGTTTTAAATCAATTGATTGTAACATCCCTCGTACAAAAACCATGTAAAAAATATAAGGCCATGGTCATGGGACACATATTCCAATATGAATGGTGGGAAAAACATCCTAGTGGGTATAAATTTGGTTTATTATGGTTATGGAAATTGGAAAATGTAATGGCTAAGGATTTGGAAAGGGAATGTGGCATTTATTGGAATTTATTTATGAAACTAATGGAAAATAGGAGAAAGGAGAGGTGAAAGGTAACAGGTTTCATTTGAGGAGTGAATGAAATAAAATAATGGAAAATCAAAGAAAATGTAGACCTCATTAATAAAAAGGCTTCTGAGGATCAAATGAAAAACTTTTTTACTGACATTTGTCAGTTTAGTTTAGGAGCTCTAAATTTTTTTTTCTCTCTCTATCATACTATTGCACACTTAGAGTTTATTAGAGCACTCTTGGAGAGTGTGGCATACCTGGAATTTCGGAGAAACAAGGAAAAGGAAGACCATGAAAGTTCAAGAGGGCATCAGTATCAACAACTATAATGTACTTTTCTTGCGGGTAATGAGTTGCATGCATGTTTTCATTTTGCATGCATGACATATGCATGTGGTTTCTTGGTCATGATTTTTCATTGGCATGGAGAATTTCCTAGATTAAAATTGGATTTTCCTAGCCTTTCCATTTCCTAGATAGCCATGGTGTTGTGGATTCATTTCATTGTTTGTTTTTCTGGTTGGTTCTCATGGTCCTTTAGTTGTGGTTGAGTTACTAGTTCCTGGAGTATTGGCTAGAAAAACGCGCTAGAGTGCTGCCAAAACTTGGGTTGAGTTACTAGTCTTAGAGCCTTGATTGGAAAAAAACTTTGGAGCTCGAAAGCAGCTCTAGGTTAAGTTACTAGTCCTCAATTCTTGGTTGGAAAAAATTATTTGGAGCCTTAGATAACTTGGGTGGAGACCAATCTGGTGATGGTTGTGATGTCCGGTTGTCAAGTGGTACCACTAGTTGAGGGTTGCAGTGTTTTTGACTCTCGAAGTCCTAGTTCAGTTTTGATTGATTTATTTTATGAGATCCCACATTAATGCTTGGAATATGCCACAGGGGTGACTAGATGAAGATAAATTTGGCTCAACCATGTCTATGGTCGAGTGGAATGTGGAATTCATATACATAATTGCATTTTTCTTATGGAAATAAGAGCTCTTTTCCTCTTGTATTGATGCATAAATATGCTTATTATTATGTGGCTAATATGGTTATCCCATTCTTATCATTCATGTTGTTTATATGTCATTTATAAATGTGTTCTATGTTAGTGATGATATATGGGTCTCATCATGTTTTAATTTGTAAATGAATGATAAATGTATTGATGACCAAAAAAATGCCAATACAATTAATGTGATGAGGAAACAATGCTTCTTAGAAATTCTCAGATAAGTATGAGACCCCTATGCTCATATATATTTCTTAAACTTGTAGATTAGATATGTTAGGTCCCTATATTACTAGTATAGTCCCTTATTATTGTTATTGTAACCCCCTTATTGTTATTATTGTACCCTTGTAACCCCCATTTTGTTATTATTGTGCCCTTAAATTATTATTGTTAGGTCGGCTAGGATTACATTGTGGCCCACTAGGATTACATTATGGCCACATGGACTCCTATATATAGAAAGGAGGGTTTGTAAATTGTATCATCCAAGAATTGTTCATTTATGTAATGTATTGGAGGTTTCCCCCTCGAAGTGGCTTATTTCTAAGGCGTTGATATCTTTTTCTTCTATTTTTGGAGCTGGTTACACAACATTTGGTATCAGAGCTTTGGATTCTAGGGTTTCGCTGCTCCAAACAGGTCATCGTGGAATTTTCGCTATAACTTTTTTTCTACGAAGCTTCAGAAGCTGAAATTTTTAGGGTGCGAAGCTAAAATCTTGAGGAAGGTTGTCTAAAAATTTCAGATCTTGGTTCGCAATATTTGAGGAGATATCATCTGTGGAAGTTAGGTATTTTTTCAGGCTCATAAACAGGTCATCGTGGCATTTGCACTATAAAGTTTTTTGTACGAAGGTTCAGAGTCTGAAATTCATATGGTGCGAAGCTGAAATCCTGAGGAAATTCGTCAAAAAATTTCAGAGCTTGGTTCGCAATATTTTTGGAGATATGATCTGTGGAAGGTAGTGCTTTTTTAGGCTCTTGAATTGCATCTCAAAGAGGTGATCGTGGGAAAAGTTCAATAACTCTCTCTCTGGGCATTGGATTGGAGTGCCATAAAAATTGGTCGCAAGTACACAGACTATAGTTTCTTGGCTATCAATTTCAGAGACAAAGGATGAAACAGTGACACGTGGCAAGTCGTACAAGTTCGCTCTACTGAACCAGTCCATAATTAGGTCATTGTGGGAGATTGGACACAACTTTGTCTTGGAGAATCCAAATCAGGTCAGACCTATGGCATTCGAAAGATAATTCAGAGGACTACGTTGGTACCAAAAATCAAATATTGAAGTGCTGCAATCACAAATATAATCCAATTTCAATATCGAGCTCCTCAAAAGCAAGAAAAAGGTGTGTATTTTTTTTTCCGAATTGCATAAGTCTTGTTTGAAGAATCAATTTGAATTGATTCCAAGGGCATATTGTAGAATAGATATCGGTATTGGGTTCTAAAATATGCCTCGTAAAAATAATTCAACACCCATTAAGCCTTCAGAAGGGTCTACTATGACTCATGAAGATGAAGAATCGCAACATGATCTATCAAAATTACAAGAGCAAGTGCAACAAATTTCACTCTCGCAAAGAGCAACAAAAAATGAAATGGAAGTTTTGAAGAAAGGCGTGGAAGCGAAGATGGATGGTTTGAAGAAAGGCATGGAAGCTAAGATGGATGGCATGGAAACTGGCATGGAAGCTAAGATGGATGACATGAAAGACAACATGGAAAACATGAAGAATGATCTAAAAGCAGACATCGAAGGTTTGACAAAGTTGATACAAGAAATGTTTCCTAATGGTGAAAAGATAGTAGAAGAACCTCATGATGAGAAAAAAATCAATGTTAATCATGATTTCATAAACTCTAATGTTGGCGGGAAGAACCACCATATTCCAAAAATGGATATGAGGAAGTTTGATGGAAAGGATCCTGTAACACGGATACTACAGATGGAGCAATATTTTGATCTCCATAACGTGCAAAACACACAAAAGTTATGCATTGCAACTTTACATTTAGAACAAAATACATTTGTATGGTATCGATGGCTTTGATCCCATAAAAAAATTGTCACTTGGTCAATTTTTACGAAAGAAATGATAGCACATTATGAGGATACAAAGAGCAACACCTTCTTTAGCCAATTGATAAATCTCAAACAAAAGGGTTTAGTGGGGCAGCACATTGAGGAATTTCAAAAATTGAATATAAGGGTAACTGATATTCCAGAGGAACACAGGATCGATCTCTTCATAGGCACTTTAAAGGATAATATCCAACATGAAGTTTGCGTTTTGGAACCAGATTCATTGGAGAAGGCATTCAGGTTGGCAAGAAAAGTTGAATGTAAAATAATGGCGACAAGGAAGTCTACCACTCAATTCTATAAACAAGGAAGTGTTGCTACGCCTAGATTTCCACAACCTACAAGGTTGACACCACAAAAATTGGAAGAAAAAATAGCAAAAGGGCTTTGCTACAGTTCTGATAGAAAATACACTAAAGGTCATAAGTGTGCTGAGAAGAAATTATTTTACATAGATTGTGAAGAGGAAGAAAAAAATGAACAAGAAGAGGATATACACCAGGAACCATCCCTAGAAGAGGAAGAAATGAATCCAACCATATCATGTAATGCACTAGCAGGAATTACCACTCCTCAAACTCTCAAGATAGAAGGACAAATAAAGAAGAAAAAGGTAATAGTGTTGATTGATTCAGGTAGCACCCATAATTTTATTCATTGTAAGGTAGCCAAGGAATTAAATTGTTTCCTATACCCAGCACCATAATTTCAAGTGATGGTTGCAAATGGAGGAACTATAAATTGCTTTGTAAAATTCCATAATATCAAGCTAACCATGGGGGAGTATGTATTGACTAGTCCAATGCTTTCCATTCCTATGGGAGGTGCTGATGTTGTACTAGGAGTACAATGGTTACAATCTTTGGGGACGGTAGATTTTAATTTTCAAGAACTTTTCTTGCAATTTTTTTCAGAAGGAAAGGAAGTCGAATTACGGGGTATTGAAGGGAAGCTGGGAAGGATAATAAGCTCTAATGTCATGACAAAGCTTCTAAAGAAATAACAACAAGGCGTAATTGCACAATTATGCTCACTAGAAGTTCCGACATCAAAATCATCTATTTCTGCAGATCTCCAACAAGTCTTAGACAATCATTCCAAGGTGTTTGAAACTCCCAAAGGAATCCCACCTATTCATGATCATGATCATGCTATTCATTTGATTCCAGGAATTTTTCCTCCAAACATAAGGCCTTATAGATATCCTTACTTCGAAAAGAGCGAAATTGAACATATGATTGCAGAAATGTTAGAGGCGGGTATAATTCAACCTAGTCAAAGTTCTTTCTCTACTCCTGTAGTATTGGTACACAAGAAGGATGGATCATGGCGAATGTGTCAGGATTATAGGGAGCTCAATAAGCTCACCATTAAAGACAAATTTCCCATTCCTGTGATTGATGAATTATTGGATGAATTACATGGAGCAATTTATTTTACCAAGTTGGATCTTCGTTCGGGATATCATCAAATTAGAATGAAGACTGAAGATATTCCAAAAATAGCATTTCGAACTCATGAGGGTCATTATGAATTTTTGGTCATGCCTTTTGGCCTTACGAATGCACCTTCTACATTTCAAGGGTTGATGAATTCCATTTTCAAACCCTTCCTTAGAAAATTTGTGCTAGTATTTTTTGATGATATACTAATCTATAGCAGGTCTTGGAGGGATCATGTTGAACATGTTGACAGGGTGCTCAAACTATTGCAGGAGAAACAATTATATGCAAAAACATCCAAATGTTTCTTTGGAGTACAAGAGGTGGAATATATAGGTCATATTATATCTCACGAGGGTGTTAAAGTAGACCCTAACAAAGTTAAAGCCATTAAGGAATGGAAAGTCCCCACGACCATAAACAAGTTGCGAGGATTTCTCGGGTTAACAAGGTATTATCGCAATTTTGTTAAGAATTATGGGAGAATAGTAGCACCTCTAACAAAATTATTGAAGAAAGATGCATTTTCATGGACTCCTGAAGCAATTAAGGCCTTTGAACATCTTAAAGAGGCAATGTGCCTAGCACCGGTCTTAGCTATGCCAGACTTCACAAAAACCTTTATTATGGAATGTGATGCCTCAGGAAATGGAATTGGTGCAGTTTTAATGCAGAAGGAAGACCCATTTCTTTTGAAAGTCGTCCAATCAAAGGAAAGTATTTACATAAACCTATTTGTGAGAAGGAAATGTTAGTAATACTGCATGCATTGAAGAAATGGCGAACTTACTTAATGGGAGGACACTTCAAGGTAAAAACTGATCATGATAGTCTTAAACACTTTTTGGAACAAAGACTATCTTCAGAAGAGCAGCAAAAATGGGTCACAAAGATGTTGGGTTATGACTTTGAAATAATCTATAAAAAAGGAAAGCTTAATGTTGTTGCAGATGCACTCTTAGGAAAGAATGAAGGGGTGGAAGCATTGCTTTGTGCCATTTCTATTATCCAACTAGATTGGATAACTCAAGCAAGAGATGAATGGAAGAAGGACAAAGATGTATGGACACTCATTCAAAAGTTGCAGCAAGATCCTAGTACATCTGATACATTTAGTTGGAAAAATGATTCCTTATGGTACAAAGATTGCTTATATCTTTGTAATAATTCCCAACTAAAACAAAAGATTCTTCTGGAATTGCACATTTCTCCTTTAGGAGGACACTCAGGATTTTTAAAAACTTACCAAAGGGTGAAGAAAGATTTTTTTTGGGATGGCCTTAAATCTGATATTCAAAATTTTTTGGCGGAGTGTTTGGTTTGCCAGCAGAATAAAGTGGAGATAATTAATACCCCGGGACTTCTACAACCTTTATCCATTCCAAGTCAACGTTGGGAGGAGATTTCAATGGATTTTATCACAGGTTTACCTAAGTCCGAAGGAAAGAATGTCATCATGGTGGTAGTTGATAGACTTACCAAGTATGCACACTTTTGTGCATTATCTCATCCATTTGAAGCAAGTACAGTTGCTACTACATTTGTGGACAGAATTCAAAAGCTACATGGAAGCCCAAGGGTTATTGTGAGCGACAGAGATCCCATTTTTACGGGAAATTTTTGGACAGAGTTATTTTCTTGTTTGGGTACTCAATTAGCTCATAGCTCATCTTATCATCCTCAGTCTGATGGTCAAACTGAGATAGTAAATAAATGTTTGGAAGGATATCTTCGTTGTTTTGTATCTGATAAACAAACACAATGGGTCAAGTGGTTACCTCTTGCTGAATGGTGGTATAACACTTCCTTCCATACTGCAGCAAAAATGACCCCATTTATGGCACTTGATGGATATCATCCACCATCCATCACATCATCTTTAAGGGAAAATTCAAAGGTTCAAGCAGTGGAAGATCACATCGAGCATCAGCAAGAAGTTCTCCAACTCTTAAAGGATAACCTGAATTTGGCACAAAATCGAATGAAACAACAGGCAGACCAACATCGCAGCGAGAGAAGTTTTAATGTAGGAGATTGGGTATTTTTACGGCTACAACCATACAAACAAATGTCCCTCAAGCAAGCTAAGAAGGATAATAAATTATTGCCAAAGTACTATGGTCCTTACAAGGTGTTGCAAAAGATTGGTACTATGCCATAAAAATTGGAGCTTCCTGCTTCTTCACGAGTACATCCAGTTTTCCATGTTTCATGCTTAAAGAATGTTATAGGTGAAAATATTCCAGTTCAAACAATATTGCCAGAACTTGATGAGGAAGGAAAAATCATATTGAAACCTGAAGCGGTCATGGAAACAAGAACTCGACAACTATGGAATTGATCAATTTCAGAGTATCTCATCAAGTGGAAGAACTTACCCACTGAAGATTCTACATGGGAGGATGAGAATTTTATACAAAAGCACCCAGAGCTACTCAAGCATTGAGGACAACACCTTTTTGAAAGAGAGGGGCATGTTAGGTCCCTATATTACTAGTATAGTCCCTTATTATTGTTAGTGTAACCCCCTTATTGCTATTATTGTACCCTTGTAACCCCCATTTTGTTATTATTGTGCCCTTAAATTATTATTGTTAGGTCAGCTAGGATTACATTGTGGCCCACTAGGATTACGTTATGGCCCCATGGACTCCTATATATAGAAAGGAGGTTTTGTAAATTGTATCATCCAAGAATTGTTCATTTATGTAATGTATTGGAGGTTTCCCCCTCGAAGTGGCTCATTTATAAGGCGTTGATATCTCTTTTCTTCTATTTTTGGAGTTGGTTACACAACAAGATATTTGTGACATGTTTGATGAAATACCTTTTATGGATAGTATGGGTCTAGTCAATTCCTTGTTCAAGTAGTTTCTCTTGTATCATTATTCCATTGTTATATTTCATTCCTGAAAGTCACATGGAATTTTTGTTAAAGACATGATCTCTGGGCCTGAAAAAGTGGCACAAAAATTGGGGTTGCAAGCTTAGAACTATTGGGAAAATTCCCAGTCACACACATGCCCATGTTGTATGAGTGACCAGAGGTTTCCAGTTGCACTCTTGCACATGCTAATGGAGAGGCTAGGGTATTGATGCACTGGCAGGTCAATATGTCTTAGGGGCTAGCTTCCTTTAAGGTTTGGATGGCTCCTGGGTGTGTTGTAGCAAGTGTAGAAGGTATGTGTTGTTATGTTATGTTGATTCCCATTACTTAATTGACGCATATGGAGTTGACTCATATCATAGTAACTATTTGTCACATGTTTTGCCTGGTTGACTAGTTACTTGGATATACATGAGAGGAGGGTCTTACAGAGTGGTATTAGAGAAAGGTTTCATTCTCTATGGGTGGTGACTGGTTGTCTTTCTCTTTGTGTGATATCTAATACTACAGAGTGGCATCAGAGCATTGTTCAACATTGGACTGGATGGTAAGTCTTTTGGTCATTCATGCTTGAAGGTTTCATATGTGTTCCTTATACATGTGCCTATGTGCTTGTTATGTATGCATGGTGGTAGTCATTGTTGCAGTTGTGTTTCCATGTCAAGGTTAATGGTGTTGTTGTTGGGATGTAGTCATAATGAGCGTATGTCAGTTTTATATGCATTTTTTATGCATTTAACTGTCTATATGTTGTTATACATGCATTATCATGCTTATAGTTTTCTTCCATGAGGTCATTGTAGGAATTTTAGGTCATCCTCAGGTTGTTGATATGTTATTATGCTTATGTGATTGCTGAGATAGAGCATGAGATGTAGGTCATCAAAGTGAAGTTGCAACACTAGACTTTGGGGTAAGAGCATATCATCATACATATATTGTATGTTTGGCATGCAGGTGTGTTAGTTAATGGATTGTTATATGCATTGCGTTTATATACATGTTTTTCGTTTTATTTTTGTTGTGGTTACATGCATGGTAGATGCTATTGAATAAGTGTGGCCATATGCACATGTGTCTAATGGTTAGGAATGATATTAGATTGTTGTTATATGAATTTTTGTTTTTGTTTTATGTTAGTTAACTTGATTATTATGTTACATGTTGTTGATAAGTGTGTAATATTTTAACTTGTTGATTGTTATATGATAATTAACTTGTTTATTATGTTATATGTTGTTGATGAGTATGTTATATGTTAATTGATTGTTTTTATATGTTAGTTAAATTGAATATTAGGGCTATTTCATTAAGCTCTTAATTTTATATGTATCATGTTGATCTATCTTGGTGTGTGTATATGGTTATGCTTATGAAATTCATGTATGAGATGATAAACTTTGTGATATTTTTTTATACTAATCTAGACTGATTGTGTATATGTGATTGTTATGCATGAATGACAATTGTTTATGAGCTTATGATGTGAAAATGTTAGCCAGTTACTGTTATGGATATGATGACCTTATGTATGTTTGAAGTTACATTATGCTAATCTAGATTGAAGGTGTAGACAAGATAGCCTCCCCTAATATACCTTAAGGTATGAGTTTTATTGTCGTCTATTTTGTGTTTGAGTGTTTGATTATGTCATTTAGTCTATTTATTTAACATGTTGTGTTTGCACGTTATTTTAATGCTTGATTGATTGCATGATAAAAATATGTGTCTATAAGATTGCTTGAAGGAATGATCTTTATTTAAGATGGTTGTACTAACAGGTATGTGTTGAGACAAAAAATATGTACTTGAGTATAATTAGGTGATAGTTGTAGCATTATGTATTATCACTGATGAATGTGGATAACATGTGTTTTCAGTTACAATAAACGTGTTTGGGAGGAAATGTTAAGATAAATAGTATATTGTTATATTTATTTATGCCCTAATAGTTATGTGTTTATGGCAGTATGATGCAAGGGATTGCATGGAAAATATACAGCCATGAAATATTTGAAAAGGCTTGGGTTGAGATTTCCTTTGGAAGCACTGGTAACCATGGGGATTGAGTCATGGTGTTTGTTGCTAGTCTTGTGTTTCTTTTTATTTTTTGGTTTGTTTCGCCTTATTTGTGTTTTTTATTGCATTTAGTGCATGATAATACAATTTTGTCTTTGGTGTCATATTGCTATTGGTTTTAATGATTTTCTTCTTGTTTGTTTCTTTTTCTTTCCTTTTATGTTTTGAGGGTATTGGGAATTGGTTTGGGAAAGAGGAGGTTAATTGATCATGAGAGAGTTGATTGAAACCCAATAGGTAATGTAAATCTTGAATGAAGCTCGGTGCATGAGTGAGGGAAGTTGAAGGCAAGAGTATAATATTTTGTTGGACTCATTGGGTCCATTGTGGTAAATGGACGATGGAAGTACAAACATGAGAAAGGAAACATAAAAGGTAAAGTAAATGGTTCTAAGGTGTCAGATTCCTTGGCTATGTTTGGAATGGTTGTTCTCAATGTTGTGCATCATTTTCATAGATAAATGAATTTTTGTTAACCTTGACCTTATTCTATTTGATAATTATGTTTTGATGATGATTATGCTAATGTCTTTATATATGTATATATGTATGTATGTATGTATGATGTTGACCATCAACATTGTTAGTGGTCATGATTGTTTTATGTTGATATTTATATGTATATATGTATGTATGTATGTATGTATGTTGTTGTCTGATAGGGTTATCAGGGATCATTCTTATGAAGGAATTATTGCTTATGCAGGTGAATTGCATGAAGAGGTTCATGGTATTATGAGGAATCAAGTGGGAAGAGTAACCTTACATATCTATGAGGTCAATATCATGTATATATTAGTTGATATTATGTGTTTATAATATTCCTATGTTTACATTATGGACATGTAATGCTGAGAGATACATCAATGGAATGAAAATAGTGTGATATGTGGCATGCTAGAATAAGCATGGATGGAAAAGAAAAATTGGAAGCAAGGTTGCTTGGTAGAGAAAATGTGGTTTTGGATGTGCATTACTAATGTTGTATATATGTTTTACATGTTGCACTTGTGATGTTGTGTGCATACGATGTTGCGTATATACATTGTTGTGTTTAT
This sequence comes from Pinus albicaulis, assembly GCA_034641835.2. Taxonomy (NCBI): domain Eukaryota; kingdom Viridiplantae; phylum Streptophyta; class Pinopsida; order Pinales; family Pinaceae; genus Pinus; species Pinus albicaulis. The sequence goes on from CM076573.1 coordinate 830,696,370, forward strand.
ATTGCATATGTAGTACTAGGTATAGATGGTGCTATGTACATGTTGGATATGAGGTGCTATGTACATATCATATCATGTGCATGTTGGATATGTGGTGTTGTGTGCATATGGTGTTGTGCAAATGTTGGATATGCGGTGTTGTGTACATGTAGTGCTATGTAGATTTTTCTATGTAGATATGGTATTGTGTGCATATTTTAAATGTGGTGCTATGTACATATGGTGTTATGTGCATGATTGTACATGTGGTGATGTGTGTAGGTGGTTTTGTGTACATTTAATGCATGTGGTGATGTGTACATGTGGTGTGGTGTACATGTTGTGCATGTGGTGTTGTGTACATGTGGTATTGTGTACACATTGTACAGGTGGTATGGTGTACATGTGGCATTTTCTACATGTTGTGCAACTGGAGTCATGTAAATGTGATGCTTTGCACAAGTTGTGCAGGTTGTGTTGTGTATCAGTGATACTATGTTCATGTTCTACATATGGTACTAGTATACCTGTAGTATTGTGTGCATGTTGTACATGTTGTGTTACAGGCATGCAATACTATGCATGTGAATTATGTAGTCGTGGTATCATGGCATGTGTATTCATTGTGTTGAACTATGTGTGTATGTATTGTGTTGTACACCAGGTGTAGGTGTATGTATTGTATTGTGTTATACACCGAGTGTAGGTGTATGTATTGTGTTGTGTTGTACACCAAGTGTAAGTGTATGTTCCATGATGTATACAAGGTTTAGGTGTATGTATTGTACAGTGTCTTATGTCGTGTGTTGTTGTATGCATGTGGTGTAAATTTTATGAATGTGTATGTGGTTGAAGAGAAGGAATCTTGTGTGTTTGCTAGGTGTGACAACCGATCAGTGTGTGTACATAAAGGATAAAGGTATAAGCTAAGGATCGCTTAAAGAATAAGTATTTGTATTTTATTTCAGTTGTATTGTGCATGTGATCTATGATTCTCACACATCATGGTTACATGTGATTTATGATTATGGTTTATGATGATTAAATTTGATTCATGATTTTAATTTATGATGGTTGTGTTCTTTGCTAACCAAATGTGATATGTTTATACATGAATATTTGGTCAAAATGCTAGTTTGACTTAATGTGGCAAGAAGTTAGCAAAGTTGCAAGTGTACCTTATTGACGAGCTACCAATGAGGTAGGATTTGAGCTATCTTTTTTTGTTTTGGATCTAATATAATTATGTGCTTGGTAAAGGAAATCATGAAAATTCCCAGTTGGGTGGTTGACACTAATTACAAGCATTAGCAGCAACAATGAAGGAATTGAAACATGCAACAATATGTTGGTAAAGCACTTCAGGAGTAGGTCCATTGTGGGACACTTGTACCCAATAGTATCCATTGATTTCCATGAGCATGCTATGACTAGTATGATGGTTTTGAGGAAGGGATATGGCTTATTTTTTGGACCTTTTGAAGTGAGGAAACTTTGCCAAGGGATGGAATTATGGGGATGGGGGTGCCAACAGAACTTGGAAGATGTGTGACTGCATGGAAAGGGGTGACCAGATTTTTTGAGGGACTTTGTAGCTGAGAAGGGACTGCTGGTGATGGATTTATTTTGTTTAGTAGAATTTCCAGATGGAACCATATGCACATTGGGAGTGTTCCCTAGAGAAATGAGTTGGTAACTATTCACTAAGAGGAAAAGTAGTGCAGGATCGTAGTGTTGGGCATTAGATGCAGCTTTGAATTTGATAGTGGATTCTCGACTTCTTCGGAAGGAGTTGAATCATGGTGTTATTTTGAGGGTGGAGGTGTGAGCCTATGGATTCCCTTGTCATTGATATGGGAATCATATCCTTTTTTTTGTTGGTTAAAGAAGTGTGCATATTTGTATATTATTGTAAATATTGTATCGAGCTTGATTTATAAAGCTCCATAGATAGTATGGTTATTTTATAGCTGATAAAATGTGGTTGATATTATAAATATCATAATGTGATGCATTATAAGGCTCCTGTAAGAGGTACGTTGTTGTGTTTTCAACAGTTTGGTCATTGTAAATACTAGAATGATCTGTGTTATAAATATACATAGGCAGTGTGTTTTGTTTTCAATGTTATTGTTTCTTATAGGTGTGATTGAACACTAAGTACGGTGTTCCCCCAGGGGGGAGGGTTCTGTAACAGCCTTGGTTAAAAACCCATGTAAATATATATATATAATACCAAGGTCTTGGGACACATATTCCAAGTTGAATGGTGGGAAAATCATCCTAGTGGGTGTCACTTTGGTTTAGTATGGCTAAGGAATTGGAAAAGGCAATGGAAAAGGATTCGAAAAGGCATGAGTTATTAATTGGTATTTTATTTATGAAAATAGTGGAAATTAGGAGAAAAAAAAGGCAAAAGGTCACAGGTTGCATGTGAGGAGGAAAATGAAGGAAAATAATGGTGTTGAATTGATGGGGCCTAAACCTAGGTTCAAATGTGATTGCACAAACCAAAAAAACCCACAATTACTGGCCCTTTCGGCAACGATATGCTTGATCAGATCGAAGTATCACTCGAGGAAATATAGGGGGATGTTATAACCAAGTTTCTGCATCCATTGGGACAATGGACTATGGATTTATTGATTTTATTCCTTTCTATACTTAAAAGGACTTCTCATAAAATATCTATCAATAGTATAGTCATTGTTCAACACATCTACTGAACTCACTAAAAATTGCGCGATATTACTTAATCAAGAATAAAACAATGTAAACAATCATAAACCAGACTTCGTTATGTAATTACAAATAAAAACCCTTACTTAGCATAGATATTCATAAACAACAAGTAAATTAAAGAACATCAAAAAAATCACATATATGTATTCAAAAGTCTTTCATTAATATTCAAATCTTCTAAATACATCTAGTTCCACCCTGGGCACTCAGCTGGAGGGGTGTGCGTACACAACTACAAACTTCCTAAGGTCTATGTGCACATAGTTGTAAGATCCTTTCCTCTAGCCCAAAACCACAGAATCAAACTCAAAATAGTCTTACATCTAAATGCATTCTATCATTTCATTCATTTACTGCCTTATGACTTCTATCTGAGACTCTTTATATAGATTTTTCCTTATAATACCATGGTCCAAAAACCATGGGTGGAGCTCAACATTTACAAAATATTCCCATCCATTTATAGAATAAGGGGACTCTTTAACCCACCCCAAATCCCCTAAGACTCAAAATATACTTCGCATTGCATGCTCCACTCCTTAATCTGCAAATTCTTTCTCTAAATTCCTTCTTTCAGGGGTACCATGTCCAAGAGACCCCTGACAAAAAATTGTGACCTATCCCAAGTCACATTGTTGGTGTGCCATCGATTTTTTCTTTGGTATCACTCAAGGAATCCTTCAGTGGTGGAATCACTTTAGTGCATTACTTTTCAAAATCTCGAACCCCATTGAGCAACATCTCTGTGACTAGCCCGATTGTCTTCTGCTCAAATCCTCTCTAGACCTAGCACAATGCTTGCAACTTCTGTTCCACACTCTGGGATAACTAACTAGCCTCAGCTTCACACAACCTCATTTTGGTTATAAGAAGCTTCTCCTCCCTACAAAATTCATCTATCGACTCGTTCTTGTAAGAATTTACCCTCTTGGAGATGGGTATACCACTGCATTGGTGCTAAGGTCTTTGTTGTGACCTTAATCCGGTCCATTTATTTGAGTTTCTTGCAAAATTTCAATTCTCTCTCCTGCACCTGTGGGTCCTCCTGTAGTGACGCCCATACATCCATAACATCTTAAAAAATGGTTGCGCACTCTTGTATATTGGATTCACTCTGTTTAGTCGCAGCCTTGAGCTCTGGTGTGTGTTGTTCCTAGACTTCTAGTGGGATGGCCAACTTCAATTGCAGCTAAAATTTAACTAAATCCATCTATAATTCAAGGCGCACTTCATCGATCTTGAATTTGGAATCCTTTATTGTTGTTACAAGCTTGGCCACTTTTTCCTCTCATGCAGGTGCAGCCTGTTGGAGCAGGGTCTCCCACACTAATGAAAGCTAGTCCAATTTTGTATTATATTGATTATATTTAGCCTAGCATAGGGGTGATAGGGCGGATCAAAGCCCCAAGGAGTTGTAAAGTGGGAAAATAGGTGAAACCAAGAGTCTGCAAACCACAGTTTGAGGCCCAAGGTAAGTCCAGGCTAAATTGGTATAAATAGTAAGTATTTTTGAGTCGATAGGTAGAAGATGAATAGAAGTGAATGCTGAGTGTGGATTGTTAGTTCTGGGTTTCGGTTATTTGTGTCAGACTCCTGTTGGCTATGTGTGTGGAGATCCTTTGTCCTGTTGTGTGCAGACCCTGCTGGTTGTGTGCACAGGTGGGATTTGCGGTTCTGTAAGAATTTTTTGATAATATATGAGAAGTATTGCTGGTATTTGGCTCTGGATCTATCTGTTATATGAATATGTGTTCTGTGTTAAATCTGTGATAAGGTACAAATGATCTACGTTATCTGCTATGTTTATCTATAATATATGCTATCTGGTCGGCTACGTGTATTGTAATTTATATCTTTGTTGGTTGAATGCACTTGGATGTGGACCTAAGATCTAGGTCTATAATACTATGTACACCGGTTATTTATTTAAGCCTGCGAACTAGCTCTGTTTTCATAGATTTGTGCATTGTGCGTGTCTTGGCTCACCTTTTCTCTTTCTGGGTGCAGAAACCTAGTTCTAGCACCCTCCCATACTGCTTTGGGTGAGACTTTGACCTGCACAAGCAGGTCATTGTCGAAAGGGCCAGTAGTATAGGGGTTTGTTGGCAAACCTTAATGTGCGAACCTGCGTGAGGACCCCTAAAGCCAACAAATGGTTCTATTGTCGGGACCAAGAGAATTTTGAAAGATCATGGAATGCCAAGGCCATATTGGAAACCCAAAAAGAAATAAATTTATGAATGGTTTTAAAGACAAGTTCAGGAATTCATGATAAAAGAAAATCACAGTACAAAGATAACTACTAAAGAGTGGAAGAACAAATATATTTTCATAGAGAGCTACAAAATCTTCTTTGTAAAAATTATGATCATACTTCAGGAGTGGTTGGCCAACTTAGTTGAATTCCAAACATGCTAGAAGGACAAGCGAGTTATGCAGTAGACCCCAGAGCAACTTTCACAGCTAGGAAAGATTGACAATACTATCACCCAGACGGTAGATCACTGGGTGGAAAGCGTACTAGGAGGATTTGTGACAGAATTTGCGATTGATCAATTAGTATCCTATTCTGAAGTAGAAAGGTGATTCTTTAAGGGGTTCCATGGTAAGTTCCTGAAAATGTTACCGCTGTTAATAAAGACCTTGCTGTGTGAGAAAAGCATCCTGTGCAGCCATACGCCGTGAATGAATTCCAACCAGAATGAAGGTACTACGCATAGCGAGAAGTACTATAGAACCAACCAAGAAGGAGATCAGGCTATGTATAGCACGGTAAGGGATTTCGATACATTCAACCCTCCATCAACTCCTCCATCGAGCTCTCATCGAGGAAAAAACTCCCCACCACCCCCACTAATAGGTGACATGGCTGTGCACTTAAGGCTCCCAACCTTTAAAGGTGCGGGCGATGAGGATATGGATCGGTTCTAGTTTGTTGCAGAGTCAGTATGGGCTGCGCAGAACATACTAAGTGATGCAGTGAGATGGGCTCAGTTATCCCTTGCCTTCGAGGAAAGGGCTCTGGATTGGTATATGGGATTCATTGGGAAAAAGGAAAATGCAACTATTGATGAAATTAAGGCTGCACTAAAGCAACAATTCAGGAGACCTAAATCCTACTCGCAGAGAGTAAATGAACTGAAGGACATCAAGCAAGGGTCATCTGAGTCTATATGGGAAGATGATCAGTGATTAAAGAAAGAAATAAGAGAAGGTGGGTTCCAGTATGATGATATACAACACATAAAATGGTTCATCGCTATGCTGCTACCTCACCTACGGATACCTATGCGGCAGCAATCTATCGAAACGCAGGAAAAAGAATTGGAGGTGGCCATGAAACTAGAAGCTGGCCCAAGAGATGACACTCAGTTGGGATTAAAATAGATTCAAGGTCAGATAGAAGTAATGCATCTCGAGATTCAAAACCTGCGCAAGGAAAGTGGACCGACAGTCAGCCCGGATAGATGGTGCATTCGGTGCTGAGTAAATGGTAATACCAAGGATAACTGCCCACTAATGACTACATATATGCAAACTGGAGCACCTAGTCCCCTACAACCTAGGGAGGCTATGGGGTCAAGTGGAGAGCAACAATGGTGTTGGTTCTACAGATCGGTTGGCCATGATTAATAGAATTGCCACACATATGAGTTACTGATGGAGCGAGGGAACCTATTTCGGGTTCAGTCCGACCTAATGTCACCCTGATCCCCTACAGGAGTAAGGGGGTCCCTAGGTCTAGGTAGGGTAGGAGGCCGAGGAGGAAGCGCCGATAGAGGGCAGGGCCAACTCATCTGCTACAACTGTGGGGAAATCAGTCATTTTGCTAGATACTGCGTCAATCCAACTAGATTGACCTGCCGGTACTGTAGACAGTTGGATCACTTGATCGAATATTGCCCGGTTCTAGTAACTAAGGTTGAAGAAAAACATCAGACTACCACACAAAATTTGTAGTGGGTAATGGTAGATCCGCAAGAGATAGGGTCACCTAGTGAAACACAAACGTAAGCAACCATTGGCCTAGCAACGCACGTAAGAGCACAACCCTTGTAGGAAATCAGCTTCATGCTGGGAAGGGAGGACGATTGCAGCCCATTACTCGCACCTAATGATGAACACGGGACATAGATCAAACCATTCCTATAGGTATGTATGTAGCTACTACGCCACTAGCATACCATGGAGAATATTCAAACTCTACTCAAGGGGTGAGATGGCCAGGCTTACCCAGCTATGCAGGTCCAGAAAATCCATAAAAGAAAATGCACAGGTCGAGAGATGTGATGGATTACGTAGATTGGGGATTTTAAGATGGATCAAGTCATTCTTGACTTAGGGTTGGAGGCGAACGTAATCCTTAAGCAGACATGGTAGCAAAAGGGTGAACCTAACCTCGAGCGGACCACCACCCAGCTGCACATGGCTAATCAACAGATGATAACACCTTTGGAAAAATTACCACAGGTTGCTGTAAACATCGCTGGAGTCAAGGTACGGGCTGATTTTGAAGTTATCCACATCGTGGGAGATACAGATCCCTATCCAGCACTCCTCGGCCTAGACTAGGCCATGACTGTAGGTGGTATCAATAATATAAAGGTCATAGTATGACATTTGAGAAAAAAGGAACACAAGTAACAATCCCACTAGATCCTATGGACGAAGCACGACATATAGACAGCGTGCGGCCATACCAGCTAACTACTAAGGATGGAATAGATGGTAGGATATGGCGGAAAGGGGACTGAAGTAGAGGGTCAGAATTATAGTCACCACACTTACAGGACGCACCTACATTGCACTATATGAAAAAGGATCTCCGAAGCATATCATCCGAAGTAAGAATTCTACCCCAGTTTCATGGGTTTGGTCCCATTCAAGATTTTTTACAAGCATTCAAAGGAGAGGTTCCACGAGAGTGTTGGTTGGAAGCCCTTGAACATGCACTACATTGTGCGGCGGCACAATGGTGGGTGAGACATAAGGAGACCATCCACGAATGGGAAGAATGTTGGGATATGATGGTCCTGCGATTTGAAGCACCAACGGATGTGCACAACAAGACCTCCTTGGAGTCGAAAGGTCCCCATGAAGACCGGATCGCAGGGTACATAGGAAAGGGACTCCGGGAAATCCCTTACGGGGATACACTGAAGGATGAATTGTTAGGGCCATTTGGGCTATGCAATGGGGACTTAGAAACATATCCCACCACAATTCAGGATGAGGCCAAAAACAATACTACTATCTGACTGAAGGAACATATCAGTGCGACCATTGGGTACACCCAGTATGTGCGAAAGATGGTTTGGTAGTATGTCTCACATGTGACCAAGTTGCACAGCTCCCTTTGGTAAAAGCTAGGCTAGACTGCCATAAGTCACCCCCCCTAGTTCAGCAGCCCCTACGAAACAAGATTGTGTTGGGGGGGCAGGGGTAGAACATGGCAGACACGACCACTACACAAAAGGAACATAAAGTAGTTGTTGGAATAGCGAACTCTAGTAACAAGGATTATTTATTGTTGATGCACACAACCAAATGGCAATTAATGAGGAGATTACAGAAGATTTTTTACCATTCATCCGATGGTACGCCCCAAGTAGGAGCACCATTACCGTTAGTTACCCGTGGGAGTTGTCTGCAGGGATGGACCAGTAGTTTTGTTGGCCTGTATCATGTATATAAAGTGCCTACCTATTCTATATACTGCCTAGTCCTTTATACCATCTTAATTGTACTCTCACGACTTGGTCCCCACCTCCTAATAGTAGGCGTCCGTTTTATACCAATCAGTAAACCTACAGCAACTATGGAAATACCACCTAAGGATGAAGCAATTGAAAAAGTACCAGAGTGTTGGATTCCTGTATGGCAAAGTGCTAGGGGGGCCACCACGCCAAATGTAGAACCACTCACCGAGGAGATCCCACAGGCCAACCCCGCAAAATTCGCGAAAGGCACTACGCTGCTACTAGAGACTATTAAAACCGAAGATGCAACAAGGTCATAGTTTGTGCTCATTCTGGATGAAGATAATACTCTAGATAGCCATGGTGCAAAGTGGCTGAGAGCATATGAAATAGGAACCCGAAAGAAGCCGCGTACTTTGCCCAAGGACCATGATACCATGCTCGCTCTCACTAGTAGTGACCTCATGAAAATTACAGGCGCCATCACTCTGACCGCTGAGGAAAACTGGTCTACAATAGAGAATCAACAACAGATCGCACTCACCACTATTCAAACCAACATTCAAGATCTGGAGCTGCGCACCACTACAATTCAAGACAACCTATTTCAAGAAGATACTTCCGCGGAAACTACTAGTACCTCTCTCGTGTCAGTAGAAGATCGGGTTTGTTCTGTCCCTAGAAATTCCCTTTTAGGTATCCAATTCCCCGTCAGCACAAGCATACAGTTGGACCTGGACGTGCTTCCCCGCGAAGCCCTCCAATGATTTCAAACCACGTTCTCACAAGAAATCCAACATCGAGACTAGCAAACAGACCAGCGACTCAGCCTCCTCGAATGGACAATGGAACAACAACACACTTCCATCACTCTCGTTATCCCACGGCAAACTGAGCTTGCAACAGTGATTCACCAAATCTGCGCAGAACTACCAGAGGAACTTCCCGCTACGATGTCAACATAGGATAAGGTGGCAGGACTAGTAACGGCATTCAGGGCAGCCAAAATAGAATTTCAGGACCTGAAAATAGTGTTGGCACAACAAATTACCATATTGCAGAATCAGTTACAACATGACACGACCTCGGATGTCCGCGAGCAATGCACCACCCTCGTCACTGAAGCTATGGATACCATTACAACACAGATCGTCTAGGAAACTCAATTGATGGAGTCCACCACGCAGCTCTGGACCATGGTACAACATGCACCAAAACTTCAGCAACTCAACCAGGACTTAAAACAGAAGGAAGAGGCAGTGGCCCACATCGAAGCTACATTACCCACACTGGTGCCAACACAAATATTGGTAAGCATCAGGTTCGGTACTATACTCCAAGAAGAAGTTGAAGAACTTCACCGAAAGAGAGACACCATTAGTCAACAGCTGAAACCATGGGTCTCTTCGACTTTCCATCTTTCACAAGATGCAGAGGTAGCAGTAACGCACCTCCATCAACTATGAGAAAATCTCACCTCTGCTGCAGAAGGACCAATGTCGCAAAAGTTTGTCACACTCGCCGAAGACGTTGCCCACTAAAGTCTCGACATCCTTCCCCCCATAATTGTAGATATTAATGAATTGCACGCACAAGTGGAGGCTCTCCCATTGTAGTGACTCAGGACGAGTCATAAGATTATGTTGGAGGACTGTTGGAGCAGGGTCTCCCACACTGATGAAAGCTGGTCCAATTTTGTATTATTTTTATTATACTTAGCCTAGCGTAGGGGTGATAGGGTGGATCAAAGCCCTAATGAGTTTTAAAGTGGGAAAATAGGTAAAACCAGGAGTCTGCAAACCACAGTTTGCAGCCCAAGGTAAGTCTAGGCTAAATTGGTATAAATAGTAAGTCTTTTTGAGTCGATAGGTAGAAGATGAATGGAAGTGAATGCTAAGTGCAGATTTTTAGTTCTGGGTTTCAGGTATTTGGGTCAGACTCCTTCTGGCTATGTGCGCGAAGATCCTTTGTCCTACTGTGTGCGGACCTTGCTGGCTGTGTGCGCAGGTGGGATTTGGGGTTAAGTAAGAATTTGTTGATAATATATGAGAAGTATTGCTAGTATTTGGTTCTGGATCTATTTTTTATATGAATCTACACTCTGTTTAAATCCGTGATAAGGTACGAATGATCTGCATTATCTACTTTGTTTATCTATAATATATGCTATATGGTCTGCTGCGCTTAATGTAATTTATATCTTTTTTGGTCGAATGCACGTGGATGCAGACCTAATATCTAGATCTGTAATACTGTGTAAACTAGTTATTTATTTAAGTTTGTGAACTAGCTCTGTTTTCATATATCTATGCGTTGTGCATGGCTTGGCTTACTTCTCTCTTTCTGGTTGTGGAAACCTAGTTCTAGCACCCTCCCATACTTCTTTGGGTGAGAATTTGACCTACGCAAGTAGGTCACTGTCGAAAGGGCTAGTAGTATAGAGGTTTGTTGGAAAACCTTAACATGCAAACCTGGGTCAGGACCCCTAAAGCCAAAATAGCCTGAATTTGGAGCTCTGGTATCTCACTGCAAGCCTTGGCCATCGCTTCCTCTAGCTTTTGTTTGTGTGCGTCCTTAGCATTGTGCTCTTGTACAACCATATGCTTTTCTTGGGCCATTATGTCTCTTTCCTTCTTGAAATCTTGAATACTTAATGGGGCACATTGTTCTTTGATCTGCATTTGTTCGATCATGCCTTTATGGAATTCATGCAAAGTTAGTAGAAGTGGAGTGACAAGGTTAATTCTTGTGTTCTTCCAATGCACTGCCTTCTTTGTCTCCTCCATTCTATCAAAACTTGGCATGCCCCTTGGGATCGGTATCATACCGGTATCAGAGGTAAGATCCATTTTAGGAACTGTTTTGCTTGGATGTATTTGTGCCCTGCTCACTTGAGTGACACTCATTTCCAGCCTGCACACTTGACTCACGCTCGCCTGAACCACGCTCATCCACACCTACAAATATTTTAGGCCCTGTGGGCATTGGCCAAAACCTTCTTGTAATATTCTTCAATATCACCCCATAGGTTCTTCGTGACGTTCTTGAAAGTATCACCTATCTCATCTAGGTCCCCTTAAGTGAGGACCATGGCTTCTAGGTGGATTGACCTATTAGACTTCACCTCCTTCCTCGCACTGCCCTTCTATGGTTGTTGTCTCTTAGTAGTAAAGGGGGGGGGGGGGGGGGTCTGATGGATCCATATTTGTATCATCGCACAGAATATCACCCCCTCTATGTCTAGTCTCTTATTCCCTTTCCCAACTTCATTTTTTTCCTTTGTACCATAAAAAATGTTATGGTCTTCTATGGCTTCTCGATGTCCTTCTTTCTTGTCTTTACAGGGTAATTTTCACTACTCGTCCCTACCTACTCCACATCTTCAGTAAGAGGAGTTAAACAATCCATTTTCCACAAATTGATGATGGTTTCAATATCCGATTCTTTGACTAGGTATGTCAACTTGTACCAGACCCAAGTGAGGTCCTTATTTTCCTGAATATGAATGTGGTGGAAATATTATTTGAACTCCATGACCTATCATTATTGGTTCACAATGCTTGGTGATAGTTGGAGATTTTAGATAATCATGGTGTACAAATTCATTTTGAATCCAACCCAAAAAATAAAAATAAAAAAATTGCATGACCTTGGTTGGATCCTTTGAATGCCATAGTCAGGCATATCTGGCAGCCTTGCACAGATCTAGGTTTGAAGCGAAGAACTGTGACTCCTCGGGCTCCCTCCAAGCCATTAATGATATTAGAAGCATGAGACATGTGTAGTGTAGCCTCTTACCCTCTTCTTGAGCTTCTCTGCAATCTATGAGGAACTCACTGCATAGATAACTTGCCTAATCGTAAACTATGCCTTTGGCACACTGCACAGCGAAGGACACTGCCGACGTATAAACCTCCTCTGCACAGCTCTTCCTTATGATTTTCTGATCCTAAATCACGTCGACATATCAGATATGGAATTATTTGAATAACCCATCGTTCCCTTCACGAGACAGTAATCTTTCTTCATCTGGTCTGTGAGCTTCTTATCCTAGTATTTACCCACAAATTCTTTTGCGGGGTCCAATCCAAGACAAGGAAGTGTCGTAATCTTCCTTAGTAGCATCGCATTGATAGGGATCGTATTCTCTACCACAAGAAATCATCACACACTAATGCCAATAGTTTCCGCAAACAAATTGTGTTGATTATACTTCAACCAAAATGTGGCACATACAACATGTTGAGTATCCCTACATCTTGAATACCAACTACCCACTTCATTGGTTCCATTCATGTCACTCTGCCTTCATAGGTCTGTTGGAGAAGATACCATCTTGGCTCGAACTACAGGTATTTACTCCAATTGTGGAAGTCCTAATCCTCCATACATAGGTGGGGTACCTTGCCCAATAACTCCCCTATGACTGTAACCTCATCCAGAATCAAGGGTGTAACAATTTTGTACTTAAATGTGTCTAGATCCTTATTCAGCTTCTTAGCATCTGGCTTCCATTGCATGACATATGGAGGAAACCTAGAGATAGGTTTGACCTTCTTGACATCTATTTCCTTGGGATCTACTTCTTCTTCGTCGAACTCCACCTTGACAACCTACTTCTGTCAGACTTGGCCCCCCTTACTTCTCTATTCCTTGTGAAGCTTCTCATGGGGAAATTATCCTAACACTGGTTTCTTCAACTTTTTGGACAGCGTTGCACCCGCAGTCATCTACTTCCTAGTAGACCTCAACGTTGTGACAATTTTTGGCGATGTAGCCATCATTATGTTCTCTAAACCTGGTTCGATTGTATGTCGGAGCCCTAACTTGATCAATGCTTCTCTGAACACTTTGAAAGTGTAATACGACATGCAATAGCTCACTCAACACTCTTGCAAAAACCAACTCTTACTTCAAACTCTTAGTGCACAAAGTGTTCAAATGGGGAGCAAGATGCCTGATTTATAGTAAGATTTGAATTAAACCTCCATCATCGGCTTTAGATATGCCTCATAAATGAATATTTTGAGGCAAATCTGCCTAGATATGCCCATTAAATGCATCCCTCCTGCTCCTTTTAACGGCCAAGTTGTTGTCCAATCAACAGTTAATTTTCCAACGGTCGCTTTTTGGACTAACTTCGCGATACTCACCCATTCAGCATAGTTCTACCTCCCTCGGCATAGTTTTCTCCCTCTGCACCCTCTTTCCTCATTCTACGTAGTACCTCTATTGTGCCTAAGCCATCCTTCGGCAGAATCAGTTATATTCCTATGCACTTTGTCAAGTAGGCACCTGTAGATATCCTCCCCCAACACAGTCTTTTTGACCACATCATTTAGAGCAGACTGATTGTAACATTCTTGGGCTTGTTCCAACAATGCAGCCCTATCAGGTTGTACCAGATTTCTTGGTTGAGCGGTAATTAGAAATGGTCCCACTTTGACTTCTTGAAGAACCTCATTAATACACTCCCAACCATCGACAAAGCCATAGGTCAATAAGAAACTTTCATTCATTGCATACCAATCTGTAGTGCTATGGCGCAAGTCAGTTTCGAGATACCACTACTGAGGTATCATCCCCAAGGAATGCAAGAACAAATGCACCCACTCTCATTCAGGGTCTTCACCCAAAATTGTGGTCCAACGAGATAAATGCTTTACGAGGATCTCTCTAACCATCATACTTCTCTACGATCTTAGTGTCTACATGAAAAAACCTAAGTCTGATCAGTTTGAAAAACTCCGTCCATACTTCTAATATTCTTCTGTGTGCACCTCACCATCAGGCTAGAGTGGACCTCAATGCGAACTCCAAAGATTTGTACCTTTGTTCTTCTAACACCTTCCATTAAAATTCTTCCAAAAACAAGAAAAAATTCCCCATTCCATCATAAAATGGAAATCTACGCACCTCCAATGTGACAATGTGAAGTGATTTGGAAACATTGTTACATCACTTCATAGTTACTTCATGCAAACAATTACGCCAATGCTCCAACTCTTCATTAAAGTCTGAAACACACAAAATGTCGCATTCCCAACATATTCAACCATCAACAATGGAATTAATCCAATATTCATCATGTGCAGTCATCTTATAGATCTGATCAATATCAGTATCCTCATATTCATGCTGGACAACCTTTGTATAGCACGCATCTTCAGAGGGATCCAATGGAAAAACAACTCGGGTACTAGCCTTCTCAAATAACATCTGCCTATTCTTCAGGTTTATTATAACATCCATGTCGTAATCCCAATCAAATCCAACCAACGTAGGATAGGGATTGCTATCGTCAATGATTTCAATAACTTCGAAGTCATCCAACGTGCTTGCTCCATCAATATCTATGCTGACGCCCTGAAATCGGCCCATAGGAATGACTTTATGTTAGTTTCCATATGCAACTGAATCTATGACCATTTCATCTTAGGCCTTTCCATCCACTCCCATCTCTGTTTTGGTATAACGTTGGCATCTGGGCTAAGATCGAGAATGACTCGATCCATCTCAAAATCTCCATTTTGCAGAGTCAATCGCATCTCTTGGCTGGTACTCTTAGTATTTTTGTACAAATTATTCACTACACGTTGTTCTAATTGTGCATCTTATTTTCTAGCATATTTATCTATTAGCTCCTAGAACCCTTCTAAAACCTTATTATCCCTTATAAATTTCATACACATCTATAAAAATGATGCCAAGATGGACAGATCAATGTCCTTCAATTCAGTTTTCTCCTTAGGCTTAATCTTCAGCGGGAACAACTGTCTCGACACGGTTGATGTCATAAATGTCTTATTTTCCTCCATAAATTTTTCTTTCTAACACTATAGATTAATCCCAACAGTCTTGTCTTCAGCATTCCACACCCATGTCTCTATCATAGGTCGCTTTCCTTCTGCGTAGGTTTCTCCATATTTACACAGTTGTGCGTTACTTTGTTAATGCTCAGATATTCATGTCGTGGTTCAACCTTTGTCATTTCTATGCTTTGAGTTGGCTGCTAGTTGTGCTTCCCTTGCATTTTAACTAATAAAATTGGACACTCTTCTATTTCATGACCAAATTCTTGACAATACTTACAGGAAGCTCCACTAGGATTCTGACAGTCCCTAGAAAAATGTACAAGTTATCTCCAGTTGTAAAATATGATATGTCCTTTGTCGTGCCTAGTGCCTCCTCCTCCTTGGGATTGGAAGCCTCCTTTCGTTATTGGAGAAACCGAAGGTTTGCAACCTTCTACTTGCATTTTGTATGCACAACGACAATTTACATCATTAGATCGTATCTCTTACAATGTTGTTCATCATGTCCCACTGACCTGCATTAGTTACAAAATAGTTGCTTCGATGATCTAACATAATTTTGAAGTAGGTGACAATAATTAGTGGAATTCTGGCCTGCAACTTCACATATGGTACACCAAAAATTAGGCCCTACACTTGGCCCAGCACCCAGTCCATGCTTTAGTGGGCTCGGAACCCCAGCACCCAAATAATCTTGGAACACAGGGCACTAATATTTATAGTGACCCTTTTCTTTGCACTTGATACACCATACCTTTGTCCGCATATCAGGTCTAGCCTCATTTCCCTTATTTATCTCTTGGAGCACCATATACAAGCTCACTAACTAGGTATGAATTTCCTCAAACCCTAGACTGGTATTATCTATTGACAAAGCTTCAAGCTTCATCGCTACCTCTAGTGTTTTTTCTTGGGTTTCAATCTTCTGTTGTGACAGTGGAATTATGAGATGAGGCAACAATGCAAAAATGAACCATTATTTATGTTGTTCATCAGAAACGTAGAGGCTAACTTGGATTAGCAATGTTTTAAACCTATGATTGACCTCCCACATATTCTCAGTAAAAAAACTACTTAATCTCTTTGATCTCTGTGATACATTGGGGTTGTGATTTTTTTTTCTATAACTTAGTGTTCAATACAATCTTCGTCTCAACCAATATATAATTTGTGTTCGTCGTAACATATTTCATGTACTATGACAATGCTCTGTCTTGAAATGATGTAATCAATTGCTCTTTCTTCATATTTTCATCTGTAATATTCTAAAAACTCCATACTACTTCTGCAAAAAATCATAACTGTTCAGGATCATCTGATCCATTGAACACAAGCATATTTGGTGGTTGGGACATGGTGAATGGGGGAGGTGGTGGTGGCAGTGGAGGTGGAGGAACAAAATGGGGATGGGTGGTGACGAGGGTGGAAGGTTGGGGAATCTATGGAGCACTCTAATTATTTTCAGATCTTAGTGACACACTTCTAGGGTTAGCGGGGTTTCCTTCTCCTCCGTCAGATCCAAATAGAGGGTTGTATTCAGTTTCAATGTAAGTAGCCCAATTTGTCCTAAATCTCTTACCTCTTTGCGTAGCACTAGGTTATATTCCTATGGACATCAATATGAACGCATCCATAGTACACCCTTATAACAAAATAGCATTTTAATCCAAAACTTCAGGGAGTTAAAGTACATTCCTCTAGGGCCTTTGAAAAAACTTGCGCTCTGATTCACTATAAAATACAAAAGTATCGATCACGAACCTAGTGATAAACCCTACAAGGTTATTATCAATCCAATAATCAACAACCCTCATGATCGTGTTATTAGTTTCCTTCAATTTCTTGATCAACTTTGGAGTCCACAATGTAAGATTATTATTGAAATGACCCGTTTGCATAGCTAGCCTCGATAACCACTCATACAACTCACTAGCAAATGAAAAGAAACATATCTCATAGTAATCTGTAAAGATATACTTCTATAACAAATGTTTAGTAGAGATGTGCGAATTTATGTTTTCTTGCACAACAAACTGACATTCTTTTAGTTCTACTCTATCTTCAATCTCTTTCTTAGACGGATGCCACATCCAGCTATCCCTCGGTCATATCTCAATCTTAGAAATGGAACCATTTGTTGGCTTAATGGGGCCTAGACTCACGTTCAAATGTGGCTGTCCGAACCAACAAAATCCACTATTATCGGCCCTTTCGACAATGATCCTCTTGTGCAAATCGAAGTATCACCCAAGGCAATATAGGGGTATGCTAGAACCATGTTTATGCATAAAGAGGGACAAAATATTGTGGCTTTATGTATTTTCTAAGCCCTCTCTATACTTAACGGGATTTTGTAGATCAGATGTATCAATAGTACAATCACCATTCAACACATCTATTTAACTCACTACAGACTGCGAGATCTTACTTAATCAGGTATAAAAAAATGTAAACAACCATAAACCAAACTTCATTATGTAATTATAGTTCAAAACCCTTACTTAGAACATATATTCATAGACAACAAAGAAAGTAAAAAACATTAAAAAAAACATAGATCTACCTTCAAAAGTCTTTCATTAATATTCATATCTTCTCAATACATCCAGTTCCACCTTGCGCACTTAGTTGCAGGGGTCTGTGCACACAGCTGCAAACTTCCTAAGGTCTCTGTGCACTTAGCTATAGGAGCCTTTCCTCTAACCCAAAACCATAGACTCTGACTCAAAACAGTCTTACATCCAAACTCATTCTATCATTTCATTCATAGACTTCCTTATGACTTCTATCCATATTCCTTATATAGATTTTTCATTACAATACCATGCTTGAAAAACCATGGGAAGAGTTCAATGTTCAAAAAATATTCCCATCCCTTTACATAATAAGGGGCTTTTACCCACCCCAAAGCCCCTAAGACTCAAAATATACTTCACGCTACGTGCTCTGCTCCTTGATCTGCGAATTCTTTCTCCAACTTTCTTCTTTGAGGGGTACCATTTCCAACAAATGGAAATGAAGAAAATAGAGGCATAATTTATAAAAATGCTTCTGAGGATCAATTGAAAAGCTTTTTCAGATACTATTGTAGGTTTAGTTTTGGAGCTCGCATTTTTTTCTCTCACTCCCTCTCATACTCTTGGAAACTTAGAGTTTCTTGGAGCACTCTTGGAGAGTGTGGCGTAGCTGGAATTTTGGATCAAGAAGGCAAAGGAGGAACAAGAAAGCATAATAGGACATCAGGATCAATAGCTACAATGAGTTTTTCTTGCATGTACCGAGTTGCATGTGTGTTTTCCCCATTATTTTTGGCATGCATGGAATATGCATCTGGTTTCTTGGTCATGATTTTTTATTGGCATGGAGGGTCTCCTATATTAACAGTGGATTTTACTAGCCTTGCCATTTCCTAGATAGTGATGGTGTTATGGGTTCATTTCATTTTTTGTTTTTATAGTTTGTTCTCATGTGCCATTATATGTGGGTTGATTTCATTAGTTCCTGGAAGGTTTGGATGGATCCTTGGTGTCTTGTAGTAGGTGCATAAGGTCTGTGTTGTTTTGTTTCATCAATTCCACTTCCTTAACTGACACATAAAGAGTTAAATCATATCATAATAACTATTTTTCACATGCTTACCATGGTTGTCTGGTTACTTGGGTAGATGTGAGTGGAGGGTGTTAGAAAGTGGTATTAGAGTCAATATTTGTTCTCTTTGGGTGGTGTCTAGTTTTTGTTCTCTTTGTGTGATATTTGATACTACAGAGTGGTATCAGTGCATTATTCAACACTTGGACGGGATGGGGAGTGTGTTGGTCATGCATGCATGAATTTTGCATATGTGTTCCTTATACCTTGCTCTTTCCTTTCCAAATCTTTTTCCTAATATATGGGGTTTCCATATATCACTCGACCATAGACATGGCTAAGCCAAATATCTCTTCAGCCAGTCACCCCATTCCCATATTCCAAGCATGAATGTGGAATCTCATAAAACACATTAATCAAAACCAAACAAGGGCTACTAGAGGCAAAAGTACCTCAACACTCTTCTTGTGATTTCACTTCACGGTCAGACAATGAAAATCATCACCGGATTTGTCTCCACCCAAATTGTCTAGGGCTCCATAGTTTTTGTTCCAACAAAGGCTTTAGGACTATTAATTCAACCCACAATTGATGTCGAGATCAAGAGTGTTTTTCCAACCAAGTCTCTAGGACTAGTAACTCAATCCACCAAGGGATCCATAAAGCTTTTCCAAACAAGGATCTAGGAATAATAACTAAATCTAAGTTTTTACAGGGCTCCAGAGCATTTTTCCAACCAAGGCTCCAAGAATAATAACTAAATCTAAGTTATTACAGGGCTCCAGAGCATTTTTCCAACCAATTATCCAGGAACTAATAACTCTACCCACAAATAAAGGAACATGAGAACCAACCAGAAAAACAAACAATGAAATTAACGCAAAACACCATTTCTATCTTGGAAATTGTAGGGCTAGGAAAATCCACCATCAATACAGGAAATCCTCTATGCCAATAAAAAATCATGACCAAGAAACTACATGAATATTCCATGAATATAATAACTAATGAGGAAAAATACATTCAACTCAGTACCTGCAAGAAAAATCTATTGTAGTTGATGACCTTGATGTGTTCTTGTGCTTTCCAACTCTTCCTCTTCCATATTGCTCCAAATATATAAGTATGCCACACTCTCCATGAGTGCTCCAAGAAACTGTAAGTGTCCAATGGTATGAGAGAGACAGAGAAAAAAATTAGAGCTCCAAAAATGAGCTAACAAAATTTATGCAAAATATTTCCAACTGATCCTCATAAGCCTTTTTATTAATGAGGCCTCTATTTTATTCATTTTCCTCCTCACATGAAACTTGTGACCTTTCACCTTCCTTTTCTCCTAATTTCCATTATTTTCATAAATAAAATTCTAATTAATACCTCATGCCTTTTCAAATCCTTTTCCATTTCCTTTTCCAATTTCCTTAACCAAAGTGACACCCACTAAGATGTTTTTCCCACCATCCAACTTGGAATGTGTGTCCCATGACCTTGGTCTTATATTTATTTTTTTTACATGTATTTTTAAGCAGGACTATTACAAAATCATCCCCCTTGGGGGAACACCATCCTTGGTGTTCAATGACACCTATAAACAGCAAGACTGCTAAAAACAAAACACACTGCCTATGGATAGTTATAACACAACTCCTTGCAGTATTTAAAATAACTTGCCTATTGAAAAAAAAACAAAATAACCCTTAATAGATCATCTCATTATGATATTTACAATAAAAACCACATTTTCTCAACTAGAAAATAACAATACTATCTATGGAGCTTTATAAATCCAGCTTGATACAATATTTACAATAATATACAAATATGCACATTTTCCTTAACCAAAAAATAAAAGGATATGATGCTCGTATCAACATCAAGGGAATCCAGAGGCTCACACATCTACCCTCAAAGTAGCACCAGGATTCAATTCCTTCCCACGAATTCCATAATCCACTATGAAAGTCAAAGTTGCGTCCAATCTCCAACACTACAATCTTGCACCACTTGTCCTCTCAGTGAAAATTTACTGACCCATTGTTGTAGGGAACACTCCCAATGTGCATCAAATTCCATCTGGAAATTATAATGACCAAAATAAATACATAATTTCCTTCCGTTCTCTACTACACAGTCCCTCGAGAAATCTGGTCACCCCCTTTTGTGTAGTTACACGCCTTCCAAGTTCTATTGGCAACCCCATCTCTCGAATTCCATCCCTTGGAAATTTTTCCTTGCATCGGAAGATCCAAAAACCAAGGCATATCCCTACCTCATAACCATCGTATCAGTCATAGAATTCTCATGGAAATCAATGGACACTTTTGGGTATCAGTGCCCCACAATGGTCCTACTCCTCAAATTCTTTACCAACATATTGGTGGATGTTTCAATTCCTTTTGTTGATGCTGGTAATTATTTCCGTCAGTTTCGACCACCCAACGGGGCATTTTCGCTCTTTCTTGTACCAATCATATAATTCCATTACATTCAAAATGAAATGAAATAAATAAAACCATACCTCATTGCTAGCTCGTCAATAAGGTACACTTGCAAATTTGCTTAATTCCTGTCACAACAAGTAAAACTAGCATTTTTACCAAATCATCATGTATAAAATATCACATTCGATTAACTCAAAATGTAACCATCATAAATTAAAATCATGAATCAAATGCAATCATCATAAACCATAATCATAAATAACATCTAACAATCAAAAGTCAAAATCATAGATCACATGCATAATAAAACTAAAATAAAATACTAATACCTATCCGTTAATCGATCCTTATCTTCTACCTTTATCCTTTTCGTACTCACAGCAGATCAATCGCTACACACCTATAAAACAACCAGTTCCTTATTTTCAACGACATACACATACACAAAATGTACACCACATGCACATAACCACACACAACATACGAGACCACACAATATATACACCTACACCTGATATTCATCACGATACATACTCTTACACCTGGTGTACAACACAAAAAAAAACATACACCTACACCTAGTGTATAAAAAAGTACAATACATACACCTACACCTAGTGTACAATAAAATACATACACACAAAGTACAACACAACTAATATAGATGTCACGATACCATGGCTATAAAATGCATGAACATAGGACTACATGCCCGCAACGCAACATGTACTCCATGCGCATAGTACCACATGTATACTAGTACCATATGCACAACATGAACACAAAACCACTTGCTTACAACACCACCTACACAACGTGTGCACAATATGTACAAATATGCACATTTTATTTAACAAAAAAAATAAAAGGATATGACACCCATATCAACAGCAAGGGAAACTAGAGGCTCACACTGCCACCCTCAAAGTAGCACCAGGATTCACCTCCTTCCGAGGAAGCCCAGAATCGATAACCGAAATCAAAGTTGCATCCAATTTCCATCACTACAATCATGCACCACTTGTCCTCTCAGTGAACATCTACTAGCTCATTGTTCTAAGGAGAACTCCCAATGTGCATCTGATGCTATTTGGAAATTATAATGACCAAAACAAATCCATCAATGACCTTATCCTCTCTACTACACAGTCCCTTGGGAAATCCCTTCACCCCCCTTCCGTGCAGTCACACACCTTACAAGTTCTACTGGCACTCCCATCCCAGGAATTCCATCCCTTGGCAAGGTTTCTTTACATTAGAAGATATAAAAAGCAAGGCATATCCCTTCCTCAAAATCATCATACTGGTCATAAAATGATCATGGTAATAAATGGAATCTATTGGGTACCAATGTCCCACAATGACCTTGATCCTCAAATGTGTTACCAACATACTGGTGCCTATTTCAATTCTTTTTGTTGTTGCTCCTAATTCTTGTATTCAGTTTCAACCACCCAACTAGGCATTTTCATGCTTTCCTCTACCAAGCACATAATTCCATTAGATTCAAAACAAAATGAAATAACTTTAATCATACCTCATTGGTCGATCGTCAATAAGGTACACCTAAAAATTTGTTTACTTCCTATCACAACAAGTCAAACTAGCATTTTAACCAAATCATCATGTATAAACATATCACATTCGGTTAGATCAAAACAAAACCATCATAAATTAAAATCATGAATCACATGAAATCATCATAAGCCCTAATCATAAATCACATGTAACCATCATAATTCAGAATCATATATCACATGCATAATAAAATTGAAATAAAATACTAATACTTATCCTTTAATCAAGATTTAGCTTCTACCTTTACCCTTTCTGTACACAAACTAGATCGATTTCCACACCCAGAAAACACCTAGTTCCTTCTCTTCAACCACATACACATACAAAAAATGTACACCACATGCATAAAACCACATGTGGCATATGGCACCGCATAATATATACACCTAAACCCTGCATACATAATGACACATACACTTACACTCGATGTACAACACAATACCATATATACACCTACACCAAATGTAAAACATAATACAATACATACACCTACACCCGTTGTAGAACACAATAAAAACAAATAGAGTACAACACAATGAATACACATGTCACAATACCATGACTACACAATGCACATACATAGTACCACATGCTTGGAATGCACCATGTATGACATGTGAACAATAACACATGTATACCAGTCCCATATGCACAACATGAACACAGTACCGCTTGTACACAACACCACCTGCACAACGTGTGCACATCATCACATGTACACGACACAACTTGCACAACCTATACACAATGCCACATGTACAGCACACCACATGTACATGTGTACACGTGTACATAATACCACATCTACGCATCACCACATGCACGACATGTACACAACACCACATGTACACACCACCACCTACACGACATGTACACAAAAACACATGTACAATAGCTACACAACACCACATGCACACAACACCACATGGATAATCATGCACATAACACCATATGTATAAAGAACCACATGTAAAACATGCATACAACACCATATGTACATAAAACTTCATATACAACATGTACACAGCACTTCATGTACAAAAAACTTCATATCCAACATGCACACAACACCATATGGACACAACACCACATATCGAAAATGTGCACGATATGATATGTACAAAACAATGCATATCCAACATGTACATAATGCCATCTCTACCCAGCATTGCATATGAAATATGCACACAAAAATATATATACACAACATCGTATGCACACAACATCACAGGTGCAACATGTGAAAAATATATACAATAGTAGTATCACAGATCCAAAACCACATTTTCTTTACCAAACAACCTTGGTTGTAGTGTCTTTAAGCCATCCTTATCCTAGCATGTCGCAGATCATGCTATTTTAATTCCTATGATGTATTTCTTAGAATTACCTATCTATAATGTAAACATATGCATAGTATATACACATAATATCAACCCATATCCACATGATACTGACCTCATAAATCTGTCAGGGTTACTCTTCCCACTTGATTCCTCATAAGACCAAGAACCTATTCATGCCATTCACCTGCATAAGCAATCATTCCTCCACAATAATGATCACTAACAACGGTGTCAGACAACAACATACATTCATGCATATATACATAGAAATATCAACTTAAAAAAATCATGATTATTGAAAACACTGACAGACAAAAATATATATACATACATATATACATATATATACATCAGCATAATCATGATCACAACATAATTACTAAATAATATAAGGTCAAGGTTACGAAAAATTCCTTTATCTCTTCATACTATGCACAACATTGATAAAAATTGTTCCCAACATAGCCAAGTCATACGAGACCTCAGATCCATTTACTTTACCTTTTGTGTTGCCTTTCTCATGTTTGTACTAGCATCCTCCATTTACCACAATGGATCCAACTAGTCCAACTGACTATCACACTCTTGCCTTCAACTTCCCTCACCCATGCAATGCACTTCATTCAGGCCTTACATTACCTATTTGGTTTCATTCTCTCACGAGATCCATTAATTTTCTCCTTCCCCAACCAATTCCCAATACCCTCAAAACATAAAATGAAAGAAAAAGACACAAACAATAAGAAAATCATGAAAATAATAACAATAGGACACCACAAACAAAGTGGCATTATCATGCACTAGATGCAATCAAGACTACAAATGAAGCAAAAAAAACCACAAAATACCAAAATCACAAGACTAGAAACAAACATCATGGTACAATCCCCATGGTTTAGAGTGCTTCAAAAGGAATTCTCAACCTGAGCCTTTTCAAATATTTCATGGCAGTCTCTTGTCCATGCAATCCCCTGCATCATACTTCCATAAACACATAATTGTCAGTGCATAAATAAATATAACAATATACCAATTATCTTACGTTTTTATGCCAAACATACTTCCTTGTAACTAAACACATATGTTAGCCACATGTTCCAAGGATCAAGATAATATATCTATCAATTTGAAATCAACCTTTACCAAGTCTAACAACCATGTCATAATCAAAATCAACTCACATTCATCAGTCATAATACATAATGCTACAACTATCACCTAGTTACACTCAAGTACATATTAGATGTCTCAACACACATATGTTAGTACAACCATCTTAAAACAAGATGATTCCTTCAAGAAATATTATAGACACGTACTCATATCATGCAATTAATCAAGAATTCAAACAACATGAAAACATATCATGTTAAATAAATCAACTAGATGATATAATCAAACACTCAAACACCAAATAGATGACATAGCCAAACTCATACCTTAAGGTATCTCAAGGGAGGATATCTTGCCTTCACAATCAATCTAGATTAGCATGATATAACTTCAAACATATATTAGGCCATGATATCCATAGAAATAACTAGCCAACATGTTCACATAATAAGCTCATAAATAGTTGTCATTCATAAATAACAATCAAGTATGCACACTTAGTTTAGATTAGTACAACACATTATCACAAATATATCATATCATATCTAAATTTCATAGCCATAACCATCTACACAGACCAATCTAGATCAAAATGATACATATAACACAGAGATATTAATGAAATAACTCTAATAATCAAGTTAACTAACATATAATAACAACGACTTAACATATAACATACTCATCAACAACATATACAATAATCATCAAGTTAACTGTCATATAACAATCAACAAGTTAACATATAACATTCTTATGAACAACATATAACATCGTCATCAAATTCACTAACATAAAACATGACAACAATGCATATAACAAGTTACTACCATTCATGACTATTCGACACATGTTCATATGACCACACTAATTTGCTAGCATCTATTATGCCTGTAAACACAATGACAATAAAATGAACAACATGTATATAACCCTAATGCATATAAAAATCCATTAAGTAACATACTTTCATGCCAAACATACAATACAAGTATGACAATCTGATCTTACCCAAAAGTGTAGTGCCACAACTTCACTTTGATGACTTGCATATCCTTATCTATCTTATCAAATATATCAACATCATATCTTATCAAAAAATCATGATGATGTAATTGCATACAATGACCTCAAAATCCATGTTCGACCTACTATACATGGATAAATATAACCATCACAATGCATGGATAAGAAGATATAGACACTGACATGCATAACAAATGCATATAAAACTGACATACACTCATGAATACCACATCCCAACAACAACATTATTGACATATACATGGAAACACAACTAAAAAAATAACTACCACCATGCATACATAGCAATCACATAGAAACATGTATAAAGAAGATATTTGAAACCTTCACGCATGAATGACCAACACACTACCCATCCAATCCAAGTTTTGAACCATGCTCTGAGACCACTCTATCCAAGTCCAAGATAAATGGAAGGAAAAACATCCTAGCGGTGCAACTTTAGTTTATTATGGGTAAGGAAATTAGAAAATCCAATAGCAAAATATTTGGAAAGGCATGGGGTATTAATTGGCATGTTATTTATGAAAATAATGGAAATTAGGAGAAAAGGAAGGTGAAATGTCATAGGTTTCATGTGAGGAGTAAAATGAAGGAAAATAATAAAAAATTAAGAAAATAGAGTCCTCATTGATAAAAAAAAGTCTCTAAGGATCACTTGGCAACCTTTTTCACAAAATTTTGTCAGTTTAGTTTTGGAGGTCTCATTTTTTTTCTCTCTCTCGCATACTCTTGGAAACTTTGAGTTTCTTGGAGCACTCTTGGAGAGTGTGGCATACTTGGAATTTTTTATAAAGAAGGAAAAGGAAGAGCAGAAAAGTGCAACGGGGCATCGGGATCAACAACTACACTAGATTTTTCTTGTAGGTACTAAGTTGCATGCATATTTTCCTCAATATTTTTGGCATGCATGGCATATGCATGCAATGTCTTGTTCATGATATCTCATTGGCATGGAGAATTTCTTGGTTTGAAAGTGGATTTCCCTAGCATTTCCATATCCTAGATAACCATGGTTTTGTGGGTTCATTTCATTGTTTGTTTTTCTCACTGGTTCTCATGTTCCTTTAGTTGTGGGTTGAGTTACTAGTTTTTGGAGCCTTAGTTGGAAAAATGATCTTGAGCCATGTAACATCCTGGGTTAAGTTACAAGTCCTAGAGCCTTGGTTGGAAAAACACTTTGGATCTCAGAAGTAGCTCTGTCTTGAGTTACTAGTCCTGGAGTCTTTGTTGGAACAAATGCTCTAGAGCCCTAGACGACTTGGGTGGAGACCAATCTAGTGATTATTATGATGTATGACCATGAGGTGGAATCAATGGTTGAGGGTTGAGGTGGTTTGTCCTATGTAAGTCTTGGTTCAGTTTTGATGGATTTTCTTTAGGGATCCTGCATTCATGCTCGGAATATGGTACAGGGGTGACTGGCAAAAGAGAGATTTGGCTCAACCATGTCTATGGCTGGGTGGAACTTGGAAGTCCCATATATGGTTGCATTTTTCTTATGGAAACAAGAGATATTTTTTCTCTTGTATTGATATGTAAATATCCTTGAGATTATGTGGCTTAAATGGTTTTTCTATGCTTGTTATTTCTTATGTTTATATGTTGGTTATTAATGTGTTATATGTCACTGATGATGCATGGATATCATCATGTTTTGATGTGTAAATGAATGAACAATGTATCAATGAAAAAATAGATGATAATTTAGTTAATGTGATGAGGCAAAAAAATTTCTTACCAATTCTCAGATAAGTATAAGACCCCTGTGCTCAGATTTTTTGTTTAAACCTATAGATTATATATTTGTGACATGTTTGATGAAACGTTTGTCATGGATAGTAGGGGTCCACTCAAAACCTTTTTCAAGTGTTTGCATTTATATCCTTATTCCATTGTTATCTTTCAGTTCTAAAAGTGCGATGGAGTTCGGGGCAATTACCTAAGATATGGGCCTAAAAAGTGGCAGATAAATTGGGGTCGCACGCATAGAGCTACTGGGAAAATTCCCCAGTCACATCCATGCCCATGTTGTGTGTACAACTAGAGGTTTTCAGTCATACTATTTCCTATTTCAAGGTAGTGACTAGGGGATTAATGCATGAAAAGGTCAGGATGGATTAGGGGCTATCCTCCAAGAAGGTTGGGATGGCTCCTGGGTACCTTGTAGCATGTTTAGAAGGTTTCTATTGTTGTGTGGTGTCAGCTCCAATTCCTTAAGGTGACCTAGGAGGTTGAATCAAATCATAGTAACTCTTCGTCACATGTTTACCGCGGTTGGACAGTTACTTGGGTAGATGTGGGAGAAGGGTGTTATAGAAAAAAATATTGGAAAGGGATAAATTAGGCCAAGTGTATCACGTTGGGGTGCACTAGTGTTTTTTGTGAAGAACAAGGATTGTATTCTTAGGTTATGCATTGATTACAGGAAGTTGAACAAGGTGACCATTAAGAACATGTATTCCTTGCCAAGGATTGATAACTTCTTTGATCAACTGAAGGGAACAATAGTGTTATTGAATATTGATTTGAGATCCATATATCATTAGGTACGCATTAAAGAAGAAGACATCTACAAGGAAAATTTTTAGACTAGGTATGGGCATTATGAGTTTGTTGTACTTCCTTTTGGTTTGACAAATTCTCCAGCTACATTTATGTTCTTAATGAATAGTGTGTTTCATCCTTATTTGGACATGTTTGTTATTGTGTTTATTGATGATATATTGGTATATTCTAAAAATGAAGAAGAGAATATTGAGAATTTAGTAGTAGAGTTGAGATTTTTAAGAGAGAATAAGTTGTATGTTAAGCTAAGCAACTGTAGTTTCTTTCAAAAAAAGGTAAATTAATTGGGACATGTTTTTTCTAAGGAAGGCATTGCAGTGGATCCAGAGAAGATAAGGCTATCATGGAATGGGAAGCTCCTAGGAATGTGTATTAGGTAAGATCATTTATGGGGTTAGCAGGTTATTACAGGAGGTTCATCAAGAAATTCTCATATAAAGGAAAGGTAATTCTTATCCTATCACATCATTGGAAAGGAAAGGTAATACTTTTGAATGGAAAAAGGAATTTGCATCCAGTTTTGAGAAATTAAAGAATTTTTTGACACATGCTCCAATGTTAAAGATCACAAACCCAGAAAAAGAATTTTTCGTGTGTACATATTCTTGCAAGAGAGGACTTAGTGGGGTTCTTCTACAGGAAGGACATTTGGTATGTAATGAGTCACAAAAACTAAATGAGCACGAGAAAAACTACCTGAAACATGATCTTGAGTTGGAAGTGACCATTCATGTATTTAAGATATGGAGGAACTATATTCTAGGTAGATAATTTTTATTGATGAGTGATCACAATGGATTGCAATATCTATTTTACCAACCGAACCTGGATTCTAGGAAATCTATATGGTTGGCCAAGGTTAGTGAGTTTGACTTTGAGATCAGGTATATTAAAGGTAAAGAGAACAGGGTTGGAGATGCTCTAAGAAGGCAGAGGCAGGTGAATCATATAGCAACAATGACTTCATATGGGACATATCTACAGGATAGGATCTTGCAGGCAGGTCAACAAGATGTCAGATATATGGAGCTTAGGCATAGATTGAAGCAGAATACATGTATAGGTATAAGTAGTGGTACATGTATAAGTACAGAGACATTTACATGTATAGGTGCAAGAGCATAAGATTTGGAATATAGTATCACAAAAGATGTCTTGATAAGGTTTAGAGACATGATATATGTCCTAGACAACAGTGAACTCAAGAAGGTGATATTGAGAGAGTTTTATGTGAAACTGTATTTAGTTCACCTAGGATATCATAAGACGCTGAAAATAGTAAATAAGTTTTACTAT
Organism: Pinus albicaulis; assembly: GCA_034641835.2. Taxonomy (NCBI): domain Eukaryota; kingdom Viridiplantae; phylum Streptophyta; class Pinopsida; order Pinales; family Pinaceae; genus Pinus; species Pinus albicaulis. The sequence goes on from CM076573.1 coordinate 830,726,579, forward strand.
TGGATGAATTTGAAGAGAGACGTACAAATTTTGTGGCTAGGTGCTTGGATTGTCAATAGGTAAAATCATAGCTTAAGAATCCAGGGGGACTACTACAACTGATTCTTATTTGAGAATGGAAATAGGAGTTAATTTCCATGGAATTTATCACAGGTTTATCGAGGAAATCTAGATAGCATGATTGCATCATGATTGTTGTGGATAGGTTGACAAAGGTAGTGCACTTAATTCCAGTGAATTCTACATACTCAACGAATGATGTAGCCTAGGTATTGATCATGGATTTGGTAAGAGTGCATGGTGTTTTGCAGAACATTGTGTTAGATATGGATGCAAAGTTCACTTGGATATTTTGGAAGAGTTGTTGGTAGGTTAGAGCACATAGTTGGCCTTCAGTAAATATTATCATCCGCAGATAGTTGGAGAAAAAAACAAGGTCAACAGGATCCTTGAGGACATGTTGAGGATGTATGTGATGCATTAGAAATGAAAGTGGGAATAGTATCTTCCAATGGTAGAGTTCACTTAGAACAATGGATATCAGGAATATTTGAGGATGAGTCTGTTTGAGGCATTTAATGGGTGGAGTTGCAACACTCCCATAACCTGGAGTGATCCAGTTAACAAGGTGTTGATTGGACCGGATGTGTTGGAGGAAATGGAACAGTAAATACAGGTAGTTTAGAAGACTCTAAAAGCAACACAAGATAGGAATAAGATTTATGTAGATCAAAATAGGTTGTGTAAGGAGTTTCAAGTTGGGGAACAAGTGTACTTGTGCATTAAGCCCAAGAAGAGATCCTTGTGGATTGGATCATGTGCCAAGTTGGCACCTCAGTATTGTGCACCTTTCAGGATTCTTGAACGAATTGGACCAGTATCCTATCTACTTGCACTACATCCAAAAATCAAAGTCCATGATGTTTTCCATGTGTCATTTCTTAAGAAGTATGTTAAATATGTTGATCATGTGATTGACTGGTTTGTATTGCAAGTGGAGTTCGAACATGAATTCCAATTGGAACTTCAATGCATTTTGCAGAGAAAGACACTCATGCTCCAAAACCAAGAAATTGAGTAGGTTAAAGTGCAGTGGAAGCACTTTGGGCCCGATGAATTTACATGAGAGATGGCAGATCAAATGCTGACTATGTATCATTCCGTATTCGTTGGTTGAGCGAATTTTTTGGCATGTGTTTTAGTATATGTTGGTATGATGCTGTGGTATATGTACATATGTATATGGATGTAAATATGTCCATTAGCTATGTTATAAAGCTCCAATAAGAGGTATGGGTATCATGTCGTTATGATGTTATGGTTGTCATTTTCTCATGTTAGTTTGGTTTTGAGCATGTTGAACATTGTAAATACTAGAACGAGATAAGCATGGGAAGTATGTTTTTATTACAACAATATTGTTGGTTTTAGGTGTCATTAAACACCAAGGGCGATGTTCCCCCAATGGGGAGGGTTATGTAATAGCGTTGGTGAAAATTCCATGCAATAAAAGTTAATAAAGGAAAAATAATAACCAATGTCATGGGAAATATATTCCAAGATTAATGTTGGGAAAAAACATCCTAGTGTGGGTATTTATATGGTTTATTATGGCTATGGAAATTGGAAAGGGAAATGGATACATATTTGGAAAGTTAAAGTGGAATTTATCGACATTTAATTATAAAAAAAAATGAAAAATAGAGGAAAAGGAAGGTGAAATTTCGTAGGTTTCATGTGAGGGGGAAAAAGGAAAATAATGGAAAATTGAAGAAATTAAAGACCTCATTAATAAATAATATTTTGAGGATCATTTCACTCAATTTTTTCAGTTTAGTTTTGGAGCTCTCATTATTTTATCTATCTCTCATACTCTTGGATATTTAGATTTTCATGGAGTACTCCTGTAGAGTGTGGCATACTTGGAGATTTGGTGAAACACGACAAAGGAAGAGTAGGAAAGTGCAAAAGGACATCGGGATCAAGAGCTACAATGGATTTTTCTTGTAGGTATCGATTTGCATGCATGTTTTCCTTACTGGTTTTGGCATGTATGGCATATGCACATTGTTTCTTGGTCATGATCTATCTTTGGCATGGAGGATTTACTAGATTAATAGTGGATTTTCCTAGCCTTTCCATTTCCTAGATAGCCATGGTGTTGTGGGTTCATTTCATTGTTTGTTTTTCTAATTGGTTCTCATGTTCCATTAACTATGGGTTGAGTTACTAGTTCCTGGAGCACTTGTTGGAAAAATTCTTTAGAGCCCTATAACAACTTAGCTAGAGTTACTAGTCCTAGAGCCTTCATTGGAAAAATGCTTTGGAGCCCTTGGTGGGCTTAGTTTATAGTCCTAGAGCCTTGGATGGAAAACCTCTATGGAGCCAGACAATATTTGTTGGTTTAGTTACTAGTCTTGGAGCCTTGGTTGGAAAAAATGCTTTGGATCCCTAGACAACTTGGGCCAAGACCGATCTGGTGATGGTTGTGATGTACGACTGTGAGGTGGAATCATTGGTTGAGGGTTGAGGTTGTCTGGCCTCTCGATGCCCTGGTTCAATTTTCATGGATTTGTTTTATGACATCCCACATTCATGCTTGGAATATGGCACAGGGTTGACTTGATGAAGATATATTTCATTCAACCATGTCTCTGGTCAGGTGGTGTAATATTTCAAATTTTCCACCAGTTAATTGGAATATTAGAGTTCTTAATTTTCTTATTTAGTGAAATAAATAAAAGGGTGGAGGGACCCAGAAACCCAATAGATGAATAAAATCCACTTCTATAGTGTGAATGCGGGTTAATTGACTAGTGGAGTAGCATTATGGAGTAGTTAAGTAGCGTAATAATGAAGAAAGAGTGGAGGTCATAGAGCATTAATAAGGTAGATGATGGATATAGTGGAGGAATAAATTCAAGATGATGGAGATAGTGGAGAAGAAATTGTAGAGATGATGGAGGAAGTGGTGCATTAAATGCACACATGATGGAGGAGGTGGAGAAGTAATTGCAGTAGTGATGGAGATCATGGAGGATAGCACAGTATTTACGGAGGCTAGTGGCCACATGTGCAATGCATTTATGAGGTGGACCAAGGCTAGGGAAGGCTCACAACCATAAAAGGAAGATGAGGGAAGCAAAGGAAGGGAGTTTGGATTTTTATTGTTGAGTGTCGTAAGACATTTCTTTGCACGCTTCAGTTGTTTAGCTAAGTCTGTTGTGTTGTTTCGCACTGGGTGTTCCCAAACGGGAATCCTACCCTTACCCATGGGGGTCTTCGAGTTCCTACTCTGGGAAGGTTTTATTGGGAAAAATTCATCATCTGGAAATTAGTGCCACTTTCATCCACTCTCATATGCACTTCCAGCTACAAGAATTACACATTCCTGAACTACAGCTTGAGAGTTGGAAGGTTGTTCTCAGTACTTTAGTTGAGAAACCTATGGAGGGATCAAACCTTCACAGTGTGGATCCATTGCATTCTTTTGGGAGTTTAATTTTCATATCCGACATCAGGCCATCCATCTATTCTCCTATGCAGCAACATTTCCCGTAGGAATTGCGTAATTCTGTAGTGAGGGTTTGAGGAGAAGAAGAAGCTCCAAGAAACTCAGCTTGGAATCTTGTAAGGGATTAATACTTCACTTCGTGGATCACTTCAGCAACCTGGGATCAGCATTTTATTATCTATCGGTAGGTTACATCATCATCCCTCCTAGACAGTGCAGTGTTACCCAGAAGTTGTGCATGCAACAATTGCATATTCAGTGGAGGAGCTAGATCCTAATTTTCTCAGCTTGGAATCGAGAGAAGGGAAAAGCCCTTCATATTTTGAGCTAAGTGGGTGCTATTGAATTATTTCAGCCCTATATCAGCAGTTGTCTCTAGGGAGTGCATAACTCAACTAGCAGGGGTGCAGTGTGCAACGCAAAAAGGGTCGAAATTCCAAACTCAAAATCTCACCAAACCATTTCTGGGTTTTTTAAGGTTTTTTGAATAGATTTTGTGGTTAAAATACTGGATATCCTTCAGCACTCCAGAAGCCTCTCACACATATATCTTCTTCCCAGTAGCAATATATTCTAACAACAACAACAGTCTCTACTTTCCGATGCTAGCTTTTAGTAGAGTTGTTTCAACCATATTGGGATAGCTTGAGTGCATACCTCTTTGGAGCACTATGTATATTCATTTTGTATTTATACAAAATGATATGGATCAACTATTTCTTCTTATATGTATGATTTTATGATATATTCCAGAATTTTTCCAGCTCTACATGTTTTATTCTTATTTTACAATTGTTGGAATTGTGCATATGTTCTATATGCCCATCTTTCCCATTTTTGGATATTACAGTGGTATCAGAGCATGATATTTGGCTCATCTTGTGGGCATTTCATGAGATCAGAAGAATAAGAAGAAGAAGAAGAAGAAAAAGAAGAAGTCTACAATGGCAGAAGGATTGAGTTTTGCCACACTTCTCTTCAGATATATGCAGGATCTCACCATGGAGATCAAAGAAATGAGAAGGGAAAGGAAAAAGGAAACCTCAAGAGGGTTTTAGAATGGAGAAGCTCCAAGTACTTCCTATCAATAGTATAAGCAACTGATAGTGCAAAAAGTTCCATAATGCACCACTATACCCACTTTCCTTGCAGAAGGAAATGAATGACATGGATATGGAGGATATTTGGAGTATGAGACCCTGAGTGATTATCTTGCAGAGTACAAATCTCAATCTAGATAATTCAAAGAGAATCTGACTTTACAACAGTTTTTCCAGATTAAAAAGAGCCGAAGACCCTGCAACTGCAATAGAAGAAGAGGGCATATGCAAAATATATTATTTTTTCCTACATTTTATGGGTCATCCAAAAGCACGGAAAAGGCTTGGATGGACAAGTTAGATGATTTATTCAAACTACACCCAATAGCAGAAGTAGAGGCTATTTAGATTACAATAGTACACCTTGAGGGTGAAGAAGAAACCCAGAGGCACATTCCATTGAGACATTCTCCGAAAATAAATAGAAAGTGTATGAGGAGCAGAATGGAGATGTCAGTGCTGATACACCGAGAGAACAGTAACTACCACCACCACTAGCTGTAGTAGAGGTACTTGCATCATTGGGAGAAGCACTTGCATTTTGGCAAGATGTTCCCAAGACTTCGACATTGAGAGTCCAAGGCATGATTTTTGAGGTGCATGAGGAAGAGGAAGTAGATACCAGGATTGATGCAGCAGTAGAGGAGCATCCATCCCATCACCAGCAGTTGGAGAAGAAATTGCACCAGTTGGAGGAGCTCTTGTAGCTTTGCAAGATGTTCCCAAGCATCAGCTGATACAAGGTATGCAAACATTTCCACCCCAGATTTTCTTAGCACATCATCGTGATATTTGTGGGGTCATGCCATTAGGGAAATTGCATGACCAAGGGTTAGAGCACATTGCTGATTTGGAGCAGTAGCCTTTCATTGTGCAAAGAACCCCTGACTGGTTCAAGGATAAGATGTATAGTTATCCCAGTTTGACATTATTGAGTTGCATACAACACTTTGTGTTGGAGTGTGCAGTTTCTGAGGATGGGATAAGTAGATTCCTAATGCAGGGAAGCTATTCCATATCTTTTGATAACCAAAAGTTATTGTCGCATGAGCTATCGTATTCTATTTATGACAAAGATATATTTCCCATTATGCATGCATTGGTCAAATTTTGACAATTTTTTATTGGCAGTAGATTTTGGGTGAATACCAACCACCATAGTCTTTGACATCTTTTTGAGGAGGAGGAGCAGCTGCAGAAGAGGCAACAATGGTGGATCAATACAATGCAGGACTATGAGTTTAGCATTATGTATGGAGAGGGCTATGAGACAACATATGCACTATCATGGAGATCACTAGCATTGTCACTGAGGAGTAGTGATGATTTGAGGGCCCAGTTATTATTTGAGCATTCCTATGACTGCTTCACTCATGAATCATTGGATGGGAAAATGGTAGATGGTAGACATCATGTAAAGGATAGCATCTTCCATTATCAGGTTAAAGCCTTCTTGATGAGCACATCATAGCTCAAAGAGAAGTTTATACATGTAGCATATTCATAACCTCATAGGTTATACCATGCCATCGGTGAGAGGTTCTCATGGAGAGACCTCAAGGAGGATGCACTTCAACATATCATGGAGTGCAAATATTGTCGTCAGATTGTGGAGGATGGTATTGTCGACATTGATCCGCTATCTAGGTATGCACATTGCTTCGACATTTTCACATAGTACATCTCTTCATTTGTAGCTGGATTATCTTTCCGGGATGTCTTCATGCTTCATGGTCTTCCCAAGGCCATATATAGTGATGAGGACAGTTATTGTACGAACATTTTTTGGTGGGAGCTTGTCCATTGGGTGGATACGAAGCTGGTGCATGATATGAGTCATCACCCACAGTTGGATGGATGGATGGAGATGATGAGAAAGTGGCTGGAAAAATACTTGCAAATATTTGACACAGGGAAACAAGCAGCATCGCTGCGCTAGCTGCTCTTGGGTGAGTATGGTTACCACCCGACATTTCAGATTGTTATGTTCCATGCCTTACACAGTACTGAGACAATGCAGCAGAATGAGGCATGGATACACTGGATACTCTTGGGAGAGTATGGCCAAGAAATTTTATTTTATATGTCCATTGGCATATCAATGTTTCCTACCTTGCACGGTAGTGATGAGATGCAATGGCTAGAGGCAAGGTTGCGCTGGTTACTCTTGGGAGAGTATGGCCACCATATGAAATTCCACATGTCGATTGGCATGTCATTGTTTTATGCTTGGCATGATTATGTGTTGTGGCAGCAGGAGGCCTTACTTCATTGTCTTCTCTTGAGGGAGTATGGCTACCATACTTGGCATGATGATGATGTGGTGTGGCATTAAGAGGCATTGTTGCGGTGGCTGCTATTGTGAGAGTATGGATCAACATTTAATATGTCAATCCATATGTCTCTATTTACTACTTTCCACAATGTTGAGATGATGCTAGGTCTACTGCGAACCTCAAAAAAAAATTTGTTTAGAGGTTCAAAATAGATTGAGAAGTTTAGGACACAAAAATTTACTAAAAATAGTAAATGCTGCTATAATTAATGAAACTTATGAAACTGACTAGAGGTCTTAGTGGAATAGGTGGGTGGACACAAATATCCACCTGGATCTGTCCTCCCCCCTTAGGATGCAATGGTATCTATTGTGTGTGGAACATCCATTAGGTGAGGAGATTTGTGTTGAACCTCATCCTTGGTGAACCACTTGCCCTAGTGAAGGAGTTGGCTTGGTTTGACAACTTGATATAACTGGATCCTCTAGTTGCGAGTGTTATTATTTTGTGTTTCCATGATCTTGTCAATTGTGGCATGTTTAATGTAGCTTGGGTTGAAATCTGTTGGTGTCATCTGCTCAACAACGTCGGATGTGTCCAATAATGGGGAAATGTATGGTCACAACTAGTCCATGTTAAATACTCGGTGAAATACAAGGAACAATGGAATGTTGAGCTCAAAGAAATTAGCCCCTACCTAATTGTTTATGGTGTATGTCCCATATCAAATAAGGAGAGGATTTTTGTGGCACATAGGGAGGTGTTCCTTCTACAAATGTAACCAATATTTATCTCCCACTTGCAACTTGTGTGGCACCCCATGTTGATCGTGATGTTTCTTGTACTTAGCATTGGATCTATTTAATATATCATGGACCAGCTAGGGGATGTGTTGGATGCACTCAATGAATATGTTGGCCCTGTCATATTTGGACTAGACATGAGTCGAATCTGCCTATGTAGTTGCAAATGGTATGGACACATCAATGGGACATAGTGGCTAGAATCTTGATCCCACCTGAAAGGAAATGTGTTTATTTGAGATATGGAGAGATATGCTGTAGTTGTGCTAGACATAGGGGAGAATTTCATCCCATGTATGTGGATTATTTGAGTTTTACATGTGAAAAATGTGCACAGTAATCTTGTTAACGACCTTTGTTTGGCCATCAATTTTGGAGTAGAAGGACATGAACTTAGTGAGTTTGGTATCCAACATTGACTAGAGGCTTGACCAAAATTTACTCAGGAACTTGTTGTCCTGATCGAAGATAATCGACTATGGGATCTCAAAGTGTACCCACACTCATTAAAAGAAGAGCTTAGCAGTGGCTTCTGTTGTTATACTCTTCTTGCAGGCCACCAAAATGGACATCCTAGAGAATTTGTCGACGAACTTGAAAAAGAAATAATTTCCATGCTTAGTATAAGGAAGGCCTAACTAGTAATCCATAGAGATTGATTCCCAAGGCTATATAGGAGTAGGAAGAAGAGTATATGGACCTTCATTCTTGATCTTCGGTTTAACAATGGCACATGAAATGTAGGATCTGATGCACTTCCCAACATCCTGTCGAAGGTTTGGCCAATAAAAATATTTCCGTAAGACAACCACTTTTTTCTCTACTCTAAAATGTCTATCAACTTGACTGTCATGCTCCTCCAAAATCATCTTGGCATGCTCACTTGAAGGAAAATAGAGGTGTCTTAGGTGGCTTAAAATTGTGCCCTATAGGTGAAAATATGGAATGTGCTTGCCTATCAGAGGCATCTGGTATGTGTTGCTGAATTTTGGATTGCTCTTCTAAAGATGCGACCACCCCAAATTCTCATGTCCACAGTAATCAAGCACATTAGTCAGTGAAATAATTGGTGGTCGGTTAAGATAGTACACAACACTATTTGTGTTTCCCTTCTTGTACTTTATGTTCAAATGGAACTGTTCCAGATATATGGACCATTTTTATGGCGATATTTATACAAATTTCCATGTGTTTGTATGAACTGCAAGGGTTGGTCGTCTATGTAGATGGATGTTTCCTTCCCTATAACATAATTCTTCCATTGTCGGTGGGACTAAATAATGGAATACATATCTTTGTCATAAGTGGGATAATTTCAGATTGTGTTTGAAAGTGTCTCATTGGGATATGCCATCGATTGCCCCTGCTGAGTAAGATCAACCCCGATAGCATAGTTGGAGGTATTTGTCTCAATCTCAAATGGCTACTGTAGGTATGGCAATGTGATCACTAGTGTAAATAAGATGTGATGGTTAGGATTTAGACCAGAAGAACATTACTTTCTCTCTTCCCTTGGTGACTTGAATCAAATTCCAAGTGATATGAGAGAAACACAACATGAACTTGCGGTAGAAATTGGCAAGATCCAGAAATATGCATAGTTCTATTAGAGTGGTTCGGGCAAGACAATATCGAACAAATTTTATTTTGGCTGGGTCCACATGCACACCATTTTTCATAAATGATCTACCCTAGATATTGAACCTACGTCATACCAAAAGTGAATTTCTCCAAATTGGCACACAACTTGTGTTGTCACGGAGTTTGGAGGACCTGCCAAATATGGTGTAGGTGCTCATCCCAAATTTTGCTAAATATTAGGATGTCGTCCAAATATACTACCATGAATGAGTTGGTGAAGGGCCACAATATTATTTCCATCAATGTCATGAAGTTTGCGGGGCATTCTTCAACTTGAAAGGCATGACCAGGAATTCAAAAAGGTCCTCCTTGGATTTGATGGAAATCTTCCACACATCGAAGGGTTTGATTGGCACCTCATGATAACCTAAATTCAAATCAATATTTCTGAAATATTTGGACCCATTGAGATAGCCTAGAAGGTTATCATTATGTGGGATTGGATACATATTCCAGACAATGATCTTATTCAACTCCCAACAGTCAATATAGTCTCTCTAGGTGTTTTCTGTATTTTGTACCAACACGATTGAGCTCCCACAAGGTGATAAAATTGGCGTGATTTTCCTTTTGTGCAACAAATCCTAAATTTTCCTCTTATTTTCATCGTTCTTTAGAAAAAAACATCGATATATTGGTATGTTGGGTAGCGATGCACCCAGGGTAATATCGATGGAGTGCTTGACCTGACAGTGTAGGGCTACCCCATGGGTGAGGTGAAGATGTCCATGTACTCATCCACGAACTTGTCCATTTGTTGTCACCATGTGGAGGAGCCCTATCTGGAGGCTATGGATGTGGCCACAATATTCTTCTAGCCCTGAGGGATAATCATAAGGAAGACAAATTTTTGATCCATAAATTATCTTACTGCATTTCTTCACAGAGATCAAAGATATGGTGGTAGGTGGTGCTACCTTTGGTATCTTGTATAAATTATTGCATGAAGGAATAATTATAGTGTATGAAATAGAATCATACATAACATCACGCTTCCACAAGTATGGTTGACCTAATAATACATCACAGGCTTAAAGAGGAGAAAAATCACACAGTACCTCATTTGTGAAGGGCTTGATGTTGTAGGGAAGATGACATTATTCGATGATGCAGAGATCTCGTCCTTGGTGAAGCCACCCGAATGCATATGTTTAGGGGTGTGGTGAGGTCGGTAGTGCCAACTACTTCATGACCTGTGTTGAAATTAGTCTCTTTTGAATTTTTCTGTCAACAATGAAATGCAGAGGAGAGCCCTTCACCCACATTTGTAAGAGGAAGGGTCGCTCCCCATCCTTTATATCTTCAGGCTTTATATTCTAGATCTTGGTAATGGAAATAGTGGCACTAGGCTCTGCATCAATAATTTTCTTCCCTTTTTTGTTCCCTTTATTGGGTTCTTACTCAAATTCATAACATGCATTTTATTTGGAAGCCTTCAACTTGGACACTAGACTGCTTGGCTCGACACCCACTTATGTTGTGAGTTGGGCTCTTATGGAACTCACACCATTTCCCTATTTCCTTCTTTATATTCATGGTGTTGTTATTTTTTTGCTGCTTCAGAGGGTTATCCTAGGTCACCTCATCTTAGCTTTGTCCTTTGTTCTGCGGTTTGGGGGCACCTTTCCCTTTCGTTGGATCTGTAGATCAAAAGTCTCGCCTTTTCTCTTTCAATTTATGCCTGTTATTAAAAATGGAGCAATAGGTGGTTGCAAGAAAGGAGATGTCCAAGAATTCCATCTCATCCTAGATGTACTTGTGTAGACAACTGGGGTAAATGAGTACCAAATTCTGCTCAAATAACTTGATACCAAACTTCGTGCGAAGGGCGTGAATTTTTTTTTTGAACTTAGGCATGTCTTGGTCTCTACGCTACTGCAGCATCGTCCACTTTATGTATTTATATTCATTGCTTCTGACAAGTTAATATTTTCCTTAATGGAATCTTGGAAAGAATTCCAAGTGGGTGTAGATGAAAATAGTGAGGGTTCCCTCTCGTCCTTCTATTCATAGTAGGTTTCCCATGAGTCCATGACATGGGGTGCAACTTTGAGGAGCGAAAAATTAATATTTTCTGAATTGGAAAAGTCATGAACCGATAAATATCCTTTCAATAGATTTAACCATCTTAGCCTTTAAATATGGGAATTTCAAAGTTAGCTTCTACCTTAAAGGGAGTAGAACCTCTAGAGTGGTTGTTGGATGAAAGTGTGTCGCTTGTGGGTAATTGCTGAAGGATCTAGGAAACATTATCCATCATCGCGTTCATTTATCACTCAAGGGCTTCCTTGAGAAATATTTTTAAATGATCTCTTGCCCCCTCATCTTTATTTTCTTCTGCCATGGAAGGTTGTTGGGTTTTATGAGGTTGGTCTTACAAAGGTTCAACTAGTTCGAGCCCTAACTCCTTATACCCTGGCCTTATTAGGGACATGGAAAGAAAAACAGGGATGGAGTAGACCACCCTGATACCATTGATCCAGAATTATAGAGGAACACAATAGAATACATATATAAACATAAACACAGATATGCAATAGAAATAAAACTTTATTTCATTAATATGAAAGAACATAAAGATGCCTACAAACAGAATGGAATAAACTAGCTTGGGCGATGGTAGATTATCATTGAGAAGAGATGTAGAAACTACATACCTCCAAAATATTTTATAATAAGGCTCAAGGGAACTTTTATTATTGAAAAACAAAGGTAAAACACTAAAAAACAAGAACCTTGACCCTAGGAGATGGAACACTGAGGTTTCGGGGGCCCTGTTGGTGTTAGTAGCCAACTTCCCTAGGTCATAACTTGGTCATATGATATCCATTTGGCATGTACAATACCTTGTTGGAAATATCTCTTCGAGTATTACAGGATTTACGGAAAGCCACTCCCTATGGCTATGGGCATGCTACGGACTTAAAAAAAACATATTTTAGGGGGTCAAAACAACTCTGGAAGTTCAAGACTCGAAAAAATGCTAAAAATAGTAATTGTTGCTATAATCAAGGAAAATGATGAAACTAACTAGAGGTATCAATGGAATAGGTGGGTGGCCACCAATATCCACCTAGATCAAGAGGGGAAATAAGAAGGAAGATAAAGTAGAGGATAATGCTTTAGGAAATTAGGAAAATGGAGGAGAACCTCTTGAACGTCCATATCCATATTCTAGTGAATGCTCTTCTTCTTCATCATCCCATTCTCATCATTCTAATAGAAAATATAGAGATGATTCTAAGAATATTTTTTATAACTTGGATGTAAAGCTTGATTTTTCCATGTTTAATGGAGAATATAATGCATAAAAGTTAAATATTTAGATGAGAAATATTGAAGTGCATTGCTGATACAGTACTTCCAAGAACATGAGGCCAATATCCAATTACCATATCTTTGACTGGAACATACCGCTCTCATATGGTGGGAGAGAAAACTTCAAGAAGGTAGCTAGAATATGGGTGAAATCCTTTATTCTTAGTCTAAATTTGATTTATCTTTAAAAGGACAATTTTATCCATTGGGATACCAACAAAAATCCATGATAGAATGACAACATTTGAGACAAGTCAAAGGTGAAGCTGTTTCAAATTTCATAGAGGAATTTAGGAAGAAAGCTTTGGAGTTGGGAATTACTTGAGATTCACTTGATACATTGATGAAATATATTGGTTCTTTACATAATTACCTTTGGAATTAATTTTTGTTGTTTGAACCCACTACTCCTGATTCAACTAGTTTGAAATCCATTCACCTGGAAATAAGGGGAAATTATGCACAAAAAAACATGCAAAGAATACAAAAATAATAAGGAAAATGGAAGCAAAGCCCTCTTGCACTCATTGCAAGAAAGAACGGCTTGATGAGGAGCACTATTGGAAATTGCATCCAGAATTGAATCCAAAGAAGAATAGTGGAAAAGGGAAGAAAAAGGTGATTGATAGAGTGCAATATGACCTAGAATCTAATTCAAATGATGAAATGAAGGTCGTATCTATTAGGATTGCAGGTGTTGGACCAATTGGCGTGGGTTACAATTCATGAGATGAAACAGAAATAACCATTTTTTAGATTATAGGTGATGTACCAATTGACTTGGGTTCTGATTCAGGTGATGAGATGATTATTGTATTAGATGTTGTACCAAATATGAGAATATCAACAAAGACTACATGGCTCCAAGAGCTTGAGGAGATGAAGTAGAGCATTCAAGCATAAAAGTTGAACTGAGAATACTTATACAAGTAGCAGAAGATGATAATCAAGGATTGCAACTCTAGTTACATGAAATAGGCCTTGAAAAATTTGAAGAGCAATGAAGGCTCGACAAAGGCATCATCACCCGCTTCAAAATCAACAAATGAGGAAAATAGTTTCAATTTTCTCATTATAATGCTTATTTTGGTGCATTTGAGAAGCACACTATAGGCAGTGGTTCAAAGCTCGTGAAGAATATGTGATATGTAGGCAAGGGGCTAGGAGTTAATGGCCATAAAATTGTGAGTCCCATCAAATTGGTGGAATTACCTCAATATGCGTAATTGGTTTATGTCAGAAAGGAAGAGACAAGAGAGTCTTCAAGAGATAATTCTAAGACAATGAAAATCACATCATGACATTCCATTGATAGTGATCATTCCAAAGGAAGAGCTAAGGAAATCTCTCCTCACTAGGATCACACCAAAGACAACCATTCAAGGAAGAAGGTCAAAAAATCTAGAGAAAGAAGAGCCATTGCATCTATTGGAACAAGAGAGGGTAACAGAAAGCCACATGTTGGAAGCTCCATCTAGAGGTATGAAAAAATAAGGACAACAAGCATCTCAAAGCACTTGTGAAGGAACCTATTAATGAATCAATTCAACAAGGAATCCAACTACATGAAGAAAGTCCATTAACTTGGTTAAGTAAGAGATGGGTAGCCTTTTAAGTAGTTGAGAATGGCCACCATTGTATTTAACATGTTGCAAAAATGGTTGTAAAAGCGATGAATGTATAACATCACTTGAATATGCGACATGGTGATATTTTGGTATTTTAGTTGAGTAGAAAAGTGTATGGTTTATGTTGTAGAACTTGACCATGATCGTGTTATAAATTATTGGAAAGTATGGTTTTATTTGGTATCTTGCAACTTGGACATGTATTCGAAGCTAAATATTTGCATATGGATACAGGTGTCAACTTCATCATTTCAGGTTCCGAAGTACAAAGGTGAAGGAAAGGGAAGGTGGTTTGTGAGAGAAATTTGTTATGCAGATCAATAATTTAGAACTTTATACTTTTGGAAGACCAAAAGTCCTTTAGTGGGGAGGAATAATCCAAGTGGATCCTTAATGGCCCAAAAATAAAATTCCTTGGATTGCAATAAAACTAGGTCTAGATTAAATAGCTTGTCACAATATTTCCAACAACAAAAATGGTTCCTCAATTTCACTTCATAAATGGAAGTTATGCATAGTCAACGTTTTGGTCAAACTTGGCCAAGATCAAAGATTTAGCAAAGTTCCAGTTAAATTTGGACCTTTAAAAAGTGTTTAAGTTCAACTAAATTTGGTGACTTAGGGATAAAGTTAGTGAACCACCAAATAAAAAGAGCGACACCTCTAAAGTTGGCAGCACCCCCCGAAAGTTAGTGGAATTTTTTTTTCCCAATGATATGGGACCATGTGGCCAAATCAAATGGTGCCACATTGGCCCATGATAACAATCAGTTGGCATTCAAACTAATCGAAGGATGATTTTTGGAAAACGGTTAAAATGTACAACCGTCAAGCATTAAAAAGGTGCACAGTTATAAATATGGATAAAATAAAATGGGGGCATCTCGAATAGTCATATTGTCAAATTTTTAATTAGCAGATATAATAGTTAAGTTTTTTTAAAATATAAATGCTTTACGGGCTACCAACCGACTCCCAACCTAACCATATTTTTTACGGTCTAAAACAAAATTCTATATTTGGTAATGGTTAATAATCGATAGTGAATAGTCTATCGAGGGGTTGTATCGGTGAATAATTCCAAATTGGAAAACATATCATAGTTATTCGTGACTATAATAATATAACGGAGGACAATTTTATATAGAGAATAGTTTGAATAACCAACATATTGCTTAATATAATTGGCCCATTCATTAGCACGACTCTTAAAAAATTAGTTATAGCTGTCAGAAATTTTGTTTAAATGAAAAATCCCATGGTCACGACATATTTTATATAGCCATTGGTTATACAAGTTCAAAAATATACATATAAACGTGCAATTTATACTTTCTGTTAATTGTGGGATGGTTATTCCAACCATTACATATAATATAAAAATAAATAACCCCTCACCACCCTGGTACACCAACAACTTAACCAATGTATGCCACACAGCATGCTAGCAGGGCTATCTTTGTTTTTTTTCCACTCACCAAACTATACATAAACAAATTATTTTCATTCAAATGGTAGCAGGAACATCGAGTAGAGGAGGCCAAAGGAACTTAGAGGTCGTGGAACCCCAACCAACTCGAACTGTGATAGTATGGAACCCTGACATGTTGGGAACTTGGAAGGAGGAACCCTGCTAGCATGTTTTTTGAGACAAGTAATATTTTTTGGGAATATTATAGGAGTATTATTTTTTAATGTTTTGAGGAGTCTTGAATATTCCTTGAGGGGCTAGAATTGACAATCTCAGAATGGGGTCAAGTTGATACTCAGTTTAACCAGAATTTCACAAGGATGTTAATGGTGCAATCTATTTTTGCATCTAAGTAGCATATTTGAAGGGTCATGGCAGAAACTTGCCTTCTTCATTAATCATTGGGCATGGAGTTTGAGACATCAATGCACCTTTTAGAAGTGGATCATGTTAGTGGTCAAAAGTAATAGGAGGACGACAAAAACCTATTGGTGTTGTGATTTTTTTCATTTGAGTACTTAAATTTCAAGTCACTCCCAGAAATGGAGGTATAACGATATATTTTTCCATGTAATTTCTTTCTTTTTTATGAGATGAATGAAGCGACCTCCCCACTATTGAAGTAGGGTTTGGAGATGTATTCCACACTAGATGAAATTTGTTATCAAAATTTTGTGGGTATTTTCTTTATGGTCTCCTTTATGTTGCTTATTATTTAAGTATATGCACATATGGTTTTTACATTCTCTTTCATGCAATTCTACTAACATCAACTGAAGAAAATATCATATAAAATGCTAGTATCAAAGGCATATCAGATCATTCAATGCAAAATTTCACTATTTACAATAGTAAAGGAAGAGAGTTAATTTCAATTTTGAATATCTGGATTGATTACTTCCATACAATATCTAAGATTCCTATTTCCATGTAACTCTTTATCACACCATAATTTATCCTTAAATTTTAATGTAATCATATTTTTGATAGTATCATTACTTTGTGTCATGTCCCGCTAGCACAACCAGTTGAGGATGGACCTCGTCAACAAGGCGACCCAGGATCAAACCTCATGGGGGGTGGTTTTTCCGTGTGCGAGGGGGGGGAGACATGCTAAAAATTCTAGTCAACTTAGGTCTGGTGTGGCCCAGTCTTGGTGTTATCCTAGGTGGCTTCCATGGCTTAGATTTCCCTAGGTCATGGATCCTCAAGCCACAGGTCAAGCTCGGAGGATCATAGATAAGTCGAAAAAAAAAGGTATCATTATTTTGTAAAATTATCTCCTCCATTATCCCCCAATGGTATATCCAAGAGCAGGCATCCATTTTCCATCCTCACTTGAAGTTAGTGTGGTGGATGTTTCTAGAGTTACAAGAAATTTGGAGAAACATTTGTTATCCCATGTTGTTTAATGTCTTCTTATACATAATAAACCTAGTCATAGCCAAGCCTTTCTTAAACGAGGACAATATAGAGTGCACTTCCTCTAATCTTGATATTGTATGTTATAAATTTCTCCTCGATTTTTTATATCTTCCTCCATGACTCTCTAGAGATACTACAATAATAGGGGTGATTAGGGGTGATAATGTCTCAAATAGGAGTTTCTTTTTATCCCATATGCAAAGATATTTTGACTTACAATTATTTTCAATTCCACAATATGATTTCCATCCTCCATTTATCATTTTCTCAATGTTGCAATTCCAATTGAGCTTGTGATGGATATTGATTCCAAAATATTTTTATTAAGTAACATCGCCCAAGTTTTTTTTATCATATTCCATGTTTCTACTTTTGATTAATATGAGTTTTATTTGGTCAATATTAATAGTCATACCCAACTTGGAACAAAAATATTAGAAGATTCTTAGTATTCTATCAAGATCATAAGGAATACTAGCAAGAATAACATTATCATTAGCATAAAGTAGAAGAGTTGATTTATGCCTATAATAGTGAACATGGTGTCAACACAAGTTACATCTTCTAAACACTCTTTTAGCTTATCAATGTATATAATATATTTTTTAACAAATATTTTATTGCATAAGAAAAGTAAATTTGAACTAGGAATGAGGCACTTTTTGGTTAGAAAGGAAGATAATGAGGGTGTGCATACTATTGGGCGTGTGTTATATTATTTCCACGACTAGCCTCACACTATATTAGGTGGGCATACGTACCTATGGTTTTGTGCATCGGTTTAGCACATGGGTTTGGGCATGATGGTTTTATGTCCATGGTATTTTGTAGATTCGGTCAAGGGAACTACAATTATGTTCTAATCCAGGGTTAATGGATTGGGGTTTATAAATGCTTCGACATGTATATATATGTTTTGTAACATTAAAAGGAACATAATGAAAAATGAAGGTGGTAGTCTTGGTTTTGGGATCAGGAGAAAATCTGTGTGTATATGTGTTTTATGTTTTATGCTCTCACTATTATTTATTTTTTGTTTTAAGAATTCATTTGCAGATAATTTTTGTACATGGTTAAAACCTACAAATATATAGCTTAGGAAAACTTTCTATCAGAATCCATTTTCTTGGTATTTTCTAATTTTATAATTGTATTTGATGGCCTAGATTCTTCATAGGCATGTTCATAAAGTTGGAAAATGTGAAGGTTGTGAATTGATGCAAAGACATGAAATCATGATGAGAATGTCAGAGGGGAGTAGCCAAGGGACTATGAAATGATGAAGTGACTCAATTTGGTGATATGAAAGCTAACACTGGAGAACCTAAGGTTGTAGATACCCTACATGTAGCAACAAGGAAATCCTCCTAAACTTATACTTGTGAGATTATTTTGAATAGAGTGGCATACACTAACTATTTATAGATTTCACCCTAGTGGTATGACAATCTAAATAGTGGTTTGGGGAGTTGTAAAAAGAATTAATCCAATTGGGCCTATGGTTGGGTGAAAATTTTCTTGACGTAAATTAATTTTCTATATAATTTTTAAGTTTTAAATAAGTGTTATTTTTATGGGTATAAAATGTAATGGTAGATTTTCTTTTGTTATTTATGAAGCATATTTTTTATGGCTATAAGAGCTAAATGAATTTCATGATGAATGTGGAAAGAAAATTTAACACATAATTTCATTAATAATTATGAATGTTATTTCATTAGTAATTATGAATATTATTAAGGGATTATCACAAGTTTTCTTGTATGCTTTTGGAATGAAAATTAAAATTCAAAAAAGAAATTAGTTTGCATTTAGTAAATTTTTATTTTGTTAATATTCTAAATGTTAAATTATTAGTTTAGAGCACAATAGGAATTAACACATTAAAGATCTAATAATTTATTTTCTTACATAATTATATGTCCTCTAACGGATGGGAATATCATCTTAGTAGATGGAAGAAATTTGTGGAAATGTGGTTGCAATGTTTCAACTTTCTACTTAATTAAATCATGGATTAGGGAATTGTATCTACTATGAAAATAATTCACTATATAAATGGTTTGAGTTGATGGGATTGTTATAATGTGGTAACATAAGACACGATTTATTTCATTTAATGAAATGTTGTAAGGATTTTTTACACTTTCTCTCAACCCATTTAAAAGGAAATGAATTATGTTGTAAGTTGATATTTCAATTTAGAAAACAATTGTGTGATATATGATGCATAAATTTAGTGACACAGACATATGCACAATGCTGAATCAAATCACAAAAATCTACATAAATAAAGAAATATGTTATTAGTTCACATAAGAATGTTTAAATAGTTCTTTTACTTAATGTATATGCTTAGTCTAAAACAGTGGCGAAATGGCTCAAAATTCGGCAAATATTTCGAAAAAATCTGGCAGAATCTTGTTTACAGTTGTCAAACTTTAGAATTTTGAGTGCCGTGAGGGTTTTTGATAGTGCTGAATCCATTTCCACTATCAAAAATGGATTCCAAACACTCCAACTACTTGATTTTTTGAATTTTAGTTTACCTGATTCCAACAAAAAATTTCAGTCCAAGCTATTGCACATGCAGGGTAGACAAATTCCTAATATATATAGTGATATTCATGTATTGATGGCTATGTATTTCTAAAAACAAAATATTGAAATACTTGTTATAGTAAAAAATGATTGTAATTTTTGAAAATAATAAACTAAGTTGTATAATCTTCTTCTTATAAAACTTACGATGAAGATTTAAGGTCCTCAGAACCTATAAAATTTTAAACTATTGGGCTAATCTTTAGGAATACAAGTTTACTTATCAGGGCTTCAAACCCTTAACCACATAAGAGTTTTTTTTTTTTTTTTTTACTTAAAATTCATCTTAATATACATGTATAACTACTTTTCCACTATATAGAAGTTTTTAGATCCTTTTATGTGGATCACCTCAAGAAATCCATGAAATATTCATGTGATACATGCCTTGGGCAGCACTGAATCGCATTTTTTTTTTTTTTTTACCAGTGGTACATTGCCATAGGTTTTGCAAGGTGGAAACCAATAGGGCAAGGGAAGCAACAATCCGCATTGGTGGATGACATAACCATCACCAAGCCAAATATTTTGGTTGACTAAGAAAATTGCATCGAAACGTTTTACAAATATCATATATCAGAAACGTAAAATGTTTTGTTTCCCAGCCCAAAATGCCAACGGATGCCAACAAAGTTTGGTAGATTGTGAAATGATGACAAATCATGAAAAGTAACATTATTGCGCTATCATTGAACTTCCTATCATGAAAAGTAACATTATTTCGGTATCAGTATTAACAATTATGTGACATGGAAAGGGCATAGTGCAATGTCACAAAGTAGAATATTTGTTACAGTGGGAAATGCTGCAAAATTTAAAAGTTTGTATGCGAAGAGATGTGTTGTTACAGGGATAGCACGAATAGTTACTGGCCTAGGTGGTTTATACTAATGTGTCAATAGAGAGCAGGTATTTCAATGTTCATGAGCATGACTTCATGTTTGGAGTTTAAATTTGACTATGATTATAGCCGTTGGAAAATGCTTTATGAGAAAATTGTGATTGTAAACTTTCAATATGTTTTTAAAAAATATAAGTAAAAAAAATTATAAATAGAAATATTACATTATAGTTCCAAAGTAATAGTAAGATTAGGAATAAAAAATATAATAAAATAAAATATTTAAAATAATATTTATCATCCATCTTTATTCTAGATCATGATCATCATTAATAAAAACTTCAAATAAATAACAAACTAAAAACTGTTCTATGAGTTAGTGAGCTTAAAAAAGGCTCAATAAATTATGAAGGAATAACCATGAAGTAACAAATCAATACCATCTTTATAATACAAAATAGATTAGATAGAATGTAGAGGGTGGTGGATGTTCCATTTTAACCTGACTTCCATCTTAACACTTTATAAAAAAAAGATATCACTAAGGTCACTATAGAGAATCATGATATTGAGTTCTTTATTAATAAAGATTTTAATTATGATAAGTTTTTAACAATCTATAATCACAAACCAAAATATTTTATCCACACTTTTCGAACTAGTTATTGTCTTTATTGCTATAGGACATTTTAGGACAACTTCATGGCATTTTTCTCTTCGATAGTTTTAAGATAGTTAACAAACAAGTTGTATTCTATAGCCTAATTCAAAGTGGAGTTGAAACATGAATTTTTTTGAAATAAAAATCAATATTCCCTAAATTAAAATAATGCCGCTTATAATTAAAAACAAATATTTTTTAAAACAAAAATAAATATAACAAATTTTTAAAAGACACTTTTTTGCCGGAATTTTTAAAGAATCTTTTTTTTCAAAGTGTTTTGGGTTGAAATAAGTCTTTTGTGAAAATTTTTTAAAGTGAATTTTTAAAATTGAATCTTTTGTGATGATTTTTTGAAGTGAGTTTTTGTCTAATTTTTGACAGTGAGTTTTTTTTGCAGGATTTTGAAGAAAATATTTTGAGCTTCATACTAAATTATCATGGGAAATCAAAGAAACTGCAAGAGAAAATATGATCGAACAATAATCCTTGAGGTTCGTAGAGAATACAGAACCGAATATCAGAATAAAAAAAAAAAGGAGAGAAGAACTCTCAAATATTGAAAGGGAAAATCAATCTCAACTAGAAGTTGGAGGCATTTAATGTAAATATTATAAATGATATTTAAAATTTAACTAGTGTATTGTGAAACTTAATTTTTATTTGATTGGCTAATTTGAAAAATATTTTGGAATGTAAATACACAGATATATTTTTCATAACATTGATGATGAGATAGAAAATGTTGAAAGAGAGTGAAAAATATAATGAACCAATGATAGAAGTTGTTGAAAATGTTGAAAGAAATTCAAGTGAAGAAATTGAATCACTATGTATGTATATATATGACATGTGTATTATTGAAATTATACATGTATATTAATTTTTAAATGTCATTCAAACTCTATTTCTTAATTTAATGATTTATTGAATATTTAAACTCATTTTGTACAGTTAATTATCATATGTACATATGAAATCAATATCTATGATGAGATGTTAGAAAATGTTGACACCGACACATATGGAAATAAAAAACCTGACCATGTTATACAATATTGTGTTAAGAACATTATTGATATGTTCTTCAAAGATAAAATTGTGGCCGTTCAAGCCCAAAATTTGAGAAGTCTCTTAACATCAAAGAAATTGAAATAAACTATGACTCTATTGGGTATTCGAAAATCAACGAAAGATAAAAGAAATGAAGGAAAATGTGATACACAATATAAATAGTGCTCTAAATTCAATCGGAAGATCTAGAAAGTAAAGTGATTTAGATGCATGTAGATCAATACAAATGGAAGTGGTTTCATCAAGTACTAAATAAAATTGTTTGTTAAAATCTGTGGCACAAGCATTAGGGACTTCATGAAAAAAATTGCATAAACATCAAAATTTTCGATTGTAAATAGATGTAAATGATGAGCTCACTTGTTGGATAGTTATTTTTAGGCAACCATACAAAGATAGACTTGGAAAAAATGTTAAAAAAATAATATATGAATATTGGATGAAAAATTCACGTGTTTCACCAAAAGTAAGGGATGTGATGTAGTCAAGAATAACATGAAATCAATATGAAGAACATGCAATACATACCTTGAACACCACTCAGATAAAAATTTTCAATAATTTCATAGAAGAGAATCGTGGAATTAATGTGTCATTCATTGCTTTCGAAATTTGTACTACAAAAACCATGGTATGTTAAACCTATCATTGTACGCGACACTGGTTATTGTTGTTATCATGTGGAATTTCAATTATATTATGAAAAATTTCTTAATTTTGGTAAAACATTTTGGAAAAATTCACCTCCTCCTTCCACTATCCATGATTTCATATCCCAAATTCTATGTGCAAGAGAAAGTCGTGAATTATTTTACGAAAAGAAATTTGTTGGTGGTAAAAAATGCGTCATTGTGGAAATTTGACTTTATTTCACAACAAATATCCTATTGATATAAATGATCAATCATTTTCCAACATAAAAGTGAAATGGAAGAGATATGAATATATTCATACATCGATTAGTTCAAGTAGTACTACAAGTACTAAAAGGATTGATTTGCAAGAAGAATATTTTTTTGTCATAGAGTTTTTGAAAAAGTTTGAGGCGGAAATTTATAAATACACCAAGCATTCCCATAGAGCTCAATGGAAGGATTCTCCACCAAGGACCATTTTGTCACTAGTTGATTTTGTAGAGAATTACACATCTGTTTCACAAAATGAAATACATAGTGAATACTATCATTCTAACCAAGTCTCTATGCTTGTCCATATTATATATAGACACGCTAAACAAACTTTTGATCATATAGAAAACACCGGTGAAAATCGACATGTTATTAAAGAATATCACTTTTATATCAGCGATTATCGTACACATGATACACATTTTGTACAACATTTTTTTGATAAGATTTATGACTCATTAAAAGGTCATGGAATAAAATTCAATGAAAATTAGATATGGTCAGATGTATGCGCATGTAAATTCAAATCTTAACAATTATTATTTTGGTTGTGTCGTCTTCATATGCAAACATACATTAAACATTTTTGGAGTTTCTTTGAGACTGGCTATGGAAAAGGAGAACATGATGGTGCAAGGGTATGTATAAAATGAGCACTTCGAAGATATTAAATGCACCACTCTACAGACCGACTTGTCTCAGATAAATAAGTTGTTCAATGGTGCATCGCTGCACTAAGCCATGAGACTAACCCGTTAAGCGAAGTATGAAGGTACATGTACATATATACAAATTAACTTGCATATATATATATATATATATATATATATATATATATATATATATATATATATATACGTATATATATATATATACGTATATATATATATATATATATATATATATATATATATATACTTTAATATATGATCTAATTTTTATTAATTTTCTAATTTTAAACATTATTTATCACAATTATTATCTTTGATCATATATAAATTGTATTTAAATAACTTATTTATATTCCTGTTTGAATTTTCCATATAGGTTTTTTTGGCATATTGGGATCCAAGATGTGGATAGATTGATTGGAAATTCCACTGAAACAATAAAATGGACTCAAAAATTACATTCAATTAAAACAAAGGAGTTCCAAAATGTGTTTGCATTTGATAAAAGAAATTTTTTTTGCTTTTTTTTTATGTTTGCATAAACGACACAAAATCCAATGATGTTTGTGAAAACAATATTTCTGTAAAATTTTGGCAACATACAGAACTAAATAAAAGGGGGAAAATGTCAGTTGCAAACATTGAAGAGATGTAATTAGAGAAGACTATAGTATCATCTGAAGGTGATCACGTTTCTGATCTTGTTAGATAAGGTAACATTTCAATTTCTTTCAAATGATAGAGATCTAGAAATAGATAATAAATCAAGTACATGTTAATTTTAAAGTTAATTTTTCATGTAGTTATGATCTAAATTTATGTACTTGTTTTATTGTGTAGGAGAAGTTTTGTTGTAGTTTCACCTGCTAACAACCTAGAAAATGTCAAGTATTGTTTGATGCGGTGCACTGAATGAAAGATGAAATTGTTCGAGGGCTATGATGATAATGACTTTATATATGATAGAGGGTTTATTATACTAAAAGGTTATTTTTTTCCAAAAAACACATCAAATTCAGAATATTTGTTACTTTCAAGACTATCAACCTCATGTCATAAGTTGTCAATATAGTCACTTGGTGTGTGCAGCACGCATAAATTTGATAGAAGTTCAATCAAAGAAAAAAGTGAAAATTATGAAATGGAAAATTCCAAAAGATTCCCATTAACAGATCATTGAGGATGAAATACCATTAGAATTTTTTTTATTGAACTTCCCAATAATTTCTTCTCCTTGGATTCATCTTTGAGAACTTACAATTCAAGTACAAATTGTTAGCTTTTCTTTTTGTGCACTCTTATGTTGTAATTTTTTAATAATGTAGTAAGATACTTGAAGTTATATGTATATTGTCTTTTATGTACAAGTGTACTAAGGATTTTATTATATTGATATTGTGTTTTCATGCACAGAACAAGTAATTTATATACATACATACATTCTCTGGTCTTAAACAATTTTGATACATGAATACAATTTTTAATGTACATGTTCGTTAATTTTATGTCATTATTGAAAAATGTATTTATCTAGCATATTTCATAATGCAATTTTAAGTTATGATTGTTTTAGACATCTAAAGAAAATTACAAGATTCATTCAAATGCAAAATGTGTACCATGTTTTGTAATTTCCAGTTTTACTATATTAAAAGTTAACTATCAACTGACATCCATAGTATGCTTTCTACGTACATTAATGGAAAATGTTATATACCATATTTTTTAATGCAAATTTAAAATTTTATGATTTTTATAAACAAATCACATGATAACAACATGTGATCACATGAAAAATGTAACAACTAAATGCAAATGTACTTCAATCATTGTTACATATTCATGAACTTAAATATGTAAAACCATCTACGATTGTTTTAAATGACACATGATCATGCAAAATGTACCTAAATATCACCTTTAATATACATCTACACCTAATTATAACATTCACATTTTTAAATGCATAATGTACCACATGTGTTTTGTAATTTGCAATTTCAATCTAGATTCATTTTAAATAAAAAAATTGACAAAACAAGTTAAACAAAACATAATCTTATCATCTAAGTTAAAAAATTATACCAACATGTGATCATATGAAAAATGTAACAACTAAATGCAAATGTACTTTAATCATTGTTACATATTCATGAACTTAAATATGTAAAACTATCCATGATTGTTTTAAATGACACATGTGATCATGCAAAATGTACCTAACTGTCACCTTTAATAGACATATACACTTAATTATACCATTCACATTTTCAAATTCATAATGTACCACATGTGTTTTGTAATTCACAAGTTCAATCTAGATTCATTTTAAATAACAAACTTGACAAAACAATAAGTTAAATAAAACATCATCTTATCATCTAAGTTAAAAAATTATACCAACAGGTGATCACATGCAAAATTTAACAACTAAATGCAAATTTAATTCAATCATTGTTACATACGCATGAACTTAAATATGTAAAAATATCTATGATTGTTTTAAATGACAAATGATCATGCAAAATGCACCTAAATATCACGTTTAATAGACATCTACACCTAATTATATAACATTCACATTTTCAAATGCATGATGTACCACATGTGTTTTGTAATTTTCAATTTCAATCTAGATTCATTTTAAATAAAAAAAAAACAACAAGTTAAACAAAACATAATCTTATCATCTAAGTTAACAAATTATACCAACATGTGATCACATGAAAAACGTAACAATTAATGCAATTGTACTTCAATCATTGTTATATATTCATGAACTTAAATATGTAAAACCATCTATGATTGTTTTAAATGACACATTATCATGCAAAATGTACCTAAATATCACCTTTAATAGACATCTACACCTAATTATAACATTCACATTTTTAAATGCATAATGTACCACATGTGTTTTGAAATTTTCAATTTCAATCTAGATTCATTTTAAATAACAAACTTGAAAAAACAACAAGTTAAACAAAACATAATATTATCATATAAGAACTAACAAATTATACCCACATGTTATCACATGAAAAATGTAACAACTACCCAAAATTTAAAATCATTCAATAAAAGTAAATGTAATGTAACTATCCAAAATGTAAAATATGTCCAAATTTTATATCATTCAATAAAAGTAAATATAACACGTGTACTAGATATAACAATATGGTTGAAAGTAAAATGTTACACATACATCTAGTTATAGAAAAGTAAATATAACGTGTACTATAAAAAACATGATTAGATAAAATGTTGTGCATCAATATAAAGAATTTTGTGAAAACATATTTTCCATCTACCTCCTTCTGCTCTCATCTAAAGAATGGGGAACTTGTACAACATGTGTAATTAAATATATAGACATGTATAAGAAATTAATGTGTATTAAAATTAAAATTTAATGTTTTAAAATTGAATGAGAATGGAGAACTTCATTAAAAAAAAATAAAAATTAAAAATTCCATGCAATACGTCATGTAGTTCCCCCTCCATTGTTCCGTTTTGGCCTTGAATCCATGCATCCTCCTAGATAAATTGTATAATATACACGTACAAGTATATATATACAAGCCATGAACTAATGAAATTTATTAAAAAAATGTTATACAACTTCTTCAAATTGTTTGGATGTTCCTATCCCCATCGTCGACTCCATCTCTAAATTCCTTGGAGAAAAAAAATCATCTCCACAAACCTAAAATTCAAAAATTAAGTAAGTTTCAGAAATCATCCCTAAAAAATTATTGACTCAAAAAAAACTTACTGACTATGCAGGAGGACCAGTCAATGGTAAGCTCCTCAAGCACTACCTCTTTTGATCAAATTTATGAAGTTTCTCATCATCATTGTACATATCATTTTACTTTTCTGTCGAAGTCTGAAGGAGTTAATCATGGAAGCTTGAAGCCCGAGGTGAAGGCCATAAGGTTTCTTTGATTGGCTATTGGTTTTCAACTTCAGTAAGTTTTGTTTCAGTAAAATTCGATTTATTTTTTCAATCAGTTTTCAATATTGAGTTTGGTCTCTTGATTTTTGACTCCATGACCAATGGATAAGGCTACTTGGTCTACGGTGCCGTTGACACCTCATAAGGAGTTTTCATCCCCAGCTGGAGCCAATGTTAGTGTCTTCCAGTCCTGCCAGTCACTAGTGATCAAATGTGCTCTTACAAGGGTTTTGATAGTGTTCTACTACAAATTTTTATGTTTTCAATAGCTTTTCAAATAAAAATTTGGTCACTCGTTAGTGTGTCTAGGTGTGTTACAACTCCTTTCAAGTCAATGTTTTGGTCATTTCCATCACTCATTGGGATGATTCATCATTGAAATTTCTTCATCGATGTCTTAGTAACATCACCATGGTCATCATTCAACTCATTTCATGTAGTGTCATTATTAGGTCTTAGGTTCAAAATCATAAAATAGGTCATTTCACCATTAAATTCAACATTTAAGGAGTAGTAATAGTGAAAAATGTTCAATAAAGGTTTCAAAAGTGTAATTTCATTTCTATCATGATGTAATATCAATCAAAATTTTGTAAAGATGCAGTTCCAAATCAAAAAATGAAAGGACATGGTGGGGCCACTACACCACTAAAGGAGAAAATCGATTTCCAAGCTATTTAAAGACCAAAAGAGCATCTCATTTTCTCATTCCAACTTCAAAAGATAGTAATCCACCAAGAAATGGCATTTTTACCCTCAGAGCAGCCATTCCTTACCACCAAAGTGCTCTTTTATCTACTGTGTTGCACTTTTCACTAGCAGCGCTGCGCTTTTTCCAGAAGGTGTTGTGCTTTCTTCAAGGAGGAAAAAACATCATTTCCGTGGTCTCTACATAAAAAATCATGTTACAGTGTATCAGATACAAGTAAGTGTGTTTCTTAATCTACCTCTTTTAACTTTGTTTCATGCTTGGAAAGATCAATTCCCTCTTCTAGGGTTTTGGATGCATTTTCTTGGTCTCATAATCTCATCGACCAATTGCTGAGAAAAAACCTATGTTTAAAGCTCTAATACCTTCCCCCACCTTCCATATACTACCATTAATAGTTCCCCTCATCCCTATCCCTCATTTTCACTATTTTTCCACAAACCCTATCCTAGACAACACTTTCCTAGGCTAGGAATTTTTTTCCCTTTTGACACCCTTCCCTTAACGCATTCCCTAAAATTTCACTTCTCCATACCTCCTAACATCTATCCCTACCCCCTTAAAATTTCCCAAGAATTTAGGAGACCCTTAACCCCTTCATCTCCCTTCATTCCTAAAAACTACCCAAATCCCTTGTTTTTCCCTACATAAAACCCTAATTTTCCCTCCCATCGAGGTAGGGTTTTCTATGGATTCTCAAACCATTGAACGGAGGAGGTGCAAGGGAGGTCATATCAGTAGCTATGAGACCACTAAATCACATGAGATCATGTCTTCACCCTTCCTTAATAAATAATTTTAGGATGTTGGTTGCCTTGCCTTTTTCCAAGGGTTGAGGAACTTGGTTTTCATGACAAAATTACAAGCACTTTTGCCACCATTTTGATGAGAGATAAGGTGACTATTGTAGGGTTTGTGTTCACTATTTTAGCAGAGGCCATTGCCATAGCTATAGGGATTACAAAAAATGGATAAAATTAGTTCAAGAATAGGGACCTTAACCTTGAAAGCTACAAAATGTATTTGAAACCAGCATACAAAGCAGACCCAACACACATCTTTCCATTAAGGTAGTTTCTAGACAAGTATGCCCCTCTCATGAAAATTTTCATGAAAGACTTCACATATGAGGGTAGGTACTCCAGGTTATGTCATTATCATATGAGATTCTTGATGCATTTTACCGGTGTAAAAGCTCTCAACTTGCCTCATTACCTTCATAGAAGCATGGTAAAAATGGCAAAGAAGGTACTTATATTAGGAGAAGATCATCATCCTAGTCTGTTTCACCATTTCTTAGTGAAAATATTGGTTTTCCATCAGTTAGTGTTGGTTCACAAAGGTGACTATTATAGGCAACTTCTATGCTTCTCATTCAATTTTCAACCCAGGGTTAGTCTTCTTATTTAAAGAGTGTAAGCACAGTATATGCAAGAAATATCAACAACTACTGCTCTATATTATCATGGACAAGGTTATATAATTCTTTAAGTTCAATCAACTTAAAGAGAAATGGAATTATAAAATTTTGCTAACTATTCTGTCTAAATAAACTCAGCGAATGCAACCTACGATTTGAACATTGCACTGATGAATTGAATGACAGTCCTAGTGAATTGAACAACAAATTTAATGAATTGAATAGCAACTGCTTATCTAATTTTGAAATGTAATTCTCTTTGCAAACTAACTAGCTAACATCTCTCTGCTTCAATTAACAACTAGACGCCTTACAATAATGATGGAAAGATCTAATTCTCGTGATGTATAACATTGAACAGTAGTCGTTCTAAAGCTCATAAAATGAATATAAACGTGTTGAGAAATGATGAAAGCATCTAAAAGCTATGAAAACAATTACTGCAAGCCAAAAAGCATGAACGATAAACCATCTTATTGAAATAGGAAACTGCAACATCATAGGTTTATAATTTAACGAGTGGAAAGATATCTCATAGAATGCATTAGATAACTGAACATAAATTCCGTAATTAACGTACAACACAGAGGTTAGCAAAGAAACTCCTAGGGCTGGGCCCAAACCACCAAAAGTATAACGCGATGGAAAAATCAGGAAATGACTATTCAAAACACCAAAATTATTTATTAATCGAAGGTTAAGACATGAATACAACTAGATGGTTATGTCCTGATACATCTATTACAGAAGATAATTCATATTCAACTCCCCCTTTTTCATTCTTCTTTGGCCATTTTAAAGTTGATTTCACTCAGTGGAATGGTATTTTCGAAATTACATCCCGCTGCTCGTGGTTGTCGTTTGAGTTATTCGGACGAGGATTTGTCTTTCCTTCTTTTGCCGATCCCTAGGGGTCATTGTGATTTCATGAGTTTTTGTCTGTCAGCTGTCTTTTGGTCATCGTTGATTCAAATATTTTGTTGTCCTACGAATAAAGATGTAATAAGTCAAATTCTAGTTGTGTAAACATCCTTTTAAATGTGATTCCATTTATCCTGATTTTATATTAATCCTCATTTCTTTTACTGTTAAGATGAGGAAAAATTCCTAAATGTGTATGATAATTCGAAGTAAAGGTAGGATTAAAACACACCTTATTTCCTGCCCAACATACTCCCCCGCTTACCTATTTGTAGGTCCTCATGCAAACAAATGATTGAGGTGTAACTCGGTCAGAGAATAGGCAAGGTAGACTTCTTCTTTGTATGCTCTAAAACCCTATTTCTATCTAATTCTTGCAAAGGCAGCATTTGTGTGTCCTTTTGGCAGTTCGTATTCATGATCATAAGCCTCAGGGAGGTATCAGATGAGAGGGAATCTATACCTACACCCTATCCATGCAGGGCCCATGTTGAAGACCAGATTTCTATATAGAAGGAGTCTGGAGGCAACCGCTTTGAAATTTCTGCAGCCAAACGGCTCCCTATTTTTCACATTGTTCGTGGAGGCCATCCACCTTTATTTGGCTATTTCCAAAGCTGCTTCCTGAATGTCTTTGAAATAATCCCGCCCATGTTGTATAATCTCTTTATGGATAGGTCCAAGTTTAGTTCTTACTCCCTTTCTTCGCATGAAATTATTGTGTTGGATAAAAAATTGCAGGGGTTTAGTAGGCTCCCCTCTAACCCATAGGTCTAGGCCATGTTCTCTCTTCTGGAAAATTTTGTAGGCTTTGGCCCACAAATCTGGATTTTAGCAAAAGAGAGGAAGGATTGGAACTGAATATCTCCTATAAAGGGACTAGGATTATTGTCCCTGTCCTCCTCTAGGAAGAATTTGTGCATGTAGAGTTCACACAAAAGGCGTTGGACCTATTCATATTGATCATTGCATTGCGCTAAATCATGTTGTTTTCGAATTAATTCATTATTTCATTTTTTATTGACAACTTTTTCAACTAGAGGAGCATAGGCAGGGGATTCGTCTGTTTGGGTTTCCTTTTCTTCTGTGAACTCCTGCTTGGTCTGTACAAAGGCTTCAGTAGTGTCCATTAGGTCTATCTGTACCTCAATCTCAGTAGTGCTTTCCAATTTAGTTTGCATTTCAACCTCAACAGTGTTTGGTAAGTCAGTCTGTATCTCAGCTTCGACATTGTCTATCAAATTGGTGTCCAACTCTGTTTGGGTTTTTGTGGTGGTCAATTATTTCTTAGGCTTCCGAGCCTTGCTTACCTCCTTCAACTACTTCCTCAAATGTTTTACCATTTTCCATAACCTTTTGCAGGTCCTGCTTAGTTTCTCAAACTTATTTTTAGCTAAATTTTCTTCTAGCCTTGTTTCAACAGGTGATGGAGGAGCAACAACCTCATTTTCAAGAATGGTGGTATCAATTTTAGGATTGTCAGTGATGGTATTTTTCTACCTATACTCCGGAGTTTACTTCTATAGGAGTGTCCTAGCTAGGTGAGATATTATTTCCTTTAGGCACCTACACGGTAGGATTAAAAAAGTTGTCCCAGGATGTCTGCTACTTACCTAACTCATGCATGGTGATTAATTTGATTAAACCATGGTGACTGACAACTGCTTGAGGGTTTTTAGCCATTCTCATTTGAAAAACAATGTCATGTAATATATAATTTAAGAAATCAGGAAGATTAACTGAAATCTTTTGTTTAAGAACAACTAATAATTTCAGTTGACGGGGTTTTACCATGTCTTGGCATCCATCCCATGTGATGAATCTTTGGATGAATGCTGCCAATTCCTACCATGGTTGATGTAGAGAGGTAGGGTTAATCCCTTTTCCTTTTCGCTTCAATGGTTCTTCTGGATCCTGTTATGCTGCAATTGCCTCTCATAAAAGAAGGTGCTTTTCGGTCCATCTCTCTCCCTCTGATGGTATTCCAGAGACTTCAGCAATAATATCTTATGTGACGGGTATAATCCTTCCCCTGAGCCTGGTCTTTCCCTCCTGTATGTTCTGTAGGAATTCAATTGCTATCTCTATATCAAATCCTCGCAATTTTTGTAAGTATGGCAGCTAGCAGGCTTGCTGGAGGATGGTGCGAGCCACGTCTAAGATTGGGAAGGTCATAGGTTCATTCTGGAGAGAGTTTCCTCCCATGGATGATTCTTTTTCTTGAGCTAATTTCTCCTTATTTCTGTGTCATATTTCGGTCCTGTTGGTAAGAATGAACACTCTATGCAAGAGAAAAATAAATTGAAGCCTTATGTCATAAATGTAGGTAACTTCATATCTTAATTGCAATGACCCTTTGATCTTATCAATGTATCCAATGGAATTTGTGAAGGAAATTCGCATGCTTAATATTTATGGATAATTACACCCCCTCTCTTGATGTAAGGGTGTCCACGTCCTCAATCACAAGAGAGATTTGATCAATCACGAATGCATACAGGGGAAATGTCAAGGTTTAGTAATCATAGTCCGTACACGAGAATGGAGTCCGTGGCCTTGGAGCTCAAAGAAAGAGGAGTGATTGAGTAATTATGAGTGCATGTAGTGTAAAGGTTAGAATTGGAATTTATCATAAGTGTATCTCATGTGGAAGTGACCAGAGAGGGGAAGAAAGCAATATAGTAATTATTATGATAGGTTGTCCTTCTTTAATAGTAAGGTGTGACGAAAGCATGACTATGATAGATAATGATTGGTGCTTTCATCCCAAAGTTCAAACATGGAAGCATAGCTCGCTTATAGTTACTTATGTGGTAAAATAGTATTATCACTAACTCGAGTTGTGGGTTTATGCTAAGAATGGAAGAAAATAGGAGATAAGGTATATGTAAGAGTAATTGGCTATCGTTGAAACATACTCTCATACCATAAGTAGAGTCATTGCTGCCAGGAGGCATTCATAACCTTGACAGGCTTTCTATTTTAACCCAGAAAATGAGCCAGGATCCTTTATGTAAAAGTAGTTATTCTGCCAATTTTGTGGAGAGATCATCGTGCTAGTGTTGTAGCCAAATAGTCATAATTCCATTCACTAGAGTTGTAGCAGAGTGATCAAGCCTTCTCATGATGAGACCTCCTATCCTTCAAGCAGTTGAGAAGGTCATTACCCTGGTGTGATGGCCATTGTGGTCATGTCACCTACTAAAATCTTATGAACATGGTAGGCTGCCTCGTGATGAGACCCCCTATCATCTCTTAAAAATTTTCATATAAACATAGTACTTCTTTTTGAAAAGTAGGAATTTTTCTTTATGAATAGACCACTGTGCTGGTGTGATGGCCAGATAGTCATAGTATCATTCACTAGGATTGTAACAGAGTGAACAGGCCAGCTCATGGTGAGACCTCATGTCCTTCAAGTAGTTGAGAAGGTCATTACCCTGGTGTGATGGCCATTGTGGGCATGTCACCTGCTAAACCTTTATGATCATGGTAGGTTGGCTCATGATGAGACCCCTATCCTCTCTTTTTTTAAAATTACATGTAGACATAATAGTTATTCTTTGTACATGAAGGGAGGCTCATTAACTCGTTAAGAGTTAAGGATGGTGTGAGAAGTAAAAAGAATGCCAATACAGTTAACACCCCTTATTCCTATTTATTTATGTCAAATGAAAATACTACTCGAGAGTGTAGAAAGATATATCGTTATAAGACTATGTATTGTGTGATAACATATTTGAGCAGGGAATGACTTATCCCTTCATTGCATAGATGTACCATGTCAGCTTCTGGGTTAGATATTTCCATTGTAGTGTCAAAAGATCATCATATTGGTGATTTTATTATTTTCCTCTTCTTCAAGTGCCAATTCCTACTCAGAGATGTGTTTTATAGCTAGGGTGTGGAATGAGGAGGGAATATCGACAAAAGAAAGAAGGATCATGCTTCTTTAAAGAGAGGGGAAAAAAAATCAGTTGTTCAATCCATTTGAACAACAGCTGTTCAATTAGGTAGTCATTCAAAGATTTGAACAGTAAAAGAAAAAAATGCGAAAACATGGTTGTTCAATCCGATTGAACAGCAACTGTTCAATTGAATTGAGCATCATCCATTCAAATATTTGAACAACAAAGAAATAAAAATGAAAAACATGGTTGTTCAATCTGATTGAACAACAACTATTCAATTGGATTAAACAACAGTCATTCAAAGAATTTGAACAACAAAGAAATAAAAACGCAAAAAAATGGTTGTTCAATTCAATTGAACAGCGATTGTTCAATTGGATTGAACAACAACTGTTCAAAGAATTTGAACAACAGAGAAAAAAAATGCAAAAACATGGTTATTCAATTCGATTGAACAACAACTATTCAATTGGATTGAACAAAAATTGTTCAAAGAATTTGAACAACAAAGAAATAAAAATGAAAAAACATAGTTCTTCAATCTAATTAAACAACAGCGGTTCAAATAATTTGAACAACAAATAAATAAAAACGCAAAAACATGGTTGTTCAGTTCGATTGAACAACAGCCGTTCAATTGGATTGAACAACATTCGTTAAAAGAATTTGAACAATAGAGAAATAAAAACGTAGAAACGTGGTTGTTCAATCCGATTGAACATCAGTTGTTCAATTGGATTGAACAATAGTTGTTCAAAGAATTTGAACAAAAAATAAATAAAAATGCAAAAAAACGACTGTTCAATCCTATTGAACAATATCTTGTTCAATTGGATTGCACAACAGTCGTTCAAATAATTCAAACAACAAATAAGAAAACAGAGGATGATGAGAAAGAGGGTACAATTGTGAGTATGAAGAATTTACAAAAAAACAAGAAACTAGGGATTGTAAGTATAATATATACAATATTTACAGATGAAGGTAGAAAACTCTCATGTACTTGAGGTTGTGGGGTTATCACCCCCTCCTGCCACAACTTGGACGGTGGGATCGTTTCGTACCTACTGGCAGAAAGACTCCTTTGTGAGAGGTTTGTGATAGAGGCGCACTCTGTGCCCATCGACTCGAAATGTAGAACCGGACCCATCTATGGTGGTCAAGGTGAGGGTACCTTTGTTGTGTACTTCTTGAATTTTGTATGGATCGTGCAACCTTGTTTGCAACTTTCCCGGAAAATCTTAGAATCTGGAGTCATAGAGAAGTGCCAATCTCTTTTTTGGAATGTTTTATTTTTTATGAGGTTTTCATGCCACTTAGCTCATTGTTGTCGTATGATTTATGTGCGCTGCATAGCAAGTAGTCGTGTTTCATCTAATTCATTTATTTGCTGGAGACTTTTAATCTAGGCCTCCATCAAGTCCTGCCCTACTTCCTGGGCTGTCCTTAGAGTCTTGACTTCGAATTCAATAGGGAAAATCGACTCTCTTCCAAATACTAGACGATACAGAGAATATCCAGTGGTGTTTCTCCATGTTCTGTGATAAGCACATAGGGCCTTTGGTTTTCTAGTGGCCCAGTCCTAGCAATGTGTTGATTCTATTTCAGTAAGAATTGCCTCAAGGACTTTGTTGGTGCTTTCGACCTGCTCGTTCGCTTGTGGGTGGTAAGGAGACATGACTCTATGGATGATATGGTGATTCTTTAGAGTGGTTGTAATTTTATTAACCAAAAACTGTGCCCCTCCATCGATTATCACTTCCCGTGGTAAATCATATTGCAGAAATAGCTCAAAAAAAAAAATCACAGATTCTTATGTGGCTCTTGATAAGGCCACTTTTTCCACCCACTTTGTTACATAATCTGTGGTAACTAGTCTGTATATTTTTTGGTTTGATGGTGGGTTGAATGGCCCAACAAATTCTAGTGCCCATCGTTTGAAAGGTTGTACTACGAATTGTCGTGGTAGTGGCATTTCGTCAGCTTGGCTTGGGCGGCCCATTCTTTTTCAACTATCGCAACCTTGGACATATTTTTTTGCATCTTTGAAAATCGTAGGCCAATAATAAACTAAATGTAATACTTTGTGCCCCATTCTATGATCAATGAAATGTTCAACACAAGGTTCATCGTGACAGGCTCGTAGGATATCATAAATCTCGTCTTCCCGGATGCATCTGCATATATGCATGTTGGCCCCTATGTGGAAGAGGTATCCACTAATCTAGGAGAACCTAGCACTACGTTGTACAATCAGTTTCCGTTCCCTTGATGTTAAATGCATGGGAAACTTTCCTACTGCCAAGTAGTTTTCCACATTTGCGTATCATGGCCTTTTTTCTACTATAGCAAACTGATGTTCGTCGGGAAACTAATCGTTGACTGCTAGTGTGTGATCTATCTTTGGAACCTTGGATAGGAAGTCTACAACCACGTTTTCTTTTCTTGGGCAGTCCTTGATGGTTATGTCGAATTCCTTCAAAAGTAGCAACCAACAAGTTAGTCTCCCATTTTTGATTGGTTTATTTGCTAAATATTTAATGGCAGAGTGATCAGTATATAGGAGTACTTGATAGCCAGTTATATGTAATGTTCCTGATTTTGCAACAAGCAAATTGGAACATTAGATTTTTCTACTTTCACTTAGGAGAGGAACAACTGGGTAAGAGAGCCCATGAACAATAAAAATATGAATAATTTCCACCTTAAGAAGGAAGGGGATCACTTCGGGAGCTGAACTTTACACTTACAAGTGTGAACATGGGCAAAATAGATAAGGACATAGTCAAGTTTGACTAAGTCAACATGCATTCTTGAGGAGGAAGAGATCACCTAAGAAAACCGGTTCAATGTGAACAAGGATCAGCCTAAGACACATATGCAAAATAGATTGAATATCCCTAGTGTGAAAAGAGGCATTGGAGGGGGATTAGTTGACCAAGTCAATAGTGCAGCCACAAGAGGAGGGAAGCAAGCTAGGGCAGTGCAATTTTGAAAGAGGAAGCTTCATGAAGAAGTCACCTAAACATTGTGTGGGGTCCGGGGTGAGGAGGCTCACCAAAGATAAAATGAAAGCATAGCATCAAAGGGAGAGGATTCATGTATTCAGCCATTTTTGTCTAAGAACACTTGCATGCTTCAGCTATTTAACCAGAGTTGTTGCACTGCTTAGTGCAAGGAATTCCTATGCGGGAATTCCATCCTCTCTTTAGATCAGCTTGCTTAAGGGATCAAAGGGGAGTGATTTGAGCTTCATTTCTGTCTTTTTCTTGAGGCCACTCATCTACTTTCAACCACAACACAGTCGCCTTCAGTAAATTTTGTTTTCTATGCATGAGCAGTAGCAGTAGAGTTGCATCCTTTGATTGTATGCTAACCTTTGAGGAGGAGGTGCTTATTTTCCTCCGGGAGCTCCAATAAGAAGGCCTAAGGCCATTCTCTGTATTATTCATAATTTATATGTCATATTCATTTATTTTTAATACATTTTTGTAGTAAACTGCATTATTTTCTGCAGTGCTGCTTTGTACATGCATTTTGCCGGAAACCTTGCCGGGTGTCTTATTTTTACTGTATAAGTGATTAAACCTCCATTTATTTGTTGTATTACTACTATAAAATTCTGATCAAACTTATTCAATCATTTTTTGTAGAAGCCCTCATAAAAATTTTTCTCTCACAATATTCAAAAATTTATGTTTAACAAAGTCATGGGAAATCAATGTTTTCTAGCCTAGTCGGGAAAGGAGGAGTTGTTTACCATAGCTAGAAGAATTATTTTGAGTTGAAATTCAGATAATAGGTCCCTAATGACCCAATATATCATATCCATCCGTTTCCCTTGCTTAATTTTACGTTCATTTCTGAAAATAACCTTTTTAGAGCATAAAATACCCTTTTTCCCCACTCTTCGGATCATGAAACGAAGTAGAAGTTGCTGATGTAGATAAAAATGATCTATATGTGTTTATTATGTATATTTTAAGCTTATTAATCATAAAAATACCGTTATATAGCTTATCCTTTGCAGAGTTCTAGTTCTATGCCTTGTATTGCTGCATTTCCCCACCCGGGAAGGAGAATATAGGCCTAACTCTTACTGAGGTTATTTCATCCTATAGGTTGATGTTATTTTACATATAATGAGCTGATATTCATTTCCATTCTCATGGTTTGCTGAAGTTCAACATTGGTAATAACTCAGGTTATTCCCAATAGTGTAGTTGTTCCAATTTTGGAACATTACAGTGGTATCAGAGCTGCCATCTTGGCTCAGCCTGTGGATTTCAGATCCAATCATAAAATAAGAAGAAGAGGAGAACAAAATTATGGAGATAATGATCTTACTCTTATCCATTTTCAAATCCAAGAAAAACGAAGAAGAGAAATGCATTGAAACTCCAAAAGGGTTTCAAGGAGGAAAGAGTTGCAGTGAGACCTCTAGAAGGTTTCAAGAAGTAGAAGCAGATGCATGCACTTAATGTTCTTGTAGAGGAAGTGAAGAGCAAGGATACCACTTAGAGCATGAAATTATGAGAGGGTATTTGGCAGAATACAAGTGCCAACCTAGGGCTTTCAAAGAGACCCTAGATTTTCCTCAGTTTATTCAACTAAGAGAAGAAAGAAGACCTTGTAGCAAAGAAGAGATCAAAGGAAATAGATTCATATTGTATAACTTTGATGGGTCAACTATAGCAAGAGCTTGCGAAATAAATCTTGAGTAATTCTTCATACTTCATCCAGTGGAAGAGAGGGAGGAAACAAAAGTTGCAGCGCTGCACCTAGAGGGTGAAGCCAATGCTTGGTGGTGCAGTCACTTAAACCACACAAGGGTGACTTCCTTTTCTGAGTTCACTCAAGAGATGATCAGAACCTTTGATGAGGAAATATTACAGGAGAGAAGACCCACAACACCATGGGAGG
Source organism: Pinus albicaulis (assembly GCA_034641835.2). Lineage (NCBI taxonomy): Eukaryota > Viridiplantae > Streptophyta > Pinopsida > Pinales > Pinaceae > Pinus > Pinus albicaulis. The sequence continues at coordinate 830,766,353 of CM076573.1, forward strand.
AGGCAAGTACCAGTGCTTCCATAGCCTTGAGAGAGCAGCCTCCTACATTAGCAGTTGGATCAGCTAGCACATTGAAGAGAGGACCTCTTGCAGCCATAGAAGATGTCCCAAAGACTCACAGAGGTATGCATAAATTTCCATGTCTTAACATTTTAGAAAATTTTGGAAATTTGTTTACATATGGCCTAGGATCAAATGGTATTGCTGAGATAGAGCAGCAGCATTGCACTGCGCTATGCAAGCTTGAAGGGTTCAAGGGAGATTTGAACCATCAACCTCATGTATCACTAATGAGTTACACACAAACCTTGAGGTTGGAGTGTGAATTCTTGGAGGATGTAGTGAACTTTTCTCTAAAAAAAATCATGCAGGAGAAAAATGAGATAGTCAGAACACCCTGGAGGAGGGTTACAACACTGTCAATAAGTAACAGCAAGGAGGCTTTGCCTTAAAGCCACTTGGATCCTTATGGGTTCAAGGTAATAATTGATGAGAGATATTTTCTTGGAGGCCTCCAAGGAGTTTCATTTCAGAATCTCATGAAATGCAAAGAGAAAAATCTGATATAGGAAGATGGTAGCCTCTTATGGAGGAGTGCCAAGATGGAGAATGATAGGAGGCATCCACCAATGGATAGATGGATGTGGATAGAGAGAAAGAAGCTAGAAAGTTACTTGCAACTCTATGATACCGGGCAGCAAGAGGCAAGACTACGTTGGCTACTCTTGAGAGAGTTTGACCATCATGAGACATATCCTTTTCCCAAGGGTATGTGGGAGAAGAGTACTTGGCAGGGTACTTGCATCATATGGCAAGGAGTGTGGGAGCATTATGATGATGTGATCTTTTCACCACATGGGTTGTATGATGGAGGTATGATGAGGCAGCAAATGCATTTGTTGCTTTGGAGGATTCAGAGAGAGCAAGGGTAGAGTTTCTCTCACATTTTGCATTATGTTGCAATGAGAGGAGGTGAAAACATTATGAGAGGAGTCTTTGACATTGAATATGTTAGAGGTTGGATTTATGAGTTGGCAGAAGCCTATTTGCATAGGCCAACAACGCTATCACCATGGAGCTTGAGCTTGTTGATGGAGTGTTCGCAATATCACTTCATATTTGATGCACTTGGTGGGCATAAAGGAGGTGAGATTGGTAGAGTGATGGATGGACTCATCGGTTATCGTGGTATGATCTCCTTGACTTGGATTTCCAAGCATAAGGAGGAGGATTTTCATGCAGCATGTGGTTCATCCCTCTTCATATGCGTATGCCATATCACTATGGAGGATTCATCTATGGATCTTGTCACCATCTTGCTTCCATCACATGGTAATAATTCTGTTTATGCATTTATTGATTGTTCCATACAATATTTGCATGCTCTTACCTTTTCATTGCAGTGCATTGCTCTACAAAGGGGCAATTTTTTCTTTAGGCTCCATGGTCTATTCTTGGCCAGCTATCATGATGGAGACAACCATAAACTATATGATATGGGGCAAGTATGTGGTTACTTCTTGTGTGCTCAATTGACATATTCATCCATCGACTATTTACTAGTGGGTGTGATGACTTATACAGCAAGCCATTTTTCAATAGAAAACTTGCCATACCATTGTCTGAAGCTGCAGTGGGGAAGACTATGTTGTGACCACTTGGGAGACTGTTGGTACTTTCCAGAACTACATAGAACCTTCAGTATTTCTATCATTATGATGCTAATCATGATCCTATGTGCTGATGTTATTCTTGCTTATATGAGGATCATGATTGGAAGAGGAACACATGGAGTTGGCGTGTTCTTGGGGGAGGAGCATCCCCACACTTTCTGCATTACATGCTCTAGGGGAGCATGGGAAGATACATGGCCTCTACAGCAAAATATTTTTCTTTTTATGAGGAGGACCATGAGATGGATGGAGTGCCATATGATGATGGTTTCTTATCCATCATGTATAAGATGGTTTGGGCCAGCTTGATGCATAGCGTTGGGAGAGGGACCTTTGGAGGTCTAGCTTCCTTCTTGCCATTTGAGGGCAACATGATGGTAGCCCAAGATCAGCAAATCCTTTACACTTTTCTTAAGTGGAGAGGAGAGCAGTGTGGGTTAGGCCACTATGTCTACCATGATTAGAATTCCAGCCCACCTACTTTGTCAGAGCTTTAGGTGGAGGATGATGAGTTACCATTTTGGAGGGTGGCTCATTTTGCTTGGTTGATGGCTTGGGGAGGAGAGATTAAAATTCGAATGATAAGTCCCAATCTACACCAGCCCTCATGCTTCAAGAGGATCTTCAAATAGCCCATTGTTGCTTCCATGGATGTTCTACTACGACATAATGTCAGCTATTTAGATAGCTTACACACTTGGGAGGGGCAACTTGGAGATATATTGATTATGTAGCAACTTGAAATTTCGATGATTTATCTTATTAGGTTGCTACAGGGGAGAAGAGGATGCTCTTCAGTCTTATCCTTGTAGTTTCTTGAGGACAAGCAACATTTGGGAGGGGAGGACTGTAATGTTCCTGATTTTGCAACAAGAAAATTGGAACATTAGATTTTGCTACTTTCACTTAGGAGAGGAATAAATGGGTAAGAGAGCTCATGAAAAATAAAAATATGAATAATTTCCACCTTAATAAGGAAGGGGATCACTTCGGGTGCTAAAATTTACACTTACAAGTATGAACTTGGGCAAAATAGATAAGGACATAGTCAAGTTTGACTAAGTCAACATACATTCTTGAGGAGGAAGAGATCACCTAAGCAAATTGGTTAAATGTGAACAAGGATCAGCCTAAGACACATATGCAAACTAGATTGAAGATCCCTAGTGTGAAAAGAGGCATTGGAGGTGGATTAGTTGACCAAGTCAATAGCACAGCCACAAGAGGAGGGAAGCAAGCTAGGGCAGCGCAGTTTTGAAAGAGGAAGCTTCATGAAGAAGTCACCTCAACATTGTGTGGGGTCCGGGGTGAGGAGGCTCACCAAATATAAAAGAAAGGCATAGCATCAAAGGGAGAGGATTCATGTATTCAGCTATTTTTGTCTGAGACCACTTGCATGCTTCTTCTGTTTAGCCAGAGTTGCTGCACTGCTTAGTGCAAGGAATTCCTATACGGGAATTCCATCCTCTCTTTAGATTAGCTTGCTTAAGGGATCAAAGGGGAGTGATTTGAGCTTCATTTCTGTGTTTTTCTTGAGGCCACTCATCTAAATTCAGCCAAAACACATTCACCTTCAGTAAACTATGTTTTCTATGCAGGAGCAACAGCAGTAGAGCTGCATCCTTTGATTGTCTGCCAATCTTTGAGGAGGAGGTGCTTATTTTCCTCCGGGAGCTCCAATAAGAAGGCCTAAGGCCATTCTTTGTATTATTCAGCATTTATATGTCATATTCATTTATTTTTAATACATTGTTGCAGTAAACTGCATTATTTTCTACAGTGCTTCTTTGTACATTCATTTTGCCGGAAACCTTGACGGGTGTCTTGTTTTTACTGTATAAGTGATTAAAACTCCATTTATTTACTGTATTACTAGTATAAAATTCTGATCAGACTTATTCCATAATTTTCTATAGAATCCCTCATAAAAATTACGCTCTCACAGTATTCATAAATTTATGTTTAGCAAAGTCATGGGAAATCAATGTTTTCTAGCCTAGTCAAGAAAAGAGGAGTTGTTTACCATAGATAGAAGCATTATTTTGAGCTTAAATTTGGATCATAGGTCTGTCATGACCTGAGATATGATATCCAGGCATTTCCCCTGCTTACGTTTACGCTCATTTCTGAAAATAACCTTTTTAGGGCATAAAATACCCTTTTTCCCCAATCTTCGGATCATGAAAGGAAGTACAAGTTGCTGTTGTAGATAAAAATTATGTCTATGTGTTTCTTATGTATATTTTAATCTTATTCATCATAACAGGACTGTTATACATCTTCTCCTTTGCATAGTTCTAGTTCTATGCCCTGTATTGTTGCATTTCCCCACCTGGGAAGGAGAATATAGGCCTAACTCTTTATGAGGTTATTTCATCTTCTAGGTTGATGTTATTTTACATATAATGAGTTGATATTCATTTCCATTCTCATGTTTGTTTGAAGCTCAAAATTGGTAATAACTCAGTTTATTCCCAATAGTGTAGTTGTTCTAATTTTGGAACATTACATTTTATAATGTCTAAATTTATTAATAGCATAAATGAAAGGTAGGAACTCTTTTTGATTCACTGTGTATTTTAATTCAGTAGGAGTGATATTTTTGCTGATATAATGAATAGCATAGGGATTTTCTTCTTCTTCTTGACCAAGAACTGCCCCTATTGCTATGTCGGATGCATTTGAAGAAATGAGAAAAGGCAGCTCCCAGTTAGGACCCCGTAAGATTGGTGCCTTTGAGACTATGTCTTTAAATCTACAAAATTAGTGTCACATTTATCATACCAATGGAATTCAACATTTTCAGTCAATGCATACAAGCATGCAGCAATTTGTTAGAAATTATTTATAAACCTGCGATAATACCCTGCATATCCTAGAAAACTACGTACCTCTGTCTGTGTATAAGGTGTGGCCAATAAAAGGATTACCTCTATTTTTTCTGGTTCTATTTAGTGTCCTAGGATTACTCCCTTGGTCATCATCATTAGGCACTTTTCATTTCTTAAACATAACTTGGTAGCAGTACATCATTCCAATACCTTTTCTAGCATTTCTAATGATTGATCAAAGTCATCACCATATGGGGTGAAGTCATCCATGTATATTTCAAGCTCCTCATTTATTAAATTAGAAAAAATGCCAAGTATGGCTTTTTCAAAAGTTGCTAGGTCATTGCATAGTTTGAATGGTAGTACCCTGTAGGAAAATGTACCCCATGGGAAGGTAAAAGTTGTTTTACCCTGGTCTTTGGGGACTATTTGGATTTTATTGTAACCGCTGAACTTGTCAAGAAAGGAAAATAACCACTTCCCAGCCAATCTATCAAGGACCTGATCAATAAAAGGGAGGGGGAAAGTGGTCCTTTTGTGTTGCTTTATTTATTTCTCTGTAATCCACACAGATTCTCCATTTCCCATTCTTTTTAGGAATGACTACCAAATGGGAGACCCATTTTCTTTCTGAAATAGGATAAATGAAATTTACATCCAACAGTTTTTGCAGCTTCTCTTTTACAATATCTTTTAGATGTGGATTTAACCTATGCTGAGGTTGCCGAATGGGCCGAGCCTCCTTGTTAGTATATATTTGATGGGTGCATAACTGAGGGTCTATGCCCTTCATTTCTAGGTAGTCCCAAGCAAATTCTCCCTAATACCTCTATAAAACCTTTATGAGCATCTACCTTTGGTTACTATCCAGATTGCCATTGATATTCAAAATTTTCCCTAGCTCAATCACAATGGGTATGCTGTTGCGTATAGTGGTTGTGGGTATATGTTGATCATCAAGGTCTGCCAACGGATCCTCTTGTGTTTCATCTTCAAGAACTATTTTTAACATTTGGCATTTTAAGTTTCCAGACGTAGATGGTTGATTCATAAAGTTATTGATTACATCGTCTTCAGTTTGATCCTTAAACTCAAGAGCTTCAACTAATGTCAGAGGTGGACGAGTGTTTTGCTCCCAATATGTATGTGGATTCTTGTGAATGTTTACCATGGGTAAACTTGGTTTGGAAGACAAGTAAATGATAATGTTATTTATGGAATCTCCCCTAGCAATGGTCATGCTACCTGTATGACAACCTATGTAAGCATCGGTTGTCGCCAACCAAGGTCGCCCAAGAATCAATCGGTGTCTATCCATCTGATTATTTGGGTTAATAACTAAAAAATCAGTTGGATACTCCCATGAGTCCACAGAAACTAGGATGTCCTGTAATATTCCTTTTGGCCTGATAACTGACCTGTCAACAGTTCCAACAACATAGTTGTGGGTTCTAAAGCTAATATGCCTAGCTTCTCGCGGGTACTTGTCGTTAATATGTTAGTGGCTGCCCCTGAGTCAACCAATGTGTTTGGAAAGGAGTGGCCAGAGATTTGCACAGTTGCTATGGGATTCCCTAGGTCATCATATTTCATGGGGGTTTCCTTACCCAACAATAAATCAGATAGTGCTCCCACCACATGAACAGTGGGTACAGTTTTTGTTCTATTTTCTTGCTTCTTTTCACATAGTTCTTTAATTATCTTGGCATAGATGGGAATGTCTTGTATGGCCTACAAAAGAGGGATTTTGATGCAAAGGTTTCTCAATTCCCCTAGAATATCAAAATCTGGAGAGACCATTGGTCTAGGCAGCGTTAACCTTTCAGGGAATGGAGGTGGAGAAATCCTAAGAGTTTCAAGCTTCCCTTGGTCAACCATTTCCTTTTCTTGCTCTACCTCCATTTCAATTATATTTGTTTTTTTGGGCTCTGTTGGAGTTCCAGATTCAAATTGTGCTGGGGTTGCACCTTCTACTGGTGAGATAATACGTCCAGATCTTAGCCTTAGTTCATTACATTGCTTATATTTAGTTTCAGGGCTTGGATTTTCTACAATCTGAATTAGCTGAACCGAACTATTATTGGGGTTAGGATTGGGTTGGGCTGGTAATTGAGGATGGATGATAGGCTGAGGGTTGTGCTAGATAGGGTATGGAGCTGGTAGTGTAGGTTGATTTTTAATCCCTATCCCTATTGGTAGGTTGATCATTTCCAGATGTATTTACCAATTATGAGGCCAATTTTTCATTTGAGAAGGGGAGGCTAGTCACTGGGCTTGATATGGAGTTTTTTTCCAATAAGGAGGGGAACAAGGAAATCTTGTCCAACTATTCCCTAAGGAGGGTTGTGTTGGCTAAGGTGGTATAGGAAATGACTAATATGGCCAAGTAGAAAAAGGTGTTTGATTATGCGAAGCTGTCACAGGGTTTTGTTGGTTAAATTGTGGAGAAGAAAAGAACGAAGGCAGGTCTTGAGGCATACCTGGTCGTGCTTTCCATTTTCGACACTGGTCCATTAAGTAGACTAGTTTTGTTCCTTCTTCTGCTTCCTTATAAACTTCTTCCAGTCCCAGAAGTGAAGGGAAATGGTCCGTGGCATGATCCTTAGTGCAGATAGCACAGGTTTGAATTGTGTTTAAGGGGCATTCCCTTTGGTTGTGCTTGTTCCGAAAGCGTGGGAAAAATACAGCCAAGTTCTATTCTGCTATAGTTGATTCTGCTTGGCTTGTAGGACATCAACCTCTATTTTCAAAGTACCCAAAATTTCAATTTTTAAATCTTCCAAAATATTACCAAACTCTGGTTTGGTTACATTGCCACTAGACTGCTTAAAATATTTTTTCGTTGGAGTCTCATCTAATTGGCTTATTTCGTGTACTACCCCGAGAGCACCCGATACACAGTGAAATAATATCATCATATTCTTCTTGGTATATTTCCCCTTTTCCCATTAGATTAAGTGTTTCAACCCATTTTTCTTTCATTCCCTTAATCATTGTTTCTTTTAATATGTCTTTGTATAATGCAATATATAGAGACCTTTGTATATTATATTGAAATCATTCGACGTATTCTTCTAATGTCTCATTTTCTTTTGCAGACATATTGAATATTTCATCTTTTAATTCTCGAGTCCAACAATAATGTTGATATTTATTTAGAAAAGTGTTCTTCATTTGGTCCCACCTATCGATGGTTCCTCCACCGAGTCCCAGGAACCAACGTAATGCAGTCCCCTTCAAAGTAGAGGGAAAAGTTTTTCAGTTTCTACAAGTCGGTGGTGTATTCATACCCCCTACATAAGACATCAAATTCAAATATAAATACATCAGGATCTTCCAAGGTCAACCCATGGAAGGTAGGGATGTTTTGTAAGGGAATTTCTTTCATAGGGGCATTAGTAGCATGGTCAACACTGGGATACTCCAATGTTGATGTCTGTCTCTAATTCTCGTTTTGATTATTTTCCATTTAATCAAATATATGCCAGTAATATTCAAGTATCTCTTGTTCCAGAGGAGTAATCTTATCAGGATTGGGTGGCGAATGTGAAGGAAGATTTACAACACTTCCTTGATCTGGGATACCGAGTGTCTTTGTCTCGACCACTCTCTCAAGGGATTCGTGCTCTAGAGGTTCTACTTGTATCGCACCGCTAGTTTCTTCTTCCCCTTCTTGTAAATTGAAGGAACCTCCCTCTCTAGAAGGGTCAATACTTATGTATTCAGTAGTCTAAATGATTCATTCAGAACCTTATATTTAACTGTGAATCTCGGCATGGGTTGCAGATGGTGAGGCTACTGCCTAAGGGAGTTTAGTTGGACTTTGAATAGGAATGGTTTTGGGTCCTATGGATGCCTGGGATTCATCTTTCTTAATGATTTCGTCTATATATGTTTTTCTACCAAGGATAACCGGTCCTTGGGTTTCGTATACTTTTGTGGATGATTTTGATTTGTTTCTATCCTTTTATTCCTAGTCATAAAACAAGATCACCTATTCTACTACCCTTTGCACAATTGCTGAGAAGTGGGTTAGAGAGCAAGAATTTTTCTTGCCGATACAAAGGTTCTTACCTCTCATTTTTAATACCCAATTATTTGCAGCAACAGAGAAAAATAAATGAATGATATCACTCTTAAACACTCTCCCCGGCAATGGCGCCAAAAATGTTGGTTCACAAAGGTGACTATTATAGGCAACCTCTATGCTTCTCATTCAATTGTCAACTGAGGGTAAGTATTTTTATTTCAAGAGTGTAAGCACAGTATATGAAAGCAATATGAAGAACAACTACTCTATATTATCATGGAGAAGGTTATCTAGTTATCGAATTTCAATCAACTTAAAGAGAAATGGAATTATAAAATGTCGCTAACTATTATGTCTAAATAAGCTCAGCGTGTGCAACCTACGATTTGAATAGCACACTGATGAATTGAACGGAATTCCTACTGAATTGAACAACAACTTTAATGAATTGAACATCAACTTCTTATCTAATTTTGCAATGGAATTCTCTTTGCAAACTAACTAGCTAGCATCTCTCTGCATCAATTAACAACTAGACGCCTTACAGTAATGATGGAAATATATAATTCTCACGATGTATAGCATTGAACAGTAGTCATTCTAAAGCTCACAAAACAAATATAACTATGTTGAGAAATGATGAAAACATCTAACAGCTATGAAAATAATTATTGCAAGCCAAAAAGCAAGAACAAAAAACGATCTTAATGAAATAGGAAACTGCAACATCATATGTTTATAATTTAACAAGTGTAAATATATCTCACAAAATGCATAAGATAACTGAACATAAATTTTATAATTAACGTAAAACACAGAGATTAGTGAAGAAACTCCTAAGGCTGGGCCCAAACCACCAAAAGTATAACGCGACAGAAAACTCAGGAAATGACTATTCAAAACACCAAATTTATTTATTAATCGAAGGTTAAGACATGAACATAACTGGACGGTTCTTTCCTGATACGTCTATTACAGAAGAGAATTACTATTCAGCTCCCCCTTTTTTGTTGTTCTTCAGCCTTTTTAAAGGCAATTTCACTCAGTGGAATGGTATTTTCCAAACGAAAACCCACTGCTTGTGGATGTCGTTTGAGTTCTTCAGACGAGGATCTATCATTCCATATTTTTTCGGTCCCTAGGGGTCATTGTGATTTCATGAGTCTCTGTCTGTCAGCTGTCTTTTGGTCATTGTCGATTCAGCTACTTTGTTTTATTGAAAATAAATATGCAATAAGTCAAATTCCTGTTGTGTAAACATCATTTTTACCGTTAGTCCATTTGTCTTGATTTTACATTAATCCTCCTTTCCTTTACTGTTAAGATGAGGAAAAATTCCTAAAAGTGTATGATAATTCGAAGTAAAGATGGGATGAAAACATACCTTATTTTTGGCCTAACAGTTAGCACATATCAATTTGTCTTGGGATGGTTTTATATTTCTGGGTTCTCTTTTGTCTTCTCCAACTCAATTTAGCAGTCACTCTACATCTTTGACTTCACCAGCACATCAAGAAGTATCTTCCACAAGAAAACCAGTCACTATAAGTCCTCGGGAAGAGGTGACTCAAACATATGTTAGAGCTAATAGGATTTTGTTTGCTCCAGAAATTTTTGAAAGGGTGAAGCCTACATGAGGGAAAGAAACATCATCACATCATGAGGGACCATTTCAGCTTGAGGAACAAGTTCATCTTGACACTGATATGGCAAATTCAGAGGTGCATGAGGAGAAGAAACAAACATAGAAAATCATCATGCAGAAAGAGGCTAGGATTAGAGAGCTCATAGACAGTTTGTCAAAGGAAAATTTCTTCGACTCATTCTTGCAACAGGAGAACATGCAGCTAAAAATAAATCATGTGCTCTTAAACAGTCCTAGAGCATATTTGAGAAAGGATTATTCCAAAGTTAAGGAAATTTTTGATGTTTATGATTCATAGGATCAAGAAGAACAAGTTAAAGCAAGGATACCAAGAATAATAGGTCTCAAGAGAGCACTTCAGTAGCAAAAAGAACCATCTCCACCAAAAGGTCAAATGACTATTGATGAACTCATTTTGGAAGAAATTGAGAAAGACAAAGCAGGTAGGTTAGATAGGGTAAATTTCCACTTGGAAAAGCTTCTTAAGAGAAAAAAAATAATAAAAAATTAAAAAGACACATGTCCATGCATTATTATACAAGGAACACAGTGTCCCAAATCAGAATCAAGCAAGTGAAAAAGAAGTTGAAGCAAACCCTAATGAGGTGAAAAGATAAGGATAAGCTTGAATTGCTGGCTGAATACTCCCTCATAGATTGAAACATCATCATCTAGCTTCATGGAGCAATTTTGGGTATGTTTTGAATATATTTTGTGAAATTTTTCATTTTTGTGACTTTTGGCTTAAATAGGGATATCAGTTTAGCCAAAAGTACAATGCCTTGGCGCTCATCTTTTTCCTCAGACCTCCAAATGGAAAAAAAATTTGATTGATGGATATATAATGACTTATACATGTCATATATGTACTTTTGGTGCCTTATCAGCAAACTGGATGGGAGAAAATGCCCAAAAATAGGTCAAAAAGTCACTTTCCACCACTATTTTGGACTAAGTGTTGCGCTTTTGGGAGTAACTTTGAAAGAATGTCTTTTTCTCTATATTGAAGTGTCAAATTTGTGTTTTTGAGGTGTATAAAGAGAAATAAACATCCTCAAAGTTCCATTGGTACCTTCAGAGCTAGATTTGTAATTATGGAAGGCCCTCAAAAGTCCTCTCAAAGGTTGGCACTGCGCTTTTGTCTGGTGGCATTGCGCTTTTGCAAGTGGCACTGCACTTTTACCTGTTAAGTGAAATTTTCGAGATTTATTCAATCAATATTAGTTTTTATGATGTAATTTATCTAGTTTCGTGTTGAATTGATGTAATAGAAGGTAAATTGTCTTGTTAGAGTCATTTTGATGTAATTTTAGACCTCATTGATGAGTATCAGGTCAGTCAAAGTCTATAAGGAGGATTTTTTTTAACGTCCCTAGTCATTAGGGTTTTGTTGAGAAATTCATGTAAGTTGTTACTTCACGAAGGGGAAGATTTTTTGGTCTAAATTTATGTGGTTTTCAGTCAATCTAAGGTTGGACATAAGAGAGTGGAAGTCTTGTAGCTTGTACTTCATCATTTTTATAGGGAATCAAAGGATAGCTGAAGCTATTATTCAAGAATTCTTGTATTGTGAGTTTGTGATAATTTTTTCTCTCTATTATAGATTTATATGAATGGTAAATTAGTCTCCTTACCATATCCTTTCTCTTCAGTGATTTTCCTTAGACGTACTAAACATAATTCTTTTGATTAAGCATTGTTTTATTAGGAAATTCATGTTTTTGTATTTTGTCTTCTTGAGAAATGAATTCACGGTATACATGCTCATTTTTATTTTCATGCTCATTCAAACCCTACAATACATAGATAAACCTTTAATATATCACAAAAGCATACCTACCATGCTCCTCTATATCTCTTGCAACTAAAACATTTTAGTTTTGACCTAGTTCCTTTATTTTCACTCCTAATCTAGCAAAAAAGACCTAAATATTCAAACCCTACATGAGCTAAACTATATAGCCTAAAATCCATCATTGTACCAGTCAAATCCTTGGATGTGATTTTCATAGAGAGAGCCCTCTTTGGTTTGGTAGGGCTAGCTACCAAACTAAAAGCTTGGTTAGAGGTTACCTCCGTCAATATCCTTTTAGGCTCGGGACATTATGGAGGCTAACAGTTGGTGTACAACCTTCTTCTTGAATAAAGCGATTAGGCCTATGTATTTTTCGATCAAAAATTTCACCCTCTACATAAATATATAAAATTATGTATAAATAATAAAAAAATGTGAACAAATGTACAATGTTTTTTTTAACATAAAAAAAAAATTATATAAATAATTTAACAAAATATTAATCATGATAATAAGATTGAGATTGATGGCCACCTCGAGATGGCAGAGCACCATCATGCCGAACCGGAGATGGTTGAGAACCAACATGGCCACCCATTGATTGGTCACCAGGAGAATGTATACCACCACCACCACGCTCATGCGACGAGAGTGAAGCTTCATAAATAAAATAAAATTTATAATCAATTCAAATATATATACATATACATACATACATACATACATATGATTCTACCTATTTATCATTTCAAAGTGTATATATATATATATATATATTAACCATACCACGATTGCATGAACCATGGCCCTCCACTGATTGAGTAGATACTATTTTCCTCCAAACTCCTAAAAAAATGAAATTTATTAAAAATTAATTTAACTCACTAAATTGATAAAAAATCAATTCCATACATGTATACACATGTATGTGCATAATATTATATTCAAATATCATTTAAAAACTTGCACATTTAATATAAATACCATGAACATGATAGACATCCCCCAATCCATGATCCCCCTCGCTCATAGATGCATGAGACTCTATTGATGTTCACCTCGAAGAATCATGTGGCAAATGATTATTCGTGATATATATGGATATCTACAGATACATAGATACATGATGTTTAAAGCCTTGAAGAATCAGGTGGAAAATTATCTTCCACGAAATATATGGATATATATAAATACATCTAGATACATGATGTTTAAAAATCTATCTCATGCATTTACAATTATTTTTAAAATTATTATTTAAAAATATTTCAAAAGAATTCAAAAAATTGATGTAATTTACACAAATTTTGGAGCACAACTTGAATAAAATTGTAAAACACAAAAATTTCAAAGCACAAATTGATGTGTAAAACTCACTTCACTATTTAAACAAAAATTTGTTGAAGTCGTGCACATTTTGAAAATTAAATTCAAAAATTTCTAAAACATGAAGTTCACCAAGTCGTGCTTCCATAGTGGGTGCACATTTTGAAAATTAAATACAAAATTTTCTAAAACATTAAGTTCACCAAGTTGTGCTTACATAGTGGTGGCACACTTGGTATATAATTGAAAAAATCACATGGTCATTAAAAACGACACATCTATAACTAAAAAACGCACAAATATCAAAGATATCTTAAAATGTCCATCAATAATTTTTTATGGAGAGAAGCTTCTTAAAAATTATACATCTTTGACAAAAAAATCTTGAATTGGCATTTCCCCATTCGATAGATCACTATTCATCCTATTAACATCTTCACAATGTCTTATACTAAATGATTGAAATTGTCTAACAATATTTTTTGTTTTCCATGCAATTGTTTTAGCCTCTCCTTCTTAACTTGGTATATGCCTTTCATCTGGTTTCACAGAAGTTTGGAATTGGTTAAAAATACAATTCCATTGGATCCATAGTCCATAGCTATTCCCAAGCCTTCTATCAATGCAATATAATATCCTTCATTGTTTGTTGTTCTTCGAGGTTAATTCATTTTCCTTTGGAGGACTTTGTTCATCTCAATATTGCATTGAACATATGTAATCATTGTGTGCCTTAGATTGGGATAATGAAAAACATCTATGCATAATGTCCATTTTTCAACCATGTTTAGTGGGCTTTTTAATCCCTGAAAAAAAATCAATATAATATTAATTCCATTTATTGAAAATGCCTTATTTTATGGGAGAAATGACATACATGGTTTCCAAAACCACTAGGACCATGCCTGCATTTAGCTAAAAGTTTTATAATAGTTTATAAAAATTAAAATGAGTAACAACACATCCTAGCCATTATGGTTGGTGAGGTGATAGTGGACCCCTACAAGGTCTATGACATGTGATTGTAAATTAATTTTGGAGGTGTACGGCGTGTAAATGAAAAGTAATTTTGGATTAGATTATTGAGGATAAACATAGATTTGAAATGAATATGTAGAATGCTTGTGGGTAAAACCATTACCATATTCTCATGCTTTCTATCCAAACAAAATAATGAACTGAAAACCAAGAAGATGAGGGATATCTTGAAGTAGATAATTGCCACATATCTACAACAAGTGCAACCCCACAATATTTTTTAATATTGTGATTGCAATGCTGAGGAAGCTAATTGAAAAGTTTTGTATTAGATTATGAGGATTGAAACATTTTTCAAATGAATAGATAGAGTGCTTGTGTGGTAAACCCATCTTTGTATGTAGAGTTCTTGTGTGGTTTAAACTCATCTTCATTTTAGACCATATTCTCATGCTTTCTATCCAAACAAAATAGTGACATGAAAACCAAGAAGATTAGGGATATCTTCAAGTAAATATAGAAAAATATTTTAATTTGTTGAATGGTAGCTGACATGTAATCATGTACCAAATCATAGGTGGTTTATTTTAAGTATTCTCCCTTCTATGATCGTTATTATCCACATAGAAATGAAGGTAGATTGATGCATTTTAATCAATTATTCAATGATGACTATAGACTAGTAATGACTTTGTTATTGGAGTTAGAAATTGATAATTCTAATGATTTTGCAGAAGGAAATTATTTAAGGGGTTAGGTGTTTGAGATAACAAGAGAATATATAGAAAATTTGTTGACCATAAATTCACTACCTACTATTAGATATATTATATGTGTCCTAAAATGAAAATGTAACTAGAGGTTGGAATAAAGGTTGATGGATATATTCATTGCAACAATGTTGTTCATAATTAGATAGAGAAATTTTAAGGTAGCCCAACTAATCAAAGTATTGTTCATTTATATATAGAGAAATTTTAAGTTAGCCCAACTAATCAAAGGACTGATTTTGTTTTAGACTGCGAGTGTCTTAGATTGGGTTGTGAGCTATCATTTTTTTTACTAGCAGGTTCTCGAATTAGGTTGTGATATAACACTGGAAGAGGCAAAAATCTACATGTATCCAATATTTGATGTTTATTTTTTCTCTGTGATGATGAAGAATAAGGGAAAGGGTCATAATTTCAGACAAAAAATAAACATAAAATTTGAGAAAATATTTCGAGCTTCTCAAAATTTGATTCATCTCAAAAATTAAAATACATTTATACTGTTATGTTAAAACAAGAAACCATTTTCAAATTTGAAGAATATACACAACCTCACAATTATAAGTGGAATTATAAACATCACTTATTGAAGCAGTCACAACTAATAAATTTTTAGTAGATTAGCCAGTGTTTGAATAAAACGTGGAAAAAAATTACTTAATTTTAAATATAATTTAAAATATTACTTTAGCTTTAAAAAATTTTATATCGAAAAAGTTATCACACATAAATCTATAGCTGGAGATTTTCTTTGCTACCTTGATATCTCTCGATCTTTTTCCTCTATATTGAGAGTTCATACCTTTGAGTTTCACCAGCCTGATAGACACAAACCTACTATTTTATTGATTATAACCTGCTCAAACATTTTTGACATTACCGAAGTAGTCATAAAATGGGGGATTCCGATCGACTCACACAAGTCTCTTAAAAACCTAATTCAAAATACAAAAGTACATGAGATTCATGTGTTTTGTCTGCTATATCTGATAGACAATGAAATCATGTTGTCTTTTATTGGATGATATCCACTTCACCTGCTCACCCATATGGAAGGGTGGCTACTTCAGTCAACAATATCATATTTCTACTAACAATCATATATACCTTTTCTTCTCAACTTGATACAAACATATATCTGTCAACAACTTCAAATTTCCTGAAAATGATCTTACAGTAAAGTAATCTAGGGGTCTATGTATTTTATAAATAAGTATGAACCTAATATTCTTATGTCAGTCCCACTATTTTTAAAACATGTTTCCTCAAATTTCATTTACGATTTATATTAATTTGAAGTTTGAACTTCTATTTATTTCATACCATTTTGAGAAGAAAGAAAAAAATTGAAATATAAATTAATTGATATTTGATCCTTTTATAAAATAGCATTGTTTGATGATTCTAACTCTGTGGTGATTTTTAAGTATCTAGTGGGAGATACATAGCTATAAAAAACATATCAAAGTGTTGATAATAGCCAAGGATCATGGCAAAACAAGCACGAGATCATGATTGAATCTCAATTGTTCTTCAAGACCAGATTGGGAGAGAAAAATATAATAAATCACCCTCTGGTTGGAAACAACATTGGGATTGGTGAATAAATAATTGTGGAATATAAAAATGAGATTTAAAGAGTAAAAACTAAGCTTTTTTCAAAAATCATAGGCTATGGGATTTAGCATAACCCTAAAAATTGGACGCCATTTTTAGAAAGTCTACAATGGGAAAAAAATAATAAATTTCCCTTCCTAGGAAAGATGGGGGGCTGTTATTCTAGGGGGAATAAAAAAATCTCAGCATGGGGGAGAACCAACGGTGGTGGTTCATGGTTCAGTGGAAAATCAATATTTCCAAGTTAATTCGGCCAAAGAGTTCAGTGCACATACTATGCCTTACATCTGGCTGTTAATTTTCTGAATTGTTCCTATGTGTTTGATATAGAGAAGTAATTGGTTGTTCTAGGCTCATAGTAATATTTTTATTCTAATTAATCTGGTAGTTATATATCATTTGATACGTAGATTATTTTTAAAGGATTATAAAAACTGTATGCATTGTTAAAATGTTTTAACTGGTAGGATGTGATAGCAAGATTTATTGTTGATTGGTCCATTAATAAATAACGTGTTAATTGTGGCATACATAGTAGGTAGGAAAATATTTTAGAATTGTGGCATACATAGTAGCTAGGAAAATATTATAGATTTTTGTGATAAAATAATGAGTCTGATGCAAGGGGTTCAATGCAAAAAGGGGAGTAGTTGTGTGTTGTGTAAATTCCCTTTAAACCATTATTGAATTAAGTTATACTTGTAACATATTTCAGTTATGGGTATACGTAAGTCGACTGAGTGGAGTAACTCCCCTGAAGGTTCTGTAAATAATTAGCTTTTAAATATTAAGAAAAATGGACAGTAGATTTAGGAGAAACAGTTTAGTAGAGGGTGATATTCATATAGGACATTGATTCTAGAAAACCGAGTCCCTTCTGACGCAGAACCTTCATGAGCTAGTGTGAGGGAGAAATAAAGAGTGATGAAATTAATAGTTTTCCAATAGCGACCACAAAGTTCCTAGCACGAAACTATCCCAGGGGCACAACCTAATGTATTCAAAATGTTTGCAGATAATTACAGGACCTAGTGGCTTAAATGCACAGTTAATATAAAAACTCCAGTGACTACTTAAGAAGAATTGCGAGATAACATATAAATAAATAAACCCAACACTAGATGCCTTATGATCACAACTAAAGAAAAAAATAATATTCCATATATTATGAACAGGAAGATGTAGTGTTCAAATTCAAAAAAACAATATTGAAGCAATAACAATTTAACCATATAATTATGATAGGAAATAGCTTGGTGTTTTCATACTACCACTCTCATGAGGGAAAAAAACTATTTTGCCATTTAAACAATAATAGATACATATTATGCCAGTTGTTCCTCATAAGGATTTGTTTCATAAAAAATATATATATATACAACACAGTCCAATCGAAAACCATGAGGGTTTCTTCGAGGCACAATAACTAAATATCAACCACTCTCCATTAATTCCTATGAATATTAATATAATTTGTTGGCCGAAATTTACTTCTTCAGGTTTCAAATTTACATGATTTTTTCCATCAATACTACCATGAGCCTGAATATTAGAGTACTGCTCAACCTCAACATAAATGATTTCTAGTGCACCAAATTAGAACAGAAAATTTGGTGGGGGCCATTTCTGATGGGCTACATAATCTTCCATAATGTAAGCTCTTGGATAAACATCAGTAAAATCAGAATCATTTGAATAGGAATAGCAGGGGATATGTTGGGTGTGGAGCCTAATTATCTTGTTTATTTTTTATCACAGCGTTGGACCCCAGTACCTTACTGCCCATAATTAAATGTTGCCTACGGGGTCCAGGGGGGGTAGGTGCAACTTTATGGAGCCCCCCTCCTGGCAGGGGATTTCGGGGGCAGTGCCCCCGAAGCTAAAAACAGATGTAAAATTTCCTAGTAAAACTATAGTAATTTCTAGTCAATCTGGGCCATTCATTAGGCGGATGATCTGACGGTATAATTTATGTTTAGTTTAGGGTTTTTTTCCCTAGAAGGAAACCCCTCGCTTGTATGAGGGTATTTTATTGCGGTTGTGTATTGCATGTGTATTCTCGGAGTGAGAAACAGATAGGGAGACTGTGAGAGAGAACAGAGGATATTACAGCGGATCTGTTGTAGGTTGTGTCTCTTCATTTTGTTGGACAATAGAAAGGAAGGACTGGATGTTCGAGGTGGACGTAGCCCAAAATGGGTGAACCACATATATCTGTGTCTCTCTGGTTTTATGTGTTTTGTGTGCTTGTGTTTTCTGCATATTTTATGTGTTTCATTGCTCTATAATATTTAATTTTCTAATAGGATATATGTTTTTATTACAAAATATGGTATGAACAATGAATTGTTGATCATGATCTCATTGGAAAAATGAATTAAAATAGAGACACGACCAATAATTAATAGATCAAAATTTTTAAAGAAGCAGTTATGAGTAAATCTTCCTAAGTATGTTAGCCATCCATCTCCAGCTGCCATCCGCAGAGAGGTGTGGAGAAGTGTGGCAATGCAGATAAGATTTTTCAGCCACCTCACTAACTTTATAAGTTCAGGAATCGATCATATATATTTTTTGGTATAGATCAAGTAATTTTAGTAGCTATAGATCATATAAGTGTGGACCCCTCAAAGAGAATGCCATTTATACGAAACAAATGGAACTAACAGTAGTAGGTGAATTTTTTTCAGAGTAATAAAGTCATTCTTGGTTTTAAACATGTAATTCCAATGAATCTTTGCCGAAATCAGACCAATTTAATAAAAAAAATACATACGTATAAATGCGATTTTTGAAAAACAAAATAGTATAACTTTAATTGTAATTTTCTTCGAATTGCATAGTTAATTATGATTTTTCTAACAAAAACTAAAATCTTGGCATGGCATTGACTTACCTGGAACCAAGATGAGGAGACAAGGATATGAGGATACGAGGATGAGCACGAGCAAACTAAATGAGAATGCTGAGGGCACAGAGCAGAGGAGGATGCTGAGGATGAGCAGACGAGGAAGCGAGGTCCCGAGGCATCCTGCAAAAACCCTACAAACACTACCAAAAAAATGAAATTAACATGGATGATAAAGCCAATAAATATAAAAACTATAAAAAAAACCCAAAAACACACCTCCTAGTGCTCTCCAATGGTCAAGAAATGCTACAAAAAGGTCATGTTAAACTGAAATTACATAAAATCTTTTTGCGATCTAAGGGCCGCTATATTTATAAGAAAAAGTTCGGCTGAAATTTTAATGTTGGTTTTTCTACCTCCTACTAAAAAATTAGTTATCGTTATTGTCAACGTAAATGGCAAAATAAGTTCGATATACAGCATAAAATGTTCGACTAAACATAATTTTAAAATTTCGGCCGAACTTTTGGGAGAGAAATTTTCAGGCGCGTTTCTTACGAAAGTGAAACCCATCTTCATACATTCTCCCTCATGTTAAGTAACATAATTTTGTATCAAAATTTAAAGAGATATATAGTAATTAAAAGAAAAATATAGAAAGAAAAGACAAATATATGTCTAATTACAAATATTTTAATATAGTATTTTTAATAAAGTATCTAAATATCCATGTTAACTAATATATTTCGATATCAACTTCATATATATATATATATATATATATATAAGGAAGAAATAGGAATTCAATATATTTAATGTTACTCATAAAATATTTTAATGTTTAAAAGAATAAAATGAGCTATTGTGTAGTTCATTCAATTTTTAAATATAATTAATATTGATATCTATTTCAAAAATATTTTAATGGGATAGTGTGGAGAATAAATAAAATATTTCAATGTTAACAATGTATATATCATATATGGTTAATAAGATACAAAATTTAAATACATTATACAAAGTAATTAAAAAAATAACTTTGTATGGTTAAAGTATTTTAAGAAATATTATAATTATAGGTTTTGAATCATTTTCAAATATATTATTATCTAATTTTTTCTAAAATATAGCAATGAGTTGGTAGAATTTCAAGTTTAAGCCAAACAGTCTACACGATCCAAGTGCTAAACAAAATTTTCAAGACATTGAATCCATTTATACATTCAATAAAACAATTTAAATAATTAAAAATGACATGTTAGCTTATATATATATATATATATATATATATATATATATATATATATATATATATATATATATATATATATATATATATATATATATATATATATACATATACATATACATATACATATACATATACATATACATATACATATACATATATATAACCAATACATATCCATCTTAATCTTATGTTTGGAATCAAATATCTTGAGGTTTAAATATTTTTTCAAATTTACTATAGAAGAAGTGGATGAGAAAAAATTGAATATCATTCCAAAAATGAAGAGTCCAAAATTAATTTTAGAACACTTTCACTCTCACTTATTTTCACTCTAATGTAGAGGGTGGTGGATGATCCATCTTAACCCCTTATAAAAAATGGTATTAGTAGGTCCCTTATAAATAGTCATGGATGGATGATATTGATATTACTTCATTGTTATTTCAATTATTGCAGATTTTATTAAATAGGTTACATTCTATGTCATCTACTAGATTAACATGGATTTATGCTCTTTTATGAGGGTGCTCGATAAATCCAGAGATAAGATTGTATTTATGTTGTCTTATAAAAAAGGAATTCATTTTTTTTTTTTAGTTTGGTTAGCATTTGTAATGCATTATTGTTTATAAGGGACTTACTAATTTCATTTTTATGGATATTTATTATATCATATTATGATAGAAGTGTATGAGCAAACATTGAATATCATTCCGAAAGGGGAGAGTGTGGAATCAATTTTAGTAAATTTTCACTCTAGCTTATTTTGTGGGATGTTTCATACCAAGGTATTTTGATGAGATGGAGTTGAAAAATCTAACTATATGTGGTTAATATTTTCAACATTTTTTACTTATAATTTTTGATATATTATGTGTACATTAGGGTTTGCCAATGTTCCTAGAATTAGTTCTAAATAGGTAAGTTTGGAATTTTTTCCATAACCTATTTTGTAGAATCTTGCAAATTGTGAAATTTGAGGAGATGGAGGTGGGATCTCTAGGTACATCTAGTAAGAATTGCAAAAAAAATTTCATTAAACACTTTCTGAGAAATTTTCTATGCAAGTTAGGGTTCTTGAATACTCTTGAAATTTGTTTCAAACATATTGGTTTGGGATCTTTTCTATAGACTATTTTATGGGATGTTTAAATCAAAGAAATTTTGAGGATATAGAGGAGAGATATTGATCCAGGTGGATATCAGTGGCCACCAACCTATTCCATTTGGACCTACAACATCAATTCTTTTAGTTTTTTAGCTTCAGCACAACTTACTATTTTTACCAGGTTTTCGGGTCGTGCACTCCCGGAGCCGTTTTTGGGACTTAATGATCCAGATGGATATTGGTGGCCACCCACCAAGTCCATTTGAACCCCCACCATCTGTTCTTTTAGTTGGTAAGTTTCAACACTATTAGCACTCAGAATGAACCTCAAGGATAAGAAAAGGCAACTCTGAGGTAACCACAGACCAAGCTTTCGATCTGGCATCCGGCCCTGCCAGACCAGAGAGGGCTCTCTCTTGGCCAACAAAACATGGCTAAAATAACTGAATCTTAGGCTAGCTATGAAGAATAAGGATTTGATTCAAAATTGTTGGTTGAAAACAACAAGAGAAGGGACTATTGGGCTATGAATTTGGGGCTAGTTTCTGCCGGCAAACTTGGGGCAAAGTAAGTGCAATGTACAGCCAGCTTAAAGATGTAATGAGAGAAGAAAAGAAGGAAAATACCACTACCGTGTAGGAATTAATCAGGGGATGGATCTACAGTGACAAATTTAGAAGAAAGAGAAGCACCAGGTTACTCAACAGAGCATCTAACAGAGGATGGATTCTGAAAACATAACCACTACATCAAATAACATAATCATTGTGAAAGGAGCATCATGCATGAATGGATTCCTAAAACTTCCCTTATAGAATTTTGTAACCAAATTAGCAGAAAAAACAAAGCATGGAAATGAATTTACAAGAAAAACATGTTGCACATTAAACACCGTGATGAATCCCAAATTTAAAGAGCAGAAAAAGATTTATTAAAATAATATTCGAGGAAAACTTTACACAGTCCAATAGCAGCCTCACTCTGCTACAAAAATCAAACCCTTACACTCTAAAATTCATCAAATATATACAATTTTCTCATCCCTGTAATAAGGGAATTGAGCTCAACCATCTTCTTCAAAATAGAATCAGTTACATTAAATTTGGACCGAATTTCTGAAATTAGGTGTCAAATATGAACTCGTATCTCCTGAATCATAGTACCTGTTACAAAACTGAAAGAGGTTTTGGTAGAAAAGGTCATTTTGGAGAAAAACCTCTCTCAAATTTTGGAAATTCGTTTCCAGTTGCTTTGAATTTGTGCCACAAATTCATCTCTAAAACAGAAAATCATTAATGGAACCAATTTCTGAAATTAGGTGTCAAATATGAACTCGTATCTCCTGAACCATAGCATCTGTTATAAAACTGAAAGAGGTTTCTATAGATAAGGTCATTTTGGAGAAAATTTTCTCTCAAATTTTGGAAATTCGTTTCCAGTTGCTCGAAATCTCTGTCGCAAAATCATCTCTAAAACAGAAAATCATTAAAAATTTAAATCTATAAAAATGAGCTATAAAGATCTAGTCAAATATTCCAATTCATGACACCTATGAATAAACTGAGAGAGTTTTTTTTATATGGCTCATGGTTAACAAAAACCTCTTTGGGTTTCTCAAAATTACTTTCCATATACTGTAACATGACACCACACTAAAATGACTAAAACAATAAAATAACTACAAAATTTGTTTTGTTTTAATGTAGGCTTCAAATATCACTGCATATCTCCCACATAGTAACATTTATGCATAAAATGAAGGAGGTTTTTGTTATTTAGTATGTGATGGACAAAAACCTCTTTTTTCTCTTGTAAAATTTCTGTCCAAATTGATTTTTTAGTAAACTTGTCCCTGTGTGCAGTAACTGACCTCAAAACATGCATAAGCAAGAATCAATCATTCATTTTGATCATATCTTTTGATCCAAAAGCCGGTTACAAGAGTGTGATATACCGTTGGAAATATTTTTCTGAGCTCCTTCTGATGGAAACATTTAATATATGCTTTGCACTGAAGATCATGTGAAAAACATCTAACAAAACTAGACATAATAAAACCCATTTTGATCCCTGGTGATAGGCTGCAAAGACTGGAACTAACATCGGCCTTATTAGGGATGGCAGCTACTTGGAGGTGTCAATAACACCGTAGACCAAGTGTCTCATCCATTGGGCAATACAGTCAGCAAAACTCTGTAAACCCAAAAAACTCATACCAATCCAAAAACATATACATACTGCAATATGTACATAAACCAATACCGGAAGCTGAAATGTTGCTTTGGGCAGCTTATTTATGCACAAACCTACCCTACTTTGCAGCAAAATTTATAGATCAAGTAATTTTGTCATTCCAGACCAACCAATCAAGTAACTGTGACAAGGATGCTGCTTGGAAGTGCCTGAACCAGGACACAACTGGAAATGCTGATAGCCATACATGCACAAAAGGAGTCTGGCTATATAAAAGAAAATCTGGCTTGTTATTCAAACTGAATTTTTTTCCTTATATGCCACAACAGGATCAAATAAACTAGACTCTTTTTGCTGGCCCAACTCCTCAATACACGATTCCAGCTACAAATTATTAATGCAAACATACAAGGGCAGCCTTACCTTTCCTTCCTTCTGCTAGAAAAGGTCCCCAAAGAATAGGACTTGACGGTCCAGATCCTGGGACTGTATTTGGGTCTCCAATTCAGTTAGATATTCTTCAATTTTGATGGCAAACTCTTGAAAAATTTTGAGCTTAAATTCATGGCTACATCAACAAGACTTCAAATAAGAAGAAAGAGATGAAGCAAAGTTCTCATCTACCTCATCATCTGTGCACATATCTTCCCATTCTCTAAAGCCTTGAATAGAGGGCACCTCTATTTTTAATTCTTCCTCTTTCTCCATCCATGTTTCCAGAAAGATACGACACAACTCTACAAATGACTTAATAGATCTGACAGGAAAATTTTCAATCCATTGTCTACATTTTCCTTGAAATGAATCATATAACAATCTAATAAAAACATCCTCTTTTTTTACTCTAAGAGATTCTACAAATGTTTTAAAATTTGGTACATGTTCAAGAGTCGAAGCCAGATCTTCCCCATTGAATTTAGGGCCATTACTCAAAATATATGCATCCTTTGGTAATTGATTAGTAAAACCAGGAAGATTAGAAAAATAAATACATGAATACCTTGAACAAATAGAAACAATAGTTGAGTCCTTCATTTAGCCAGTGGAGCCACCATCAATACTTTGAAACTCAGGATTTCGAACATTGGAGTCACCAGGTAGATGATTTCAGCCTTCATATTTTTTTGACTACTGTCCACCATCAGCAATCAGATCTGAAACTTGAACAATATTTCCTGGAGAAGATCTGTCACCTCGTCCCCAGCAACAGCGCCAAAATGTTAGCACTCAAAATAAACCTCAAGGCTGAGAAGAGGCAACTCTGAGGTAACCACAAACCAAGCTTTTGAACTGGCATCTAACCCTGCTAGACCAGAGAGGGCTCTCTCTTGGCCCACAAAACGTGGTTGCAATAACTGAATCTTAGGCTAGCTATGAAGAATAAGGATTTGGTTCAAAATTGTGGGTTGAAAACAACAAGAGAAGGGACTATTGGGCTATGAATTTTGGGCTAGTTTCTACTGGCAAACTTGGGGCAATGTAAGCGCAATGTATAGCCAGATTAAAGATTTAATGAGAGAAGAAAATAAGGAAAATACCCCTACCCGGTAGGCATCAATCAAGGGATGGATCTACAGTGACAACTTTAGAAGAAAGAGAAGCACCAGGTTACTCAACAGAGCATCTAACAGAGGATGGATTCTGAAAAGATAACCACTACATCAACCAACATAATCATTGTGAAAGGAGCATTGTGCATGGATGGATTCCTAACACTTCCCTTAGAGAATGCCGTAACCAAATTAGTAGAAAAAACAAAGCATGGAAATGAATTTACAAGAAAAACATGTTGCACATTAAACACCATGATGAATCCCAAATTTAAAGAGTAGAAAAAGCTTTATTAAAATAATATTTGAGGAAAACTTTACATATTCCAATAGTAGCCTCACTCTGCTACAAAAATCCAACCCTTACACTCTGAAATTCATCAAATATATGCAATTTTCTCATCCCTGTAATAAGGGAATTGAGCTCAACCATCTTCTTCAAAATAGAATCAGTTACATTAAATTTGGACTGAATTTTTGAAATTAGCTGTCAAAGATGAACTCGTATCTCCTGAACCATAGCACCTGTTACAAAATAGAAAGATTTTTTTGTAGATAAGGTCATGTTGGAGAAAAACCTCTCTCAAATTTTGGAAATTCGTTTCCAGTTGCTCGGAATCTATGCCACAAAATCATCTCTAAAACAAAAAATCATTAATGGACCAAATTTCTGAAATTAGATGTCAAAGATGAGCTCGTATCTCCTGAACCATAGCACCTGTTACAAAAATGAAAGAGGTTTCTGTAGATAAGGTCATTTTGGAGAGAAATCTCTCTCAAATTTTGTAAATTCATTTCGAGTTGCTCGAAATCTGTGCCACAAAATCATAAGTAAAACATAAAGTCATTAAAAATTTAAATTTGTAAAAATGAGTTGTAAATATCTAGTCAAATATTCCAATTCACCATACCTGTGAATAAACTGAGAGAGGTTTTTGTTATATGGCTCATGTTTAACAAAAAATTCTTTGGGTTTCTCAAAATTACTTTCCATATATTGTAACATGGCACCACACTAAAATGACTAAAACAGTAAAATAACTGCAAAAATTGTTTTGTTTTAATGTAGGCTTCAAATATCACTGCATATCTCCCACTTAGTAACATTTATGCATAAAATGAAGGAGGATTTTGTTATTTAGAATGTGATGGACAAAAACCTCTTTTTCTTTTGTAAAATTTCTGTCCAAACTGATTTTATAGTAAACTTGTCCCTGTGTGCAGCAACTGACCTCAAAACATGCATAACCAAGAATCAATCATTCATTTCGATCATATCTTCTAATCCAGAAACCGGTTACAGGAGTGTGATATACTGTTGGAAATATTTTTCTAAGCTCCTTTTGATGGAAACATTTAATATATGTTTTGCATTGAATATCATGTGAAAAAAATCTAACAAAACCAGACATAGTAAGATACCATTTTGATCCCTGGTGATAGGCTGGGAAGACTGGAACTAATAAGCGCAACTTACTATTTTTAGCTATTTTTCGGGTCATGAAATTCCGGAGCCGTTTTGAGGCCATAAATGACATTTTTTTTGGGGAAACTGAGAGCAAAATGGGTTGTATACTGATGTTTCTCACTCGAAAGTTGTAGTCCTTAGATATATCTTTCTAACGAGCTATTGAGCGTGTCAAACAGAGATCGTATGCCAAAGTTACGTTGCCGGGAAGTTGAAACACAAATTTACCCAAACGGGACCCACATTTTTGGCGCTTCATCTCCTAGGGTTAGGTTTTTGGATGTTTAGGATTTTACATTGTTTCTCAACAATAAATAGACCTTAAAACCTCATTGCAACACAGTTAAGGGGTTGGTAGCCGACACATCTCTTCTCAGGGAAATGCTACCAGTGCCCTAGCTCATCTATTTCCATTATTTCTATAAGCATGTTTCAATATTTTGTTTAATAATACAGTTTAGAGGTATGTAGCCACCACATCTCTTCTTAGAGATAAGCCTACTAGCACCCTAGCTATTTATTTACGTTTTTTCTGTAAACAACTTTCAGTTCTGTAACACAGTTCAGAGGCCTGTAGCTGCCACATCTCTTCTCAGAGATACGCTACCAGAACCCTAGCTATTTTACTTTAGTATTTTGATTTTATTAATAAAATGAAGCACTATTTCCATTTCATCTCTGTATCTATGGATATATGTGTATTATGTTGCATCCCTGCATAAATCTGGATGATATATCTAGGTACATATGGTCAACTCTTGGACATTGATCCATTATACTTTTGAAGGCATGCCCTGCAGAAGTAAGAATTTTAGAATAGTATTGAAATTAGTTTGAAATAGGTTAGCCTAGATTTTTTTCTATAAATTCATTTATAGTGCCTTTGTAATATTCCCAATTTTCCACAAGATAATTGGAATATTATAGTTCTTAATTATCATACTTAATTAAGTAAATAAAAAGGTGGAGGGACCCATAAAGCCTAAAGATAAATAACACTTTTGATGTGTGAATGTGGTTATTTAAGATCTAGATCTACATAATGGAGTAGTGGAGTAGCTACTTAATGTGAAAGGAGTGGAGATCATGTCTCATTAATGAGAAAGATCATGGAGGTTGAAGAAATGAACTAAGATCATGGAAGGAATAAAATGTAAGATCATAGAGCATTCATGATGAGATGATGGAGGAAGTGGTGCATTAATGCACACATGTTGGAGAGGGTGATCATTACATTCATACATGATGGAGATCATGGAGAGACAACACAGTCAACATGGAGAACTATGTACACATGTACAATGCAGTTATGAGGTGGGGAAAGGCATGGGAAGGTTCACAAACTATATAATGAAGATGAAGGAAACATTAGAGGGAGGATTTTATATTATTATTGATGTTTGATCTATTTATATCTGGATTTTTCATTTGGCATTGCAGCCATGCTTGAGTTGTTTAGCTAAGTTTGCAGTGTTGTTTAGCACAGGGTGTTTCTGGGCATAAATCCCACCCTTACCCATGGGGGACTTTGATTTCCTACTCTGGGAAGGTTTCCTATTGAGCTTATTCATCATCAGGCATTGGTGCCACATTTTTCCTACTTTCTGCAGCCTAGTTATATTCACAAACAACGCATTTCTGCATAAGGGTTTGAGAGGAGGAGGTTGTCATTCAATTTTTCAGCTGAGGAACTAGTGAAGGATTTATCGTATCACCTTTAACTTCAAGATCAACCTTCCAGTGCTTCAGATCTATATCAGGGATCAGATCATCTATTATTCACCTTCCAGCAGTAGCATTTCCATTAGGAATTGCACAGTCCATTCCTATAGATCCAAGGGAGAAGGGAAGTTGCTAGCATTTCACCTGTTAATCTAGTGGAGGACCATTCTGTCACATTGTATTCATTATTTCCATCATTCCGGAGCTAATTTTCATATCTTATCAGTAGGCTAGAGAGCCTCCATCCTTTACAACACAGTTTTTGTGAGAAGTTGTGTAGCAAAAACTAAAATCATTAGAGGAGGATTGAGGAGCTAGATCTTGAGCTTCTAGCTTGAGGATCTAGTGAAGGGATCAACCCTTCAAGCTTAGATCTGATCTTGTGACATATTGTATCCATCTTTTTGTTAGATCTAACTTCATATTTTCATACCCAGCAGACTGGGGATCAAACCCCAAGAGGGTAAATTTCCAATCGTATAGATCTGGAATTTCCTTTTTGGGTTATCTTGGGTTGCCATCATAGAGCCTAGATCTAGAATATTTGCATCATCATAGATTCATATTTCCATATATCTACATTTCCCTATTCATCCAACAATCATATGTCCATCATCTATTGAAGGGACAACATATTATTTGCTTCCAACAGCTCTCTAGTTACGTAGTTCCTACTTTGGCATGTTTTCAAGGACATTCTAGCCTATGTATTTGGCTTGAGTGCATCTATTTGAGCACTATTGTATTGTTTATCCATCTCCAATGATAATAAAAGGCTCACCTATTCTATGTATTCTGTGATCATTAAATATTTACATGTACATTTTTTGTATTACAAATATTATATTTGTGTATCAATGCATTATTCCATTTTAGATATTACAACCTTTCATACTATTAAATGTTCATACATATAAGGAGATATATAGAATTACCTTAGATGAAGTTTTGGACTTTTTTTGCTAAAATTTGGTAGAGATACCATGTAGGAGTCAAGGTTTCTAAATTTTCATGAAATAAGCTTCAAACAAGTTAGCTTGGAATTTTCCCCACAACTTCTTCATTGGGACATCACACTATGAAATTTTCAAATATTTGAGGAGACATATAGAAGTAGCCCATGTAATAATTTCATAGCCAGATTTTTCAAATTGGATATGTGGCATGCTATAAAAGTTCATTCTTGGGAAGAGGGTAAAAACAACAAGCTTTAGGAATTTGGATATCAAAATTCTGGCCAAAATAATTGAAGATAGAATTAGTGAGTAGACCTAGTGAAGGAAGATGTAGTGAGGAGACATGGTGAAGGAAGTCATAGAAAGTAGACTAGATGATGGTAATGTGAATGTCATAATATTTGAAGATTTTATATGCACTATGTAGTGGCCCTAGTTAAAATTCGATGTAATAAAAGTTAATAAAGGAAAATAATAACCATGGTTATGGTACACATATTTAAAGTTGAATTTTGGGAAAAATATCATAGTGCGGTTCTTCATATGGTTATTAATGGCTAAGGAAATTGGGAAAGGAAATGGCTAAGACTTTGGAAAGGAAAAGTGGCATTTAGTAGCATTTATTTATGAAAATAATGAAACTTAGGAGAAAAGGAAGGGGAAAGGTCACAAGTTTCATGTGAGGAGGAAAATGAAGGAAAATAATGGAAAATTGAAGAAAATAAAGGCCTCATAAATAAAAAGGCTTATGAAGACCAGTTCATAGATTTTTGTTGGTTTTGTTTTGGAGCTCTCATTCTATTTTCTCTCTCTCATACTCTTGGACACTTAGAGTTTTATTGGAGCACTCTTGGAGAGTGTGGCATACTTGGAGTTCAGGAGAAATAAAGAAAAGGAAGAGGAGTAAAACACAAGAGGACATTGGGATCAACAACTATAATGGTTTTTTCTTGCAGGTAGCAAGTTGCATGTATGATTTCCTCATTAGTTTTGGCATGCATGGCATATGCATGTGGTTGTGTTTTTATGATCTATCATTTGCATGGAGGATTATGTAGATTGACAACGGATTTTCCTAGTCTTGAAATATCCTTGTTAGTCATGGTGTTGTGGGTTCATCTCGCTATTTTGTTTTTCATGTGCCTTTGGTTGTGGGTTGAGTTAGTAGTTACTGGAATTCGTGGTTGGACAAACAATATCGAAGCCTTGTAACAACTTTGGTTGAGTTACTAATCTCTTAAGCCTTGTTTGGAAAAACACTCTGGAAGCCCTTGGTGGGTTGAGTTACTAGTCCTAGAAGCCCTGGTTGAACAAATGCCCTGGAATCCTGGCAACAATTGTGGGTTGAGTTACTATTTCTACAAGCCCTAGTTGGAAAAAAAATTCTCTCGAGCCCTGGAAAAATTGGGTAGAGTCCAATCCAGTGATGGTTATTGATGTACAACCATGAGGTAGAATCATTGGTTGAGGGTTGAGGTGTTTGGCCTCTAGAAGCCCTAGTTTTTTTTTGAGTGATTTGTTTTACAATATCTCACATTCATGCTTGGAATATGTAATATTCCAAATTTTTCCTTCAATAAATTGGAATATTAATTTTGTCTATTGTAATTTAGGAGATGAATAATTGGGTGAGAAGACCCATTCATAATAAAACATGGATAAAATCCCTCTAGTATGAAAGGGATCAGCCTTGGAACTAGATTTCACACCCTCATGTGTGAAAGGAGACATTTGCAAAGAGGTTTGACCAAGTCAACCAACACAGGGTATGAGGTGGAAAGCACTACATGGGATAGCATAGAGATAGAGGAGGGAATATTATTTTATGGAGGAAACCCTAATGGATGGGGCCCATGGAGAGAGAGCCTTCACTTGCTATATATGGAGAGGAGGAGAGCCATTGTTATTGATGCATATGTTTATGATTTCATGTCTATTCATACATTGTGCATTCTTTGTTGTTTAGCAAGAATTGCTGGGAAATTCCTATTTAGGATTTCCTCGCCTTCTTGAGAGGCCTCTTGAAGGTTGGTTCTTCATTCTCCACATATTTTGGGTGAAGGCCAAAGCATCCTCCTCCAGGGCAGCATTATTGTTACAGCGTCATAACTCTATGTTGCAGGGTGTTGCAGTGGAGACTCTACAACACCTCTTCCATCTCTTGTTTTTCAGAGAAAGACTCTTTCCTTTCTTTGGGAGATCAGATTAGAAGCTTGAGAGCTGATTTGAAGATATTGGCACTTGGCCATAGTGTTCTATGCCACTCACTACGCAGTCCCTCTTAGTGACTACGTTATTTTCATGGAGTATCTGCAGTGAGGGTTTGCAAATTGATTGGAGGGTGAGATCTCAAGTGTAAGGGTTAGCCTTCCACTTAGGAGATTCATTGGAGGAGGTCTATATCAGATTGTTCATCATCTTCAACCTTCTCTACTTAGTTCCAGATTTGAGCTGCAGCTGCTGCCCAGCAACTCTGACATTTTTCCATTTTGTATATTTCAGCCAATCCTTCAGAGGATTGATGTATTATTGCTTCTAGGGGTTAGAGATTTTCTCCCCTATTGTATTTGAGCCATACATTGTCATATATTTTAGTTATTATGTAATATGGAGCAATATCTCTTATAAACTGTGTCCTCATAGCCTGGGCTTATGCAGAAATAGCAGTGTTCTTTCACTTTCATGTACATGTCTTGTTGAGGCTTGCATTGCCTTTCTTGAGTAGATGTTTCCTCAAGAACTTGTACTTTATTTGATTCTATAACATTATTTGTTGGCTATCTACATCTTCTTGTCTTACAGCTCATAAAATAATGCTATCTCTTCTGGTTTTCTCATGTATTGCTACAATCCCTTCATTGGGCATTTTCTGAGGACATCTAAGAGTGGTAGATCTATTTAACCACCTTAGAAGGATTTATTTGGAGCCATATATTGGATTTCAGTATTAGATGCATTGATCTAAGGTATCCAGGTCTTGGTTTAAAATCATGTTGCCTCCATTTCTAGAAAATGCATTTTCCAGCCATGGATTGCTAGTTGTTCCGATTTGGGAACATTATAGTGGTATCAGAGCAAGATCTTTGGCTCAGCCTGTGGCCTCAAGCCAAAGTGCTGAATCCCTGAAGGGGGAGAATTTCAAGCTCTATAGACAGAGTCTCTAGATGGCTAGGTAGCCTCTGGATCTCATCCTTTTTCCAAAGGTGGCATATCCAGTAAATGCCCCTGCAGTCAATCTCTGGAATAGAATTTTGATATTCCTGAAGAGGGAACTTTACAGCTTCAACCCAAAGTGTTGTACAGAAAAGGAGAAAGATCAAAATGTTCAGGAAGATAAATTTATTCTCATCTATTTTCCGATCCAGAGGAGACCTCTCCAAGGAGGTGTTGAGTCCCAAACTTGCATCTTTCCTATACACCTTTCTAGACTTTTTCCATTTACCTGGACCTCCTAGGTCATCAACATCATTTCATATTAATCATAAAAGAGCATTTAAAGTGGCGTTTAACTATGTTTTTTTTCTGCTGTTTGAATTAGATTTTTTCTCATTGAGCTGCGAAATCTTGTCACTTTCCGCAACTGCTTCAACTTTCCGGAGCCATTTTGTTAAAGTCTATATTGCAGGTGTCTTCAGGAAAATCAAGCCACATGGGCAAGTTGGAAATGACATGGATATGGACTGAGTCCTATTGGCTCAGTCGAATTCACCAAAGAAGGTCGTGGTCAAAGGTAGTCAAGCGGTGGTCAACCTAAGAGTCCTACGGTGACAGAACTCTGTTTTTCACCACGTGAAGACTTGCGTGGTTGTTCCTAAAATCTGAGAGGACATATCAACACCTATGACCTGCTCCATAAGCTGAATCCAACGGCCACCCTCCATAGATTTAATCTTCACGGCAGCCATAATGCTAGATTTCTGGACGTGGTTGTTCACGTGTTTCTTATCAGCGCAGATTGTAGGAAAGTAGTTATGTCATCCTCTGTTATAAATAATGCGTTCTCATACGCATAGTAGCTAGCTTTTGTAATGTAATTTTGCTGTAAAGAAAGCCCACTGTGCCGTGACATTATTTCCTTGTTATGACTGCGTTTTGAATACATGAGAAGACTCTATTCATAAGCATAATTCGTGGTTGATAGCTATTCCCCGAGGATTGTGCAGAGGGCCCCTGCACACGCCGAGGTTTTGTTTATTGTTGTATAGTTTCATGCTTTATTTCCTTACGTTCATTATGCCATAGTTATTCACGTGTATATATTACATCTCTTATGGTATTAACGTTTTATTTCTGTCCATAAATTTTCATGCTTTATACTGCTGTTAACTGATCAGTGTCTTTGTTCCAGATTACAGTAGGCAGCCCAGGCATTTGCACATAGTTTTACAATGACTAATGACATGGAATCAGTCTTGTCCTTTTGCTGATTTATTTTTCTTAGCTTTTAATTCCAGCACTGTTTTATTTATTTTAGTTTTGTACATTTGCTTTATTAGTTAGATTAGATATTAAATTACTCATGTCATTATCAGTTACCTCCGAAAGCCATAGCGAGACTAATGGTGAGGGATTGAAGTATGAGTGTGTAGTTTGATATTAGTTTATTTTTCTGCAAGTTAGATATTAAATTGCTCATGTCATTATCAGTTACCTCCGAAAGCCATAGCGAGACTAATGGTGAGGGATTAAAGTATGAGTGTGTAATTTGATATTAGTTTATTTTTCTGCAAATTAGATATCAGATTGCTCAAGTTGTTTATGATTACCTCCGAAAGCCATAGCGAGACTAATGGTGAGGGGTCAGAATATGAGTTGATGTAATTTGGTTTTAGCTTTACTTTCGTCATAATTGGTTGATTTCTTGGAGTACGCTATTTAGGATGTTGCATAACGCTAGCGGGTACGGGGTTTCCATGATCACAGTTCACTATTTGTTTGACTAGTATAGTGGCACATTTTCATTTTTCTTTTAATAATTAATTTTGTCATTGCATGTTTTAAAACCCTTGAAGTTTCAAGTTTGGAAATCATTATGTTAAATATCATTGCCTTGAACATTATATCCATACTTGTCTTTTAGAATTTCCATCTCACATTAGGAAACCAACCAAGATAAAAACCCCCAAGATAAATAAAAACCCAAAAACGACAAAAAGTAAGAGATAGGTTATCTTGCACATATAGTGCGCCACACTTCGTCAGCTTACAAATCCCAGATTGACAAATTAATGTAGCAATTTAGGACACACTAAATTGACCAAATAGGAGGTCAAGAAGATTGAAGAAGAAAAAGAAGAGGAAGTACCATGCACTTCCTATTCTCATCAAGAAAAAGACATTGAGCATGGAAGATACTTGGATCATCAGATCCTAAGTGCTTACCTTGTTGAGTATAGATCTCAACCTACAAGCTTCAAGGAGATTCTATATTTTCCTCATTTCATCCAGCTGAAGGAAGAGAAGAGACCATGTAGCAGAAAAGAGATCAAAGGCAATAGGCTTTTGTTGTCTACCTTTGATGGGTCATCTACTGCAAGAACTTGGGTGAAAGAGTTGGTATCATTCTTCTTTCTACATCCTGTGATAGAGAAAGAAGCGGTTGAAATCTCAGCGTTGCACTTGAAGGGTGAAGCCTATGATTAGTGGAGCAGCCACTTGAGCCATGAAGGGGTGAAACCTTTTTCAAAATTCATCCAAGGGTTGATCAAAACATTTGATGATTAAGGGGAAAAGAAAGAAAATATCACATCGCCACTTGAGGAGCCTTGTGATAACGTTGTCACACTCATGGAGGAGTAGCCACATGCATCAACAGTTGGGGTAGGCAACACTTTTGAGGAAGGAACTCTTGCAGCCCTACAAGAAGTTCCAAATGCACATCAAGGTATGAAAGAATTTCCACAATCTATTGTTCCAACAACTTCTTTTGAAAATTGTGGAGATTTTCTTTTGAATGACCAAAGGTCAAATCCCATTGCTACCATAGAGCGGCTTGGTTGCAATGCGCTGTGCAACATGAAAACTTTCAAGGAGGAGACAAACCATCATCTTCATGAGCCTTTGTTGGATTGCATATCACATTGGAGGTTGGGGTTTGAAGCCTTGAAGAATGATAGTAGACATCTTGCAGTGAGAAACCCTTTCTCCCTTCAAGATGACACTTTCTCAATGAGCTCCTCTCAGCTCAAAAAGGAACCTCTACTTTCAGATCCAAGACCTCATTGGTTTTGGAAGACTATTGATGAGAGGAAGGTCTCAAGGATAGATCTCATCAGAGGTGCACTTCAACACACCATGGAGTGCAATGATTTTCTTCCTTTCTCACAAGAGCAGATAGAAGATGGATAACATCTCTCATGCTTGTGTTGGAAATCCCTTGAGCCATACACATCATGATGGGAGGTTTTTTCCTACCACCTATTTGGGTCTTGATAGGGTCTTATTGATCCTTGAGAAGATTACATTTCAAAATCCCATGAAGTGCAAAAACAGGAATTTTATTCGGGAGGATGGTAGCCCTCATGGGAGGAGTACCAAGATGAAGAGAAGAAGGAGGCATCCACAAGGGGTTGAGTGGATGTGGTTGATGAGCAAGAATTTGGTGAGCTCCTTGCAGATTTTTGATGCCGGGAAGCAGGAGGCTTGGCTGCGT
The DNA here is from genome assembly GCA_034641835.2 of Pinus albicaulis. Lineage (NCBI taxonomy): Eukaryota > Viridiplantae > Streptophyta > Pinopsida > Pinales > Pinaceae > Pinus > Pinus albicaulis. Next base: position 830,802,770 of record CM076573.1, read on the forward strand.
TGGTTACTCTTGAAGGAGTTTGGCCATCACTTGGCTTACAATTTTTCTAAGGGTATGTGGTAGGATACTTGCATCTTGGAGAAGCATAGAGTATGGATGCATGGTGTTGATATGATATTCATTATTTTTTCATCACATGATTTGCATGATGGAAGTATGAGGAGGCAGCAAGCACTTTGGTTGCTTGAGTTGCATTGGAGAGAGAAAAGGCAGATGTGCTCTCATTTGTTGTGTGACGTTGCAGGAAGAGGAGATGGCATTATCTTCTTGGTCTTCGATGATTTGGAATCTCTTCCATCTTGGGGAGTATTCCATATTTGTTGCAGCATTATTAGAGGAATCGTTGACAAGGAGCATGTCAAAGAACGAATTTTTGTATTGACAGGGGCTTATTTGCATAAGCTCACAGCGCTGTCACCTTGGAGCAGAGACTTATGGATGAAGTGTGCCCAGTGGAAGTGTGGTGGACCCATAACCCACAAGTCCCAGGATCATTTCATATTTGTTGCACTTGATGAACAAAGAGGAGGTAATGATGGTAGAAACATCTATCACTATGGCATATTCTTCTTGACTTGGGTTTGCAAGCATAAGGAGGATTATCTTCTTGCAGCACATGGTTCATTCTTCTTCATAGCATGCCAACACACTATGGAGGACTCATTCATGAATCCATGTACCATCTTACTTCCAGAATATGGTGAGAATTTTGTATATACATTCATTGATTTGCACACTCTTACCATTCTTATGCAGTGCATTGCTTCACAAGAGGGCAAGCTTGTCACATTGCTCCATGAGTTTTATTGGGCCAATCTACATGATGGAGGCAGCCATCTCTTTTGTGGACTTGGGAAAATGTTTTATCATCACATGTATGTTCATTTGCTACACTATAACATATATCATATGAATACATGCATGATTAACCATGTAGAAAGAAATATTTTGCCTTGTATTTTCCTCAAGCAGCAGCTTGTAAAACTGCGTTGTACTTGTTTGGAAAGCTATTGGTACCTTCTTGCATCACTTGAAAACTTCATCATTTCCTTCATTTTGTTGCTGATCATGACTTCATTTGCTGATATAGATCAGATTTGTATAAGAGGCATGAGTATGAGAGAGGCACATGAGTTGGATGTGTCATTAAGTGGGAAGAATTCTCACATTTTCTACACTACATGTTCTAATGGGAGCATGAGAGGAGATATGGCCACCACAGCCACATGTTTGTTCTCTTTTGACGTGGGCCATGAGATTGATAGTCATCCATTTTACAACCATGGGCAAGTGTTTGGTCTTGTGTTGTTGTCATATTCAGCCATTTACTATTCCTTAGTAGATGTGATGGATTTTATATGCCACTTGCCATGTTCCTTTCTGAGATTACAGTGGATGAAACTGCGTTGTGTCCTCTTGAGATGTTGTTTGCACTTTGTAGCATCATGTAAAACCTACAACAAAATTTTAATTTGGATATTCTATGATGACCATGTCCTATTCATCATGGATGATATGTTGTGGGCCAGCTTGTTCTTCATTATCGGAGGAGAAATCTTTGGAGGATTTTTCTTCATTTTGCCATTTGACGGAAATAATTTTGCAGCCCAGGATCAGAACACCCTATACACTTATCATGAGTGGAGAGAAGGATAGCATGGGGTGAGCTATGAAGCTTTCCAAGTTCATATTTTCAGCCCACCTTCATTTCCAGAGCTTGAGGTGGAAGGAGATTTTCAGGAGTTGCCTTATTGGGAGCTAGCGCATTTCATGTGGATGATTGCCTGGTGATGGAGGATCCACATGAGGGAGATGTTCCTCATCAAATTTCAGACTCCATGCCTTGAGTGGAGACCTTCCAGTTCTATCCTTGCAGTTGCTTGAGGACAAGCAACATTTGGGAGGGGAGGACTGTAATATTCCAAATTTTTCCTTCAATAAATTGGAATATTAATTTTCTCTATTTTCATTTAGGAGATGAATAATTGGGTGAGAAGACCCATTCATAATAAAAACATGGATAAAATCCCTCTAGTATGAAAGGGGATCAGCCTTGGAACTAGATTTCACACCCTCATGTGTGAAAGGAGACATTTGCAAAGAGGTTTGACCAAGTCAACCAGCGCAGGGTATGAGGTGGAAAGCACTACATGGGACAGCACAGAGATAGAGGAGGGAATAGTCCTTTATGGAGGAGACCATAATGGATGGGGCCCATGGAGAGAGAGCCTTCACTTGATATATATGGAGAGGAGGAGAGCCATTGTTATTGATGCATATGTTTATGATTTCATGTCTATTCAGACATTGTGCATTCTTTGTTGTTTAGAAAGAATTGCCAGGAAATTCCTGTTTAGGATTTCCTCACCTTCTTGAGAGACCTCTTAAAGTTTGTTTCTTCATTCTCCACATCTCTTGGTTGAAGGCCAAAGCATCCTCCTCCAGGACAACATTATTGCTGCAACAACATAACTCTGTGTTGCAAGGTGTTACAGTGGAGACTCCACAACACCTCTTCCATCTCTTGTTTTTCAGAGAAAGACTCTTTCCTTTCTTTGGGAGATCAGATTGGAAGCTTGAGAGCTAATTTGCAGATTTTGGCACTTGACCATAGTTTTCTATACCACTCACTGTGCAGTCCCTCTTAGTGACTGCGTTATTTTCATGGAGTATCTACAGTGAGGGTTTGCAGATTGATTGGAGGGTGAGATTTCAAGTGTAAGGATCAGCCTTCCACTTAGGAGATCCATTGGAGGAGTTCTACTTCAGATTTTTCATCATCTTCGGCCGTCTCTACTTAGTTCCATATTTGAGTTGCAGCTGCTGCCCAGTAACTCTAGCAATTTTTCCATTTTGTATATTTCAGCCAATCCTTCGGAGGATTGATGTATTATTGCTTCCAAGGGTTAGATCTTTTCTCCCCTATTGTATTTGATCCATACATTGTCACATATTTCATTTATTATGTAATATGGAGTAGTATCTCTTATAAACTACGTCTTCATAGCCTGGGCATATGCAGAAATAGCAGTGTTCTTTCACTTTCATGTACATGTCTTGTTGAGGCTTGCATTGCCTTTCTTGAGTAGATGTTTCCTCAAGAACTTGTACTTTATTTGCTGCTATAACATTATTTGTTGGCTATCTACATATTCTTGTCTTACAACTCATAAAATAACGCTGTCTCTTCATGGTTTTCTCATGTATTGCTACAGTCCCTTCATTGGGCATTTTCTGAGGACATCTAAGAGTGGTAGATATGTTTAACCACCTTAGAAGGATTTATTTGCAGCCATCTCTTGGATTTCAGTCTTAGATTCATTGATCTAAGGTATCTAGGTCCTGGTTTCAAATCTTGCTGCCTCTATTTCTGGAAAATGCGTTTTCTAGCCATGGATTGCTAGCTGTTCTGATTTGGGAACATTACAGAATATGGCACGGGGGTGACTTGATGAAGAGATATTTGGCTCAACCATGTCTATGTTCAGGTGGAACATCGAAGTCGAAAACTTAGTTGCATTTTGATTATGGAAATAAGAGCTCTTTTCCTCTTGTATTGATGGGTAAATATGCTTGTTATTATGTTGTTTATATGGTTCTTCTATGTCTTCCATTTCTGTTTTTTATATGTTGGTTATGAATTTGTTTCATGATAGAAATGATGTATGTCTCTCATCATGTTTTTATTTGTAAATGAATGAACCATGAATATAGGACCTAATAGATGATCATTTAGCTAGTGTGAAGAGAAAATAATTATTGTTAATGATTCTCAGATAAATATCAAACCCTTAATCTCATATATATTCTTTAAAACTATAGATTAGATATTTATGACATGTTTGACGACTTTCCTATCATGGATAGTGTTAGGTCCCTATAATTAGCAATATTTGCTAGGGATCCAGTAAAGTCCTTATTCACTTTTTTCCATTTACACCATTATTTTGCTATTATATTTAAGTTATGGAAGTGACATGGAGTTCTAGGAAGTGATCTGGGCTTTGGTCCCGAAAAAGTGGCACAAAAATCGGGGTTATAGGCTCTAAACCACCAAGAAAATTCCCTAGTCGCATGCATGCCCATGATGTGGGAGCGATTGGAGATTCCTTATCGAAATATTTACCATGTCAAGGGAGTGACTAGAGGGCTTAATAAACTAAAAAGTTAGTCTGTCTCAGGGGCTAGTCACCTAGAAGGTTAGGATGGCTTCTGGGTGTCTTGCAGTAGGTGTAGAAGGTCCGCGTGATGTGTTCTATAGGTTCCACTTCCTCAACTAACACATAGGGAGTTTAATCATATCATAGTAACTCTTCATCACATTTTTACCTCGATTGGTGAGTTACTTACGTATATGTGGGAGGAGGGTCTTACAAAGTGGTATCAGAGCATGGTTCACCCCTCGGATAGGATGGGTGGTGTATGTTGATCATGCATTCATGTCGGTTGCATATTTTTTTACTTATTCTTGTGGTCCATGTTTTTGTTTCTTATGCATGATGCTGGTCATGGTTGCAGTGATGTCACCATGAGAAGGCTGATGAGGTTGGTGTGGAATGTGTTTTCATGATTTTATGGATAGTTATGTGTTTTTTATGCATGTCAACTGCTTACATGTTGTCAAGTGTACATTGGTATGGTTGTTGTTGTTGGAAATGAGGTGATGGTATGTGATTGATATGATCATGTATCAATGAATATGATATAGCTAGAATGACGTTTACATTTTGTCTTATCTATGTGTTATATAATTACATGTTATTATGATTATGTTTATAGATGTATTGTTTTGATTCATTGATCTTGCAGGAAATATCCTCCTTGAATGATGCTAAGGTAGGTGGGTTTGTTTATGACTTGGTTTAGCTGACATAGTATGCCTTTCAAGAAAGAAACCAAGATGACTAGCAAGATGATATACGACATAGATTCCCCATATGAATTAGAGGAGTAGCATGGTGTTGGGAACTATTCTAACTTGGAAACACATTAAGGAGTTTGAAGGAAGAAATAAGGAGTTGCAAAGAAGATAATGATACAATCATACAAGCACATGAAAACAAGCAAAGGTCAATGTCGTAATTTCAAAAACAAGGACCAATTTGGACGCTTATAGATATCAAGATGGGACTAATGGGGCATATGGAAGTAGGTCTCATGGTGGTCATAGGTCGGATATAGATGATGTTAGAAAAATTATATATTATAGAGAAATGAAACACATAAAATATGCGAAAAACACAAGCACACAAAACACATAAAACCAGAGAGACAATTATACATGGTTCACCCAGTTTGGCCTACGTCCACCCCGAACAGCCAGTCCTTACTTTCTATTATCTAGCAAAATGAAGAGACACAACCTACAATAGATACGATTTAATATCCTTTGTTCTCTCTCACAGTCTCCCTATCTGTTTCTCGCTCTGAGAAATACATCTACAATACACAGTTGCAATAGAATACCCTCATAGAAAATGAGGGGTCGCCTTCTATGGAAAAAAACCATAAATTAAACATAACTTCTACCGTTAGATCAGCTGCCTAATGAATGGCCTAGATTGACTAGAAATTATAATACTTTTACAAGGAAATTTTACATATATTTTTAGCTTCGAGGGCGTTGCCCCGGAAACCCCCCACCAACAGGGGGCTCCATAAAGTTGCAGTTGCCTCCCCTTGGACCCCCCAGGCAGTGTTTAATTATGGGTAGAGTTTCCTCCCCATTAATAACATGGGTCCAATGCTGTGATACAAAATAAAGAAGATAATCAGGATCCACACCTAGCTATCTCCCACGTGGATACTGATTGTAGCAACTCCACCGCTGCTTCATTTGCTAGATAATGATTCCACTGTGGACCTAGTTGTTTCTCATCTTCATCATCATATTTGAAGACCAATTGAAACTGAGCATAATCTCATTTTCTCCTTGGTTATAACTTTTGTTAGCATATCTACAGGATTTTGGCTAGTATGTATCTTTTCTAGGTTCAATTGTCCATCTTCCAACACTGACCATATGAAATGGTACTTGAGATGTAGGTGTTTAGTCCTGGAATTAAATGTTGATTTCTTTGCAAGATGAATGGAACTTTGGCTATCATTTTATAACATTTCCATATAATTCTTCTTACCCAATTCATCCATAAACCTTGGTAACCAAATCATTTCTTTACTAGCCTCTGTAGAAGCAACATACTCTACTTCCGTTGTTGAAAGTGCAACAACACTTTGGATTTTTGAAACCCAACTGACAACTGTTCCACCTACAGTAAATACATACCCTATAGTGCTCCTCCTATTATTTCTATCACCTGCCATATCCGAATCAACATATCCCTATAGAGAAATTTTTGAACCACCAAAGCATAATGCTTGATTTGTGGTACCTCTCAAATATCTGAGAATCCATTTCACTGCCATCCAATGTTATTTTCTTGGATTTTTCATGTAACTGCTTACAACTCCCACTGCATGTGCAATATCAGGCCTTATGTAGACCATTGCATACATTAAGATTCCAACTGTTGATGCATATGGAACTTTAGACATATAATCCATTTCTTCTTGGGTATTGGGGCACATCTCCTTACTGATTTTGAAATGGCTGGCAAAAGGTGTACTAACTAGTTTTTCATTTAGCATATTAAATATTTTCAACACCTTTTTTATGTAATCATTCTGAGACAATGTTAATTTGCGATTTTTCCTATCTCTAGTTATTCTCATACCAAGGATTTGTTTTGCAGCTCCCAAATCCTTAATTGAAAATGAATTTTCCAGTTTTCTTTTGAACACATTTATTTCTTGCATGTTAGACCCTACAACAAGCATGTCATCTACATACAATAACAATATAATATAGCTGCCATCATTTTTCTTTTTCAGATAAACACAATGATCAGAGTGACATCTAGTATAACCTTGTTAAGACATAAACCTATCAAATTTTAGATACCACTGCCCTGGAGCCTGTTTTAAGCCATACAAGCTCTTATTTAACCCGCACACTAATTTTTCCTTCCCTTTGACCTCATATCCTTCTCGTTGTTGCATATATATCACTTCCTTCAAATCTCTATGGAGAAATGTTGTCTTTAAATCTAACTATTCAAGATGAAAATATTTCGCTACTACAAGACTTAAAATAGTTCTGATTGAAGTCATCTTAACAACAGGAGAAAATATTTAATCAAAATCAATACCTTTCTTCTGTGCAAACCCCTTCACCACAAGTCTAGCTTTGTACCTCTTTTTTCCTCCGTCTTCTTCCTTCAACCTGTAAACCCATTCATTCTGCAATGTTGTTTTACTTGCAAGAAACCTGACTAAGTCCCAAGTCTGGTTATGTATTAAGGAGTCCATCTCTTCTTCCATGGCTAGCTCCCACCTCTTCTTGGTTTCAACCTGCATTGCTTCTTATTAACATTCGAGTTCACCAGAATTAGTCAACAATAAATAATATAATGAAGGAGAGTATTGTTCAGGGTGTCTACTTATCCTGGTAGATCCTCTGACACCACTTTCAAGTGTTTGAGGTGTCTATTGTTGTTGTGGTCATTGTTGTTGTGTGGTTGTTGATTATTACTATTTTTAGGCACCTTTACGTTTTTTGTGATCTCATCAAGAACTATGTATTCTTTGTTTTCTTTTTCCTGTTTATTTTCCATCAACTAATTCTTATACAAGACCTTTCCATTGAATATTACATCTCTGCTCCTAATGATTTTTTGATTTTCATAATCATATAAGTGATAACCAAAATCATTAACACCATATCCATTAAAGGTACATTTATTTGTTTTTGCCTCAAGTTTTGTTCTATTTTCGGTATTAATATTAACAAAGGTCTCACAACGAAAAGGCTTTAAAAAGGAGTAGTTTACCTTTTTGCCTGTCCATGAATCCTCTAGAATACCACCATCCAAGGAACTTGAAGGCCCTTTGTTTATTAGATAAACAACAGTATCTATAGCATCTGACCAAAATTGTAAAGGTGATCCTGCATGCAATCTAATGCACCTTGCATGCCCCATGATTGTTCTGTTCAACCTTTCTGACACACCATTTTATTGTGGTGTTGTTGGAACTGTCTTCTCTCTGTGAATTACATGCTCTGAACAGTACCTATCAAACTCTTTGCTGCAATATTCACCTTCATTGTCTCATCTGAGACACTTCAACTTCTTTGTTGTCTCAACCTCAACCAAAGATTTCCATTTCTTGAAAGTGTCAAATACATCAAATTTATTTTGAATACAATAATTCCAAGTTTTTCTAGTTGCATCATCAATAAAAGTAACATAATAACGAGAGCCATCAAGAGATGATACCTGAGCAAGTACGCATACATTTGTATGCACAAGCTTTAATTTTTCTCTCTTATTTTATTTACCAACTCTAAGAAATATGACTCTCTTCAATTTTCCATAAATGCAATTCTCACATAAATCCGAATCAAAATTATTCAAACCCGGCAAAAAATTTCTTGAGTGAAGAATCTTCATCCCCTTCTCACTCATGTGTCTGAGCATATGATGCCATAATGTTTCATCTTCTCCTTTGGAAGTTAAATTATTAATATAGTTAGAAATAACATTGCATAAATACAATGTACCAACCTTTTCACCTTTTGTTATTACTAGGGCTCCTTTGGTGACCTTCCAAGTTTTATCTGTGAAAGTTGTCACACAACCTTCACCGCCTAACTACCTTGTTGAAATCAAATTTTTCTTCAGATGGAACATGCCTTACCTCCTTTAATAGCCATTGGTTTCCATTCTCTTGTTTTACAAGAACTTTACTCATTACAACAATTTTAGAGGGTTTATCATCACCCAAACGAACTTGTCCAAAATCTCCTTGAACATAGTCATGAAAATATTTCTTATCATGTGTGGCATGGAATTAGGCCCTTGAATCTACCACCCAAGAATTAGTCAAATTTTTAAAAGAAAGAATCAACTCATCTTGTAACACATCACCTATCACATTTGCTTCATGATTGTTTTCTTGCTATGCGTCTCCTTGTTTTCCCTTCCGAGATCTACAGTACTTCGTCTGGTGTCCTTTCTTTCTGCATTTCCACCACACTATCCCCGATCTGGACTTGGATCTTACTTTCCTTGATTTAATGTGATATCCTGAGCTCTTTCCTCTTTCCATTTTTCTTCCCTTAGAATCTGCACTCAAAACATTACACAATGTCTCACTGGAGCTTCTTCATCAACAAGAAAAAAGCACATTGGTGAGGGGCGAAAATGGTCACCATAAGCTCATTGGTGAGGGTCAAAAGAGCCTTCGTCACCAAAAACTGAACGTCACCAAAGGTGGCATCACCAAAAGTAAAGGTGTTGTGGTGACATTCAAGGTCCGTCACTAATAATGATTTTCTGTCACATTTCCTTGCTAAGGATAGCACCGACAACATCATCAAACTTTAAAATACTAAATCCAGAGAAAAAGTTACTAATGGCCATAACTAAACCATTCCAACTTTCTAGCAATGAGCACAAAAATAACAGAGGCCTAACTTCATCATCAAATTTTACCCCTACAGAACTTAACTGACTCGTAACTATATTAAAATCATTTAAATGGTCTGCAATAGATCCACTTTCTGACATCTTCATATTAAATAAATGTTTCATAAGAAATACCTTGTTTTAGGTCGAGGGTTTTTCATATATTTTTTCCAATGCCTTAATCAAACCCTATGTTGTTGGTTCCTTCGAAATATTGAAGGCTACCAATGTCGCGAGGCACAACCGTACTGTTCCAAGTGCCCTTATATCGAGAATCTCCCATTCTGCGTCTATCATAGTCGTCAGCTTTTTTGTTTTTCTGCTCAATGGTTGGTACAGATCTTTCTAATATAGATAATATTCCATCTACATATTCCATAGTGGGAAGTTTTGGCTATTAAATTTCTTGACCCTAAACTTACCATCTTCTTCCATTGCTCCCACTCGAACCAGGAACCCTTCTTTCCTGCGAGTTTATCAGCCAAATAGACCTTCGGCTCTGTACCAGTTGTTAGAAAAATTATGTATTACATAGCAATGAAACACATAAAATATGCGAAAACACAAGAACAGAAAACACATAAAACCAGAGAGACATAGATATACGTGGTTCACCCAGTTTGGGCTATGTCCACTCCAAATAGCTAGTCCTTCCTTTATATTATCCAACAAAAAGAAGAGACACAACCTACAACAGATACGTTGTAATATCCTTTGTTCTCTCTCATAGTCTCCCTATCTATTTCTCACTTTGAGAAATACACCTACAATACACAGCCGCAATACAATATCATCATACAAAACGAGGGGTTGCCTTTCAGGGAGAAAAATCGTAAATTAAACATAACTTCTACCGTCAGATCATATGCCTAATGTGCGAACTAGATTGACTAGAAATTATATACTTTTACAAGGAAATTTTACATCTATTTTTAGCTTCGGGGCACTTCCCCTGAAACCTCCCGCCAGGGTGTAACATTCCCAATTTTTCATGAAGAAAATTAGAACATTAATTTCTGCTTATTTCATCTAGGGGGTGAATAAAATGGGTAAAAGGCCCATGAGTAGGAACAAGATCCTTCATAATGTGAAAAGGATCAATGGAGAAGATTTATTTTGCACCTTCCAGTGTGAAAAGGGGCAAATGCATGAGGACAAGGTCAGGTTTGACCAAGTCAACAGCGCTGCCTAAAGGTGTAGCTTGCATGAGAAAACAGTGCAATTTTGGAGGGAGGAATATTTCTTGTGGAAAGAAACCCTAATGGGTGGGGTCCATGGAAAAGAGGCATTCACTTGTATAAGAAGAGGAGGAGGCAGCCATAGAGAGACATCTTGGATCATTTGATATTTGTCTATTCAGACAATTTGCAGTCTCCAGCTGTTCAGTTGAGTTGCAGTGTTGTTTAGCACGAGGGATTCCTGTTTAGGATTTCCTCTCCTTCTTGAGAGGCCTCTTGAAGTATTTCACTTCATCTTCTCCACATCTTGGCCCAAGGCCAAAGCCATTCTTCACATTCTCCATTATTTCTGCTCAAGTATAACGCAGTGTTGCTGGGGCATTGCAGTGGAGGGTTCCACAACACTTCTCTTTGGCTCATATTTCATAGGAGGGAGTTCCTTTGCCTCCGAGAGATCAGTAGAAGGGATATCAGAGCTGATTGACACATCTTGGCATCAAGGCCAGCATCTCCGATCATAGACAGTGCAGTCCAGTGCTTTGACTGCATTATTTTAGAGTGCATCTGTAGTGAGAGGTTGCATCGGCATTTTGGAGGGCAAGATTTCCAGTATTAGGATCAGCCTTGTATTTGGGAAATATATTGGAGGAGGTTTGCTGCATATTGGACATTTTATTCATCCATTTCCATATTTTATTATTTTGAGTTGCAGCTGCTTCCCAGCAACTCCGTCATTTCTACATATTTTCCAATTTCATGTATATTGTAGCCAATCCTTCCAAGGATTGTGTATTTTGTTGTATTAGTGTTTTTAGGGGTTGAGATCTTGCTCCCCCTCATTTCTTTGAGCTGATATTATCATATCATTCTATTTTCATCTTGTATTATGCAGTAACTCCTATAAACTGTGTTATTTTAGCCAAGGCTCTCTTTCAAGTAGCAGTGTTTTCCATTATCATGTATATGTCAGATTGAGGCTTCCATTGTCTAGCTGGAGTGGTTGATTCCTCCACACCTTGTATACATTTTCTGCTATTTAACATATATTTTTTCCATCTACTTCTTCATGTGTCCATAGCTAAAATAGTAACATTGTCTTTCCATTACTAGTGCTTACAATTGTTGCAATCCCTCACCGGGCATTTTCTAAGGACATCTAAGTGTGGTAGATCTGTTTAACCACCTTAGAAGGATTTCTTTGGTCCCAAATATTGGATATCGGTCTTAGACACATTTGTAAAAGGGATCCAAGTCTTGGTATCAAATCCTGTTGCCTCCATTTCTGGAAAATTCATTTTCGAGCCATGGATTGCTAGTTGTTCTGATTTGGGAACATTACAATGGTATCATAGCCCCTTTCTTGGCTCAGCCTGTGGCCTTCAAGCCCAAGAAATAAGAAGAAGAAGATTATGAATCATATGAGCTTGGTCTCATCTATTTTCAGAAAAAAGAAGAGCCTCCCCAAGGAGGATATGCAGAAAGAAGAGGAAGAACCCTGCACTTCCTATTCTCATAAGGGAGACAGAGTTATAAGCAGGAAAAAGACTCCATATTTTGGAGGAAGAAAAGAATAAGGGGATAAGCTTACAAATATCCTTCCTAAATCTGTACATATGATCCATGAAGAATTCGAGGAGATCCTGAGGAAGTTTAGAGAATCTCTTGAAGGGTTTGATTCAAAAGCAAACTCTAGATTGGAGGAGTGTGAGCATGCAGCTACACATCCTAATACTCAGTGCACTCACATGCCAAGGATTTCCAGACTTGAGATAGAAAGAAGAAAAGAAGTTTCTAGGAGGGAAACCCTTAGTGATTTCTTGAGGGAGTATGAGTTTCAAACTCGGAAATTCCGAGATCATCTCAGGTTTTTAGAGTTTCGCAAGATGAAGGTGAATGAAAGAAAGTAGTAGGATATATTTCATCTATTAACCTTTGAGGGTTCACCTGTATGTTCAGCCAAAGCTTAGGTGGAGGAGTTAGATACATTCTTGCAGTAGCACCAAATACTGGAGGACGAAGCCATCATAGTTGCATCACTCCATTTGAGAGGTAAGGATTTTGCCTGGTGGATTTTTGAATCCTTTTCTTTGAGAAATATAAACATTGCATCCTATGCCAGTTTCACTAAATCATTGGTGAAAGGATTTGATGAGAGGATTCATGAGACACACATGGTGAAGTAAAACAAGAAAACTCAAGAAAAACTCTTGCATAAAAACACAATGCCATTTTAGAAAACCAAGGTAAGAGCTGAAAACTTGCACCATACTTTTCCAGAGGAGAAACTTTCATCTCACACCTTTCAGCAAAGGAGCATGGAGATCTCTTTTTCAAAAAGGGATCAAATCATTGGGAGGTTTCCCACTCATTTTGTAGATATTGAGGGCAACAGTGCTGTTAGATCTAGAGTTGATCTAGCACCTCATGCAGAGGAAGGAGGAGCTCTTACTTGAAATAGAGGGATGCTTGCATCTTTGCAAGCCTAGTCCCCAGGATCTCATGTGTGGAGATCAAGGCACAAATCATGTTCTATTTGTGCCATTATTGAGGAGGTGTAAAGCCTTGGAGACACAAGGAGGAGATAGGGAGAAGACCCAACATCATGAGATGAGGAGTACACCTCCCTATTCATCTATGTAGGTTTATGCACTTGAGAAGGTGATTGGATTGCACAGTGGAAGCATGGAGAGCTTTCTCCATTCATATATTCAGTCATCTCTTGATGATGATGTCTCATTGCATGGAGAAATTTTACCGGGGAAACCACTGGACCATCAAAGGAGGATGGATGCTTCACATGTTGAGGCACCAATAATTAATTCCAGGAGGTTGGAAATCTGGAGAGAGCTTGATACAATGTTGGGAGTCTGGGGTAGAGTCAAGGAGAGAGAGAGAATTCTCTCAACATCATCAGTACCCACTTCCATTCCAGATTCTCCGCTGTGGCAGAAGTAGTAGAGGAAGGACAACAACCTTCCCACTTGCATCTTTGGCATGGGAGATGTTAAAGAAGATGGGAGCCATATGACAAATGTTCTTCATGACAGATCATCAGTGCTATCACTATGGAGGTTAGATCCACATTGGAGCTCCCAGCTATTGGTGGAGTATTCCAAGGATCTTTTCACTTACATGACCTTGGATGACTAGTTTCACTTGGAGGCATATTCAATCAGAGATGGGGTCATCTTTCATCATGGTAGGATCTTCTTTCCTAGAGCTTCCAAGCTCAAGGAAAAGTTGTTACATGTAGTTCATGAGGAGTTCCTTTTCACCCACACACATTCTATGGGAGCATATCACACCATCATGGAGGGGTATTTTTGGATGGGCTTTGAGAAGGAGATATATCAGCATGTGAGAATATGCATGGACCAAATGGAGATGGAGGAGAGGCATAATTCTTTGGAGGAGTTAGCACAACCACCTCTTTCCACTTTGAGGATGAGAGGAGACTCATTTTTGAGCCACTCCATTTGTATGAACAAGAGATATGGTAAGGGTATTCATTCTTGTTTACATGATTATTTTTATGATGTATGTATGCATCCCTTAACCATACATGTGCAGGATGATGCTCCAAGGAGGAGCATTCTTTTTTCTAGACCACATGGTTTAGATGAGGCCATAAGAATGATTGATGGCCATTCCCTAGGAGGAATTGAAGAAGAGATACATTATGGAGGACATGCTTATTGTACACCTTACGTTATTCAATTCCTCCATACTTATGAGGAGATTGGAGAAGCAGGCAAGTGGTTGAGAAGCCACTTATTTCAGCAGTCTCTATTGCAGTTGAGGGTCAAGTTGCGCTGGCTGCACTTTAGGGACTATTTTTCTTCTCATTTGTTCCATATGGTAGCAAGTATGATTCTCATCTTTGCTCCCTCTGGCTCTAATTTTTTTTTTCTTATGAGGAGCATACTCGAGAGAGAGAGACATTGTGTGGATGTGTCCTTTGAGGGAGAAATTCCTCCTACTTTTTGCACTGCATGTTCTAAGGGGAACATGAGAGATGATATGGTTACCTTAACAACACAGTTGTCACTTTATGAGGTGAGCCATATGATGGATGACATTCCATATGTTGATGACTTCCAACTCATCATATATGGAGATATTTGGGCCAGCTTGATTTGTAGCACTAGTGGAGAGATCTTTGGAGGTCTAGTCCTCATTTTGCCACTTGAGGGAAAACTTGTTGCAGCCCATGGACAGCCAACACTCTACACTTATCATGAGTGGAGAGATGGACAACATGGGGTAGGCTATACTGCTTACCATGTGCATATTTTCATCCCACCTACTTTTCTGGAACCAAAGGTGGATGACAGCTTTCAGGAGTTGCCTAGTTGGAAGGTGACTCATTTTGCATGGCTCATAGCTTGGAGATGGAGGATCCATATGGGAAGGATAGTTCCCATTCTATTTTAGATCCCATTCTTCAAGGGGACCTCTAGACATCACTTTGTTATCTTCTTGAGCATTTCACTGTCACATGATGATAGCTTGATAGCTGACTTACATGCTGAGGAGGAGCATTGTGGAGATTTGATTGATGAGATAGCATCACTTTCCTTGAAGGAGATCATCATACAGGGATGCTACAGGGAGAGAAGAAGAGAATAACTCAGTCTATCCTTGCACTTACTTGAGGACAAGCAATCTTTGATAAGGGGAGGACTGTAATGTTCCCAATTTTTCATGAAGAAAATTGGAACATTAATTTTTGCTTATTTCATCTAGGAGGTGAATAAAATGGGTAAAAGGCCCATGAGTAGGAATAAGATCCTTCATAGTGAAAAAATTATCAATGGAGCAGCTTGATTTTTCACCTTCCAATGTGAAAAGGGGCAAATGCATGAGGACAAGGTCAAGTTTGACCACATCAACAGTGCTGCCTAAAGGTGTAGCTTGCATGAGAAGACAATGCAGTTTTGGAGGGAGGAATATTACTTGTGGAAAGAAACCCTAATGGGTGGGGTCCATGGAAAAGAGGCATTCACTTGTATAAGAAGAGGAGGAGGCAGCCATAGAGAGACATCTTGGATCATTTGATATTTGTCTATTCAGACAATTTGCAGTCTCCAGTTGTTCAGCTGAGTTGTAGTGCTGCTTAGAATGAGGGATTCCTGTTTAGGATTTCCTCTCCTTCTTGAGAGGCCTCTTTAAGGACTGAACTTCATCTTCTCAACATCTTGGCTCAAGGCCAAAGCCATTATTTAGATACTACGTTATTTCTGCTCAAGTATAATGCAGTGTTGCTGGGGCATTGCAGTGGAGGGTTCCACAACACTTCTCTTTGACTCATCTTTCAGAGGACGGAGTTCCTTTGCCTCTGGGAGATCATTAGAATGGATCTCAAAGCTGATTGAAACATATTGGCATCAAGGCCAACATCTCCCATCATAGACAGTGTAGTCCAGTGCCTTGACTCTGTTATTTTAGAGTGCATTTGCAGTGAGAGGTTGCACCGGCATTTTGGAGGGCAAGATTTCCAGTATTAGGATCAGCCTTGTACTTGGAAAATATATTGGAGGAGGTTTGCTACATATTGGACATTTTATTTAGCCATCTAAATATTTTATTAGTTTGAGTTGTAGCTGCTGCCCAACAACTCTGGCATTTCTGCAGATTTTCCAATTTCATGTATATTGTAGCCAATCCTTCCAAAGATTGTGTATTTTGTTGTATTAGTGTTTTTAGGGGTTGAGAGCTTTCTCCCCCTCATTTATTTGAGCTGATATTGTCATATCATTCTATTTTCATCTTTTATTATGCAGTAACTCCTATAAACTGCGTTATTTTATCCAATGATCTCTTTCATGTAGCAGTGTTTTCCATTATCATGTATATGTCACATTGAGGCTTCCATTGCCTAGCTGGAGTGGTTGATTCCTCCACACCTTGTATACATTTTTTGCTATTTAATATATATGTTGGCTATCTACTTCTTCATGTGTCCACATCTAAAAGAATAACATTGTCTTTCCATTACTAGTGCTTACAATTGTTGCAGTCCCTCACCGTGAATTTCCCGAGGACATCTAAGTGTGGTAGATCTGTTTAACCACCTTAGAAGGATTTATTTGGTCCCAAATCTTGGATCTCAGTCTTAGACACATTGGTCTAAAGGATCCAGGTCTTGGTATCAAATCCTGTTGCCTCCATTTCTAGAAAATGTGTTTTCCAACCATGGATTCCTATCTGTTTCGATTTGGGAACATTACATAGGGGGGGTCCATAAATTCGCAGCCGCCTGCCCCTCGACCCCCCAGGAAACATTTAATTACGAGCGGAGTTTCCACCCCATTAATAATAGGGGTCCAATGTTGTGATACAAAATAAAGAAGATAATTAGGCTCCACACCCAACAAATGACATGATCAGACATGGCAGGTTCTTGGACACTCCGGATAGGAGAGGTGATAGACATAGGTAATATTCTAGTTATCATTCTAAAAAACACTATGATCATCATCGTTATCATCCTTATAGGAGGAGTGACAGGGGATATTTCTAGATTATTTTAAGAAATAAAAGGCACCAACATTTGATGGGGAAATGAAGAAATCACAGGACGCGGAAGCATGGTTACTCAGAGTGAATAAGTTCTTCAACTTACATGATTACTCAAATAACATGAAGGTATGAATAGATACCTTTAGTCTTAAAGGTAAAGAATATATCTGGTGGGAATATGTAAAGAATTACAGAGATATTTATGACGAGGAGTTGACTTGGAGTGAATTCAATAATTTTTTCACGAAAAAGTATCCATCGAAGAGATATTATGATAATAGGGAAAAGGAGCTTTATGAGCTAAATATGGTATCTATGATGGATGAGGAGTAAACTAGAAATTTCTTGGATTTATTGAGGTATGTTCTGTACCTCAATGAGGAGAAGGCCTAGATTCAGAGATCCATAAGTAGGTTGCCGATAACATTCAAATATAGAATTGAGTTTGGCGAGCCTAGATCATTGGAGGAGGCCATCTGAAAGAAAAAGAGATGTTATGAGCCATGAAATAATAGGTTTCAGACTAAGAAGGATTGTAAAGGTAATGATAATAATAAGGGGAAATGGGATACGAAGCGAGGAATTCATGATCTAGGGGATCAGTAAAGTGCTAAAAAAATAAAAGTGCTCAAAAGTGCTCAAAACCGGTGCCAAAATGTAGATTTCATCATCATGAATCCAATGCAACTTGAATATCTCAAAACTGACATTGTATGCTCCAGATATTGCGTTATTCTCATTTTCCTAAATAGAAAAAAAAAATTTGCAGGTTTAAGTACATGACTGTTGACTGGGCAGTCCATACGATGAACTAGCAAGCTATTTGGGTACCCTTGGGCCAATCATAGACTGACAAGTGGCATCATCCAATTTATGCACATGGTTGAATTTTGATTGATGATGGTTTTGTTTTGAGGTCCAATGGAAGAGTGACACATGGCCTAATCATGGGCCGCCACATGGCACCCTTGTGGCATGTAAAAAAATTTCAAGGTTGGTTGAAGGCCCATGCGGGATTGAAACCCCAACTTCAAGAGTAGAAATTTGATGCTCTAACTTCTCTACTACTGGTGGTGCTTATAAACTATGGTTGCCAACCTTGATTTAAAGTTTAATGAAATTTTTCTTGGGGGAAAGAGTTAAGGCTAAGCCCCTAGTCCTTGGTCTGGTGGCACTCCACGTGACCACAAGCGCCAAGACCTGAGCACTCGAGACCTAGCCCCGAACCATGGTCACATAACATCTCACGGGACCAAAAATAGACACTTCGGCATTAATGGTTGCAAGGGATAAAGTTAAGCATTGGCACCAAGGTATGTGGTGCCTCAAGGGACCATGATTAGAGAGAAAAGGTGTTGAGATTCAACTTGGAAGATAAGGGGGCCATCCCCAGGTCATTTGGTAACATGTGGAACCAACAACATATGGAGAAGGAGCTAACCTAGAGGGGGATGGCGGTTAGCCCAACCCCCGACCTCATGGGAAGTAATGTGACCGCACCTGCGAGCGGAAGGTGAGGAGTGGTGGGGACATGTTTGGTGAGCCCTGGTATTACACCAAGAGTGTGGAAACTCCCATAGGCTACTCTAATTTACTTTATCAAAACGATTTTTGCAAAAAATTGGAGGTGAAATTCCTATATACACAAAATATGCATTCTACTCATGTCATCCTCTTCTCAATTCCATGGTGGGTGCTACAACTACGGTTACTTCTAGGATATGAAGTATGTCACACTTCTAAAATAAAATTAAGACTATAAATAACTCATTACTATTACTCTATCACCAAGACAATAAAATATTCTAGATCATAAATACTCATCTACCTATTTTCAAAAAATGAAATCCACACTTAACCTAATGCAAGAAATAAAGTTAAACTAAGTGGCATTCATGATTTAAATTGCTGAATTGAACTTGCAGAAAGGGAAACTAATATAGGCACACATTCTGAACCAAATGAGTGATTGAAATCTATCTATCTCGTGCTTTACTTATATGATTAACAATGCATCTATCAATGGTCTAACTATGCTTGTAAATAAACATGTTTTGAAACAAAAGAAGGAGGCGCTAAGGTGACCTAAGATGGTCTTGGACTCATGGTTTCAAGGATGAAGGTGGCTTGGAGGCTGTGCCAGGTCTATATGAGGTGAAAGAGAGGTTTTTGGTAGAATAAGTGACTGACTCATGCTACAGGATGTCTTGAAACGCTACAGGAAATAGGCCAAGAGTAGTTTGAGGCTAGAATATACAATAGAAGGTAGTGGGTTTTTGAGTAGCAATATTTATTGGGAAATTATCTGTGTTGTGGTTTGATTGATTCTTCTTTGCTTCATGTGATTGGTGATTATGTTTTTAATTCCGCAATTGATTTGTAGAAGTGATTTAGTATCTAGCTTTAGCACATTGTTAGATTAGATTGAATCCATGATATACATGCTTTTTGTATAATTTATACATGGTATCAGAGCACACGAATTCACAATAGTGAAGGAGGATTTGAGTTTGTTATTTAATAGAATTTGAATTTGCAGAAAGAATTTCTTGGTGCTACAACTTATTTAGGATCGAAATGTCTTTCAATGGCTTGAGATTGGAGTATGGACTCGAGGGCAAGTCTAACTATATTTATTGGAAGGATAGGAATTAGGCAGTATTCTAAGACAATGGATTAAAGGAATTCATTGGCAATGATCTTGCTAAACCCGTTGTGACAGATGTTGCAAATATTGATGCATGGAAAAGGAAAGTGGCAAAGGCGAGGAGGATCCTACTAGGGGTAGTATAAGACCACATTGTCTCAAGTCTCCATGGAAAAGCAACACCATATGCTATGTGGAAATATTTGACGGATCTATTTTAGAGTAGCAGTGACCATAGGAAATTGACATTGAAAGATAAACTCAGGAATATCAAGATGGAGAAAGGTGACTCCATGCCAAAATATTTAACAAAGTTTTTCCAATGTCAAGATGAGATGGGGAGCGTTGGCATTAATGTCGCTGATAATGATTTGGTGATTCTAGCTCTCGTAAGACTTACCAAGTGTTGGAATAGGTATCAAGACTATGTGAATAGAATGGAAAAGCTGCCAGATTGGGAATGACTATGGTCAGATTTGGTGCAGGAGGAGTTCAGACGAAATACCAGAGATGGATCTTCATCTGAGAATGAAGATGAAGAAGATTGTGCTTTGGCTACAAAGGAAAATAAGAAGAAATGAAAGAAGTTCCATTCCAAATCCAAGTCCAAATATGGAAAGAAGTGCGACATGTCCAGAGTGAAGTGTTTTCACTATCATGAGCATGGGCATTATGCCACTAACTATCCACAAAAGAAGAAGAAAAAGAAGGCTTCAAGATCTGCAGCTATTGAGGCTTTAGCTTCGTAATTTCAGCTTGATTTCTCATTGATCACATTCATGGTGTTAAGTGCATTTGGATCGGTGTGGTATTTGGATAGTGGTGCATCCTTTCACATGACGAGAGACAAGGAACTTTTTAGTAGCCTGGAGTAGAAGGATCTCCATATGCATATCAAAATGGGTGATGACAGGTGGTACAGTGCTACCGCAATTGGTACCATTACCTTCCAGAGATAGTCAGGTAAACCCTTTGAATTAAAATATGTAATCCATGTACCAATCTTGAAGAAAAATTTAGTCTCTGTTGCAATGTTGGAGGATAGAAGCTATGATGTTGTTTTCAGTGAGGGAAAATATTTCCTACGACACAAATTCGAGTTAATAATCTCTACAATATGGATGGAGATGGATGCACAACATTGATGGTAAAGGTAGACAAAGTGGTGAGCCGGGATGAGGGTGAGTTATGGCACAATAGATTGGGCCATCTTCACCACAGAGCCTTGAAAGTCATGCAAAAGATTTCTACGGGTCTTCCCAAGGGCACACTTGTGCAGTTAGACACATGCAAGGGATTTACTATGGGAAAATATGTAAAGGCCACCTTTCATGATAAGGAGAACCTAGCCTCTGGGATCCTTGAGATAGTTCACACAGACGTGTGTGGACCATTGTTTTTTGCTTTGACAACAAAGCATAAGTACTATGTGATATTTGTTGATGACTTTTCTCGTAAGTTTTAGATCTACTTAGTGTAGAAGAAAGATCAGACATTCTAAAATTTTCTTGAGTTTAAAGCACTGGTGGATAAAGACACGGGGAAGCAAGTAAAGGCTCTTAGGTGTGATAATGGTGGTGAGTACATCTCTAATGAATTCAAGAACTTATACAACAAAGAATGAATTCGTTGAAGGGATAGCGCCTCATAAACCGCAGTAGAATGGGGTCACTGAAAGAAAGAACAAAATGATTATGGGTGTAGCAAGAGCGATGTTGCATGATCAATGCCTACCAGTGCATCTGTGGGTTGATGCATGCAACACAACAGTATTTGTGCATAACCATTGTCCTCATAGGACACTTGGCATGAGTACACAAAAAGAGGCTTTCATTGGTAAGAAACATGATGTTTCACATTTTAAGATTATTGGCTCATCTTTTTATGTGCATGTGGCCAAAGACACCATGAAGAAGCTGGAACCAACAGCTGAGATTGGGATTTTTGTGGGGTACACTGAAACTCCCCAGTACTATCGGGTGTATTTCCCAAACATCAGAATGACTATTGTGCGACGGGATAAAAAATTTGATGAGGATAAAGCCATGCAATTGTCCCTTGAGAGGGAGATGGATTTTCATATAGAGGAGGAAAAATTGGTTCCTAAGGATGAGCCTCAAGATGTGGAGTAGCCACATGCGGAGGATCATGGAGTACCATAAAGCACTCATGTAGATCCATCCATAAAAAATGGTAGAAGGCACACCACGGAAGCTGATAGATTGAGACTTGATGCTGTAGAGAATATGGGAGCCCCTACTTCATAGTACAGATAGAGACAGTCTCCAGACAGGTTTACTGGATACATGGCTCTTATGAGAAAATTTATTGTGACTAAACCATCTTCCTTTCAGGAGGCAGTGTAGCAACCAATTTTGGTTGATGCAATGGTGGAGGAGTATGACTCCATTGTCAAGAATAGTGCATGGGAGATTGTCCCAAGACCAGTCAGAAACTCAGTGGTTGAATCTAGATGGATCTACAAGGTTAAGCAAGCTACTGATGGGAGTGTGGAGAAATACATGGCCAGATTTGTGGCCCAAGGATTCTCACAGATTGAGGGGATCGATTAGGATGAAAATTTTGCACCAATTGCAAGGTAGTCTTCCATTAGATCCATCCTTGCACTCTCAGCACAGATGGGGTGGTGCATTCACCATATGGATGTGAAAATTGTGTTTCTCAATGGAGTCATTGAGGAAGAAGTGTATATAGAGCAACCAGAAGGTTTCTAGATCTTTGACAGTGAGTCGCATGTGTGTCGACTCAAGAGAGCATTGTATGGGCTAAAGCAAGCACCTCGTTCTTGGTACACTCAAATAGATAGCTATTTCACTAGACTGGGCTTCAAAAAAAGTGAAGCTGATGCAAACCTATACCAGATTGTGGTTGAGGGTAAGATATTGATTATTGTACTTTATGTTGATGATCTATTTTTCACTGGCGATGAGAAGTTGATACACTCATGCAAGGAGGATCTTGCAAGGGAGTTCGAAATGAATTACATGGTACTCCTTCATTATTTCCTTGGTTTGGAAATATGGCAGTGGGATGGTGAAATTTTTGTTTCTCAAGGAAATTATGCCCCCAAAGATATATTGGGTAAGTTTCACATGGATAGTTTCAAACCGATGGACACTCCTATTCCAGGAAATTGGAGGAAAGAGGATGTTATTTATGGAGAGGTATTGGATGCTACTGTCTACAGGTAGTTAGTTGGTTCACTGATGTATATAGTGAACACCAAACCAAACATTTTCTACGAAGTTAACCAGCTGATTCAAGCTATGGTTAAGCCTACCAAGCTCTTTTGGAAGGCACGAAAGTACGTCTTGAGATACCTAAGGGGCACACAAGAGTATGTATTATGGTATAGATAGATAGAGGGAGTGAAGCTTCAAGGCTTCAGGGATGCAGATTGGGTAGGTAGTCCATCAAAAAAAAAGAACACATCGCGAGGGATCTTTAGAATAGGATCAACAATAGTTTCTTGGTACAACAGGAAGCAGTGATTTGTGGCACTCAGTTCAGCGGAAGCCAAGTACATGGTAGAAAGTCAAGCTGCATGTGAGGCTATCTAGATGAGAAAGATCTTGGTTGGTTTGTTTGGTTCTCATATGGATATGATAGTGATACATTGTGATAGTCATATTTTACGGTAGTTGGTGAGGCATGCATATCAATTCTAGTTGTAAAAAATTTTGAAGTGCAATGGTGCATTAGTTAATGCACGTTGTAATAATTTTAACTCAGTTAAGCAAGTTAAACTCAGTTGTGCTAGTTGTAACTTTTTGATACACTAGTGAGAGATCAAGTGAATTAAATATTATAGGTCCAACCACATAGATATCTAGTACCAAAATCTCAGAGATTGTGTGCAGAGGCGAATAATGTTACTTCAGTACATTCCCACGGAAGATCAGGATGCAGATATTTTGGAAAAGGCACTCACCAGAAGCCAATTTGAATACCATAGATACAGGACTGGGCGAAGGATAGTCTCTTTCTCGTTGAGAGGGAGTGTTGAAGTTCAACAATAAATTTCAGCACCTACACTAGTGTGGGACTAGGAGGTCCAAGCAGCACCTACACTAGTGTCAGACCAGGAGGTCCAAGTAGCACCTACACTAGTGTGGGACCATAGGTCTTAGCAGCACCTACACTGGTGTGGGCTAAATTTGGTGCATGTCCATTTTAGTTATCCTTTAATTAAGATGGACAATAAAATGTAATCTAATCTCAAAAAAAAATTTAATAGTTAACTGAGTGTGATAAACTCAGTTAGCTCATGAATTATTATTTGAGGGTAGTTGGTGAGGCATGTAAAGTAATTCTAGTTGTAGCAGAGTTTGAAGTGCAGTGGTGCATTAGTTAATGAAGGTTGTAATCAGTTTAACTTAGTTAAGTGAGTTAAACTCTGTTGTGCTATTTGTAACTGTTTGATACACTAGTGAGAGATCAAGTGAATTAAATATTATTTAATTCACAATCAGTGATCTCACATGCAATGGAGGATTGACTATTATTATCTACATGCATGTTAGTTCCAGTGGAGACCCAGTTGAGATCTAGGTGAAAGGGAAGTTGACTATCAGTTGTAGGATTATTGGGTTGCGCCCATGAAACCAAACACCCATTGAATTGTCTATGATCCTTGCGAAGTCAAGGAAAGAAAAAATTCCTAAAGGATAGGGATTGCATTCCACATGAATTATGCAAGCAAGGCATGCTGTGAGGAGGTAGAAAATTGGCTAAGTATTGGTCAGTTTTATCTAGGAGAGTGTGAGACAGTTAGATGAATATAGGAGGGCTCTTGTGAGAGGAGTTGTATGTAATTGTTTCATGTATCCATGTTGAATATACAATAGAAGATAGTGGGGTTTTGAGCAGCAAGCTTTCCTCAATAAATTATTTTTGTTTTGGTTTGATTGATTCTTATTTTCTTCGTGTGATTTGCAGTTGTGTTTTTTATTCCGCAATTGATTTGTAGAAGTGATTCATTATCTAGCTTTGGGACATTGTTAGATCAGATTGAATCCATGGTATACATGTTTGTTGTATAATTTATAGAAATGGAAGAGGTGAGAGAGGGAGGCTTTAATGCACAGTTTTAGAGCTTTATATGCTACCGTAACATGGAAGGTAAATAAACTAATGACATCAACATGAAATCGAAGAAAACCAAATACAACAATATGAAATATAAGAAAACTAAATACAACACTTGAAATGGAAGCGAACTAACTACAACACTTGAAATGGAAGCAAACTAAATATAGTGAGATGAAATTTAAGAAAACTAACTACAACAACATAACAGGTAAAAAAAAATTCATAAGAGAGACTGATGCTAATGGACCAAGCACTAACCCACAAGATCAACTCCCTGAAACTAACTTAGTGAAGAATAAACTACATACTCATATTATTTCCTAACCAATTATGCTACATAGGATATGGAAGTCACAAATTCTTATTAAAAGAGCTAAGAGTGCTCTATCTATCTCAAAAAATTGAATTCTAACGAGCTCTTTCTCTTCCCTATTTATCCTAAAGGGTAGCTACCAACATCTCCCTAAAAAGTATGTCATTTGTCTCCTTATAACTCGAGAGAAGTGGATATTGGCTCCACTTGATCTTCCACTTGCTTGGATTCCTTTGATTTCGAGTTATTGGACGCGAATATCAAGGATCCCTTGGCTTACTTTAGGAGTTAAGGAGGTGGTCAACCACCTACAATCACTCCTTGATGTCTACTCCAAGCCTTGATTGTGCAATCTTCAGAAAAATGGCATATTCTCTTGATTTTTCTACATTTAAAACACATTAGGAATTCAAAGTATGACACCCTTAATACACCATCTACAATAAGCAACATATGACCATAATGCAATTAAATGTGATAAAGAGATACTAATAAGGCAAAAAAGGTGAGAATTAACCCCTTAAAATGTACCTAATGATGGTGCTCATCATCACCCTGCTACCAAATGGTTGCTCATCGTCTGAGCAACTCAATCCTATTTTTTTATCTCTTTTAGTGCCGTAGTGGCCTCTTTGACATCCCAAGGAATCATTGAAGGAGTCCCCTTAGGAGGGTAGAATACAACATTCTTTTCTACCTCCTCCCATTCTCTGTTTTCTTCAGCTTGGTATTTTCCTTCACCCAGCCCCAACAACAAAGGTGCACTAAGTTTGAAGCCAAGCCATTTGATCTTCATTGTCTACATAACCCTCTTGTACAAAGGTTTCCTTTCTAGGGAATTTTTCAATTTCTCTGGAGTATGATACTCCATGTTTCTAAGGCTAAAAGGGACTTCATTCCATCTCCTCTAAATTTCCATTACACACTCCTCTCCCAACAGTCTATAAATGTCATCAAAGTGTGCAATGGCTTGTGATTGGGTGTTGAGGTATTTATCTTCAAGACTAGCATCATTTTATATCATTAGGTGATTGTTAATGAGCCCTCTAGGGTTGAATAGTTCTTCCCTAATATGGAGAAGCTAATTTCCTTCCTTTCTCATCACCCTTTTTACCTCCTCTACCCTTGCCTCCTCATTGGAAATCCAAGAGGCTAGGGCCATCAACTAGATATCCCCCATCCTAGGGTTAGGATCCAAAATATTTAGACCAGTCAAGATAAGATTATGCATATAAAATTCTACCAACTTGACCTTATCTGTTAGGTTGGAATAATTGCAAAAGTCAATAAACTTCCTGCATTTGTAAAGGTAATGATCCATAGGAATCTAGTATTTTGATCTAAAACTGCATCCATTGTTCCTTCAGGTAGATGGCATAAGAGTTTGAATCATGTATGTGTTGTATTTCCTCCATGCACAAATCTTCCATGGTGCCAATATTCTTTTCCTTTTGTTGTAGTTGGCCTTGTAACCTTTAATTGTTTGCTTGAGTTTCTTGTATTTTATCCTTTAACATTTCTTCCCTAAATTTGAAATTAGCCAAATCCCTCCCCATCTTAGTGACTTTTTCTTCCATGATTCCTACATATTGCACACCCTTTGTTTTGGAAATTTTCATCCGGTGATGTGTGTGTGTTATCACTTTCTCTACCTAATAAAATAGGGGAATTGAGAGATTTTGAGGGATCAACCTCCCTCCTTCATTGAATGTATATTAGGATCTTATATTTGGTTGTGGGCTAGGATGTGTAACTTTTGATATGTCTTATGGAGAAGATTTTGGAGAGGCAAGCTCCTCCTTTGGTTCCTCCTCTTCCTCCCCTTTGGCAGCTTGCCCTTCAATTAATGCCTCTCTTTCAACATATTGGGCCTTCTTCCCTTCCAAGGGTACCTTATCTCCATCCCCCATGACCTTCTGCTCTTTTTGTGACACATCTGGAGTTTCCTATAGCACTAACAGAATTTCTTGTAGAAAACTCTATTTTTCCTGTAGCAAACACTCCTTTTCTTCCTTCCCCTTCTTTTTTGGTTCTTGAAGGTATGTAGGGGTTGGTACTTTTTTTAGGGATGCTAGCCTTGAATAATATCTCCTCATATAGGTCACATGTGTCTTCTCAAGTCAGGTGACCTCTTCAATTTTTCCCTCTTCTAGGCTTATTTCATCTTCCTTCGTGGTTGACTCTTCAATTTTTATTTCGATTTTGGTTAGATTCTAGGGTCTCCCTTTCTTCAGCCTGATACTCTTTTTGGTCTTGGAGTACATGGGGGTCTATCTTTTCCTCTTTCCCTTCACTAGGGTGCTTAGAGTGGCTAAGGTGACAACCACTTCTTTTTCTGAGGTTCATGGTGATACGTTGGTTTGTTGGGGCGATATATCAGTGCTCAACATGGGGTCTAATATCTCTTCCAATCATACATTTCCTTCATTTTCTTCTTCTTTTTATTCCCCCTCCTTTTCATCTCCTCTTTCTTCATATTTCTCTTCCTCTTCTTGTTTTCCTTCCTCGGTCCTTAGGGTTTCTATGTGTTCTACTTCTGTCTGAATCTCCTCTTCTTCCTCTTCTTCCTCTACTTCCTTTGTTCCTTTAGTATCTACCTCTTCTTCTTTCATACCCCTCTCTCCAATAGTAGAGGCAGGGGTCTTTCCAGGAGTGACACCTTGTGTCCCTTTGAATTCCTCCCTATCCATATCTATGAACGTAGACCAAGGTACATGGATGTTCAACCTCTTGAGAGCATCTGCTACTATAATTTTGATAAGGCCATGGTAAGCTAAGTGTTGATACTTTCTTTCCCTCAATCTCTGGCTTATGTATTTGATTGAATTTAGGAGGAATTATGGAATGTTTAGTCTCTTCTCTAGTGGAAGACTCCTTTTAATCTAACCTCATGTAATAATATGAAGTGGTATCCATAAACCACACTAAGTCTTCCCTCAAAGGAGATGTATTTCATGATGTAATATTCCACTTCATCTCATGGATAAGGGAGGATTTCCCTTATCACTCCATTTGTATCCTCAATGTATTCCTAGTTAGGAAAAAATAAGCTCTTCTTGGAGGTAGTGTTGGACACTCTATCCTGTATGTTCCAATTGACTCCTAGAGGAAAGGTTGTAACTCTTCTAATCAATCCAGGGGTTATGGTGATGGCTAGTCCTCCAACCACATTAGTGGACCTATAATATTCTTGTGAGTGCAAGGCCACTACAAATTCCCTAGCCACTTCAGCATCAAATCCCTTGAGGAGCTCAAATAATACTAGCCATTGATGATTTCTATAAATATCAACCACCTAAGGGTGTAGTCTAGTTATTTTGATATCTGTGGGTTCCCTTCTGTTAAAACCTCCCCCCATATTATGACTATGTTATGGAGATGGATGAATGGTTTTTGTCTTAGAACACTGGTGAAATGGGACCTCAGAGGCTTTAATTGAACACAAACTCAGACTTTATTTAACTTACTTCTCTTAACAGCCTCTTAAATTCTGAATTACTATTTTGATTGTGTATAATATTTTCATGAAAATTTTCATAACATGGTGGGGTGACATCCACTTACCTTTGCATTTTGATGCTTCTTTCTTTGGAAATGGTGGTGTTGGGTGTCAATACCATCTGTGAGTGGCTCTCATGGAAATTTTGATCACTGTGCATCCTTCCTGTAGGTTTCTTGTAGCGTCAACAGACTTCCTGTAGCATGGGCTTGCATGTAAACATCGACCTTGGTGCGGAATTATTCGATGGCTCCTGTCTCTCTCCTTCTCTAACTTTTTTCCAATTGAAATATGGAATGAAGGAGAATGAGCCAAAGCGCACATTTATTCCAAATTTTGCAGACTTGGAGCGGAGTGGTGATTTGGTTTTAGCATGGGGTTACCTCTTTTGGACCGTTAGCTCCACTCATGCAATCATTTCTATTTTCATCAGAATCACCTCTATCTCCTCTTGATCTAACCCTTAACTAATTTGACAACCCAAGTGGCATGCAAAACGCTGCTTCTCCTCTAGTTTAACTTTTTAAGGGTTGCCAAGTTAACTAGCCACCTTTTTTCCCTTTTAACTCTCTATTCTCGACATTAATTCATTTTAGCAATATGATGTGTAGCGAGAGGTTGAGGGAGTCATACCTAAGTCTACCTGGTATTGAGGATTTGTAGAATTGTTTTGATGTAGGGAGATGGATTCTGGTAATAGCCATCAGTGTTTTTTCTTTTGCATATTTTCTAAGTGAGCAGCTTCTTTCTGAGTGAGTTGTTTGTTATTATTGTTTTCTCATTCTTTTTGCAAGTGTTACATGGAGATCCTCAGGTGATTTTTCTAGTGGTACCTTCCTCCTGGATTCCTCTGGTGATCATCTGGATCCATATTCATCAACCACCTATTGCATTTTTGGCTTGTTGTAACATGTACATGATTGCTATAGGAAGTGATAATATACCTGTAGCAGTTCCATTTCTGCTAATTTTGTTAGGTCCCTATATTACCATTATAGTCCCTTATTTTTATTAGTGTAACCCCATTATTGTTATTATTGTACCCTTGTAACCCCCATTTTGTTATTATTGTGCCCTTAAATTATTATTGTTAGGTCGGCTAGGATTACAGTATGGCCACATGGACTCCTATATATAGAAAGGAGGTTTTGTAAATTGTATCATCCAAGAATTGTTCATTTATGTAATGTATTAGAGGTCTCCCCCTCGAAGTGGCTCATTTATAAGGCGTTGATATCTCTTTTCTTCTATTTTTGGAGCTGGTTACACAACATTTGGTATCAGAGCTTTGGATTCTAGGGTTTCGCTGCTCCAAACAGGTCATCGTGGAATTTTCGCTATAACTTTTTTTATAAGAAGTTTCAGAAGCTGAAATTTTTAGGGTACGAAGCTGAAATCCTGAGGAATATATTCTAAAAATTTCAGATCTTGGTTCGCAATATTTTCAGAGATATGATCTGTAGAAGTTAGGTTATTTTTCAGGATCCTAAACCGGTCATCATGGAATTTGCGCTATAACTTTTGTTCTACGAAGATTCAGAATATAAATTTTTTAGGGAGTGAAGATGAAATCCTGAGGAAAAGTTTCAAAAAATTTCAGAGCTTTATTTGCAATATTTTTGGAGATATGATTTGTGGAAGGTGGTGCTGTTTCAGGGTCCCGAATTTCATCTCAAAGAGGTGATCGTGGGAAAAGTTCAATAACTCTCTCTCTGAGCATCAGATTGGAGTGCCGTAAAAATGGTCACAAGTACATGGAATTTAGTTTCTTGGCTATCAATTTCAGAGGTGAAGGGCAAAAAAATGATACGTGGTAAGTCGTACAAGTTCGCTCTACTGAACCAGTCCATAATTAAGTCATTGTGGGAGATTGGACATAAATTTGTCTTGGAGAATCCAAATTAGGTCAGACCTGTGGCATTCAAAAGAGAATTTAGAGGGCTAATTTAAAGCTGAATTTCATATATTTAAGAGCTACAATCACAAAGATAATAAAATTTCAATATCGAGCTCCTCAAAAGCAAGAAAAAGGTGTGTATTTTTTTCCGAATTGCATAAGTCTTGTTTGAAAAATAAATTTGAATTGATTCCAAGGGCATATTGTAGAATAGATATCAGTATTGGGTTCTAAAAAATTCCCTGTAAAAATAATTCAACACCCATTAAGCCTTTATAAGGCTCTACTATGACTCATGAAGATGAAGAATTGCAACATGATCTATCAAAATTACAAGAGCAAGTGCACCAAATTTCACTCTCGCAAGGAGCAGCAAAAAATGAAATGGAAGTTTTGAAGAAAGGTGTGGAAGAAAAGATGGATGGTGTGAAGAATAATATGGATGGTTTGAAGAAAGACATGGAATCTAAGATAGATGACATGGAAGCTGGCATGGAATCTAAAATGGAAAACATGAAGAATGATCTAAAAGCAGACATAGCAGGTTTGACAAAGTTGATACAAGAAATTTTTCCTAATGGTGAAAATATAGTAGAGAAAACTCATGATGAGAACAAAATAAATGTTAATCGTGATTTCATAAACTCTAATGTTGGCAGGAAGAACCACCATATTCCAAAATGGATATGAGGAATTTTGATGGAAAGGATCCTGTAACATGGATACTACAGATGGAGAAATATTTTGATCTCCATAATGTGCAAAACACACAAAAGGTACGCATTGCAACTTTACATTTAGAACAAAATGCATTTGTATGGTATCGATGGCTTTGCTCCCGTAAAAAAATTGTCACTTGGTCAATTTTTACGGAGGAAATGATAGCACATTATTAGGATACAAAGAGCAACACCTTCTTTAGCCAATTGATAAATCTCAAACAAAAGGGTTTAGTGGGGGAGAACATTGAGGACTTCCAAAAATTGAATATAAGGGTAAATGATATTCCAGAGGAACACAGGATTGATCTCTTCATAGGAACTTTAAAGGATAACATCCAACATGAAGTTCGCGTTTTGGAACCTGATTCATTGGAGAAGGCATTCAGGTTGGCAAGAAAAATTGAATGTAAAATTATGGCGACAAGGAAGCCTACCACTCACTTCTATAAAGAAGGAGGTGTTTCTACGCCTAGATTTCCACAACGTACAAGGTTGATACCACAAAAATTGGAAGAAAAAAGAGCAAAAGGGCTTTGCTACAATTGTGATAGAAAATACACTAAAGGTAATAAGTGTACTGAGAAGAAATTATTTTACATAGATTGTGAAGAGGAAGAAGAAAATGAACAAGAAGAGGATATACACCAGGAACTAGCCCTAGAAGAGGAAGAAATGAATTCGACCATATCATGTAATGCACTGGCAGGAATTACCACTCCTCAAACTCTCAAGATAGAAGGAAATATCAAGAAGAAAAAGGTAATAGTGTTGATTGATTCAGGTAGGACCCATAATTTTATTCATTGTAAGGTAGTCAAGGAATTAAATTGTTTCCTATACCCAACACTAGAATGTCAAGTGATGGTGGCAAATGGAGGAACTATAAATTGCTCTAGAAAATGTCATAATATCAAGCTAACCATGGGGGAATATGTATTGACTAGTCCAATGCTTTCCATTCCTATGGGAGGTGTTGATGTTGTACTAGGAGTACAATGGTTACAATCTTTGGGGACAGTAGATTTTAATTTTCAAGAACTTTTCTTGAAATTTTTTTCATAAGGAAAGGAAGTCGAATTACGGGGTATTGTAGGGAAGCCGAGAAAGATAATAAGCTCTAATGTCATGAAAAAGATTCTACAGAAAGAAAAACGAGGTGTAATTGCACAATTATGCTCACTAGAAGTTCCAACATCAAAATCATCTATTTCTATAGATCTCCAACAAGTCTTGGACAATCATTCCAAGGTGTTTGAAACTCCCAAAGGACTCCCACCTATTGGTGATCATGATCATGCTATTCATTTGATTCTAGGAAGTGTTCCTCCAAACACCAGGCCTTATAGATATCCTTACATCCAAAAGAGCGAAATTGAACGTATGATTGCAGAAATGTTAGAGATGGGTATAATTCAACCTAGTCAAAGTTCTTTCTCTGCTCCTGTAGTATTGGTACACAAGAAGGATGGATCATGGTGAATGTGTTTGGATTATAGGGAGCTCAATAAGCTCACCATTAAAGATAAATTTCCCATTCCTGTGATTGATGAATTATTGGATGAATTACATGGAGCAATTTATTTTACAAAGTTGGATCTTCGTTCAGGATATCATCAAATTAGAATGAAGACTGAAGATATTCCAAAAACAGCATTTCGAACTCATGAGGGTCATTATGAATTTTTGGTCATGCCTTTGGCCTTACCAATGCACCTTCTACATTTCAAGGGTTGATGAATTCCATTTTCAAACCCTTCCTTAGAAAATTTGTGCTAGTATTTTTTGATGATATGCTAATCTATAGCAGGTCTTGGAAGGATCATGTTGAACATGTTGACAGGGTGCTCAAACTATTGCAGGAGAAACAATTATATGCAAAAATATCCAAATGTTTCTTTGGAGTACAAGAGGTGGAATATCTGGGTCATACTGTATCTCACGAGGGTGTTAAAGTAGACCCTAACAAAATTAAAGCCATTAAGGAATGGAAAGTCCCCACAACCATAAAGCAGTTGCGAGGATTTCTCGGGTTAACAGAGTATTATTGCAAGTTTGTTAAGAATTATGGGAGAATAGCAGCACCTCTAACAACATTATTGAAGAAAGATGCATTTCATGGACTCCTGAAGCAACTAAGGCCTTTGAACATCTTAAAGAGGCAATGTGCCTAGCACCGGTCTTAGCTACGCCAGACTTCACAAAAACCTTTATTGTGGAATGTGATGCCTCAGGAAATGGAATTAGTGTTGTTTTAATGCAGGAAGGAAGACCCATTGCTTTTGAAAGTCGTCCAATCAAAGGAAAGTATTTACAGAAACCTATTTATGAGAAGGAAATGTTAGAAATACTGCATGCACTAAATAAACGGATAACTTACCTAATGGGAAGACACTTCAAGGTAAAAACTGATCATGATAGTCTTAAACACTTTTTGGAACAAAGACTATCTTCAGAAGAGCAGCAAAAATGGGTCACAAAGATGTTGGGTTATGACTTTAAATAATCTACAAAAAAGGAAAGCTTAATGTTGTTGCAGATGCACTCTCAAGAAAGAATGAAGAGGTGGAGCATTGCTTTGTGCCATTTCTATTATCCAACCAGATTGGATAACTGAAGCAAGAGATGAATGGAAGAAGGACAAAGATGTATGGGCACTCATTCAAAAGTTGCAGCAAGATCCTAGTACATCTAATACATTTAGTTGGAAAAATGATTCCTTATGGTACAAAGATCGCTTATATCTTTGTAAGAATTCCCAACTAAAACAAAAGATTCTTCTGGAATTGCACACTTCTCCTTTAGGAGGACACTCGGGATTTTTAAAAACTTACCACGGGGTGAAGAAAGAATTTTTTTGGGATGGCCTTAAATCTGATATTCAAAAGTTTGTGGCGGAATGTTTGGTTTGCCAGTAGAATAAAGTGGAGACAATTAAGACCCCAGGACTTCTACAACCTTTATCCATTCCAAGTCAACGTTGGGAGGAGATTTCAATGGATTTTATCACAGGTTTACCTAAGTCCGAAGGAAAGATTGTCATCATGGTGGTAGTTGATAGACTTAC
This sequence comes from Pinus albicaulis, assembly GCA_034641835.2. Lineage (NCBI taxonomy): Eukaryota > Viridiplantae > Streptophyta > Pinopsida > Pinales > Pinaceae > Pinus > Pinus albicaulis. The sequence continues at coordinate 830,837,251 of CM076573.1, forward strand.
CAAGTATGCACACTTTTGTGCATTATCTCATCCATTTAAAGCAAGTACAGTTGCTACTACATTTATGGACAAAATTCAAAAGCTACATGGAAGCCCAAGGGTTATTGTGAGTGACAGAGATCCCATTTTTACAGGAAATTTTTTAAAGGAGTTATTTTCTTGTTTAGGTACTCAATTAGCTCATAACTCATCTTATCATCCTCAATCTGATGGTCAAACTGAGATAGTAAATAAATGTTTGGAAGGATATCTTCATTGTTTTGTATATGATAAACAAGCACAATGAGTCAAGTGGTTACCTCTCGTTGAATGGTGGTATAACACTTCCTTCCATACTATAGCAAAGATGACCCCATTTATGGCACTTTATGGATATCATCCACCATCTATCACATCATCTTTAAGGGAAAATTCGAAGGTTCAAGCAGTGGAAGATCACATCGAGCATCAGCAAGAAGCTCTCCAACTCTTAAAGGATAACCTAAATTTGGCACAAAATCGAATGAAACAACAGGCAGATCAACATCGCAGCGAGAGAAGTTTTGATGTAGGAGATTGGGTGTTTTTACGGCTACAAATATACAAAAAATGTCCCTCAAGCAAGCTAATAAGGATAATAAATTATCGCCAAAGTACTATGGTCCTTACAAGGTGTTGCAAAAGATTGGTACTATGGCATACAAATTGGAGCTTCCTGCTTCTTCGCGAGTGCATCCAGTTTTCCATGTTTCATGCTTAAAAAAGCTTATGGGTGAAAATCTTCCAGTTCAAACAATATTTCCAGAACTTGATGAGGAAGGAAAAGTCATATTGGAACCTGAAGTGGTCACGGAAACAAGAACTCGACAGCTACGGAATCGATCAATTTCAGATTATCTCATCAAGTGGAAGAACTTACCCACTGAAGATTCTACATGGGAGGATGAGAAGTTTATACAGAAGCACCCATAGCTACTTAAGCATTGAGGACAACAATTTTTTTAAGGAGAGGGGCATGTTAGGTCTCTATATTACCATTATAGTCCCTTATTGTTATTAGTGTAACCCCGTTATTGTTATTATTGTACCTTTGTAACCCCCTTTTTGTTATTATTGTGCCCTTAAATGATTATTGTTAGGTCAGCTAGGATTACATTATGGCCACATGGACTCCTATATATAGAAAGGAGGTTTTGTAAATTGTATCATCCAAGAATTGTTCATTTATGTAATTTATTGGAGGTTTCCCCCTCAAAGTGGCTCATTTCTAAGGCGTTGATATCTCTTTTCTTCTATTTTTGGAGCTGGTTACACAACAAGTTTGGAGCCCCAGTAATATGAGAAATGAGGATCAGTATTTTAGGGATGCTAGGGATGGATTTATGGAGTGAATGGAGTGGTGGAGAGATTAGAGGAGAGGCCTTGTGTAAAGATTTAGCTAAACTAGCTCACAGTGGTGAAAGAGGGTGTTTAGTGAGTGAATACTTATGCATGGAGTGGAGTGATAGTTAGGAGTGGTTGATATGGGTAAAATAATGATTTTCATATCTTCCTTTAGGGTTAGGTGTCCTTGAGTGGGATTTTTATCTCTCAGATGACTTTCCTGTAGCAATACAAGGTTTCCTGTAGCACTACAAGTAATCATGTGGGAGCCTAGGTATCATGTAGCACTGTAGAGAGTAAGAAAACATGGAGTTTTTCAACATATAGAGGGAGAAATGGATGGATGGATGCATACTGGGGTTGATCATGGAGTGGGTAGGTAGAGGAGAGAGAGAAGAGAGAAATAATGTTCCTCCTCTTTGTCCTAATTTTCATTGATCAACAACCTGCAAAATAGAAATAGCTAAGTGCATAGGTGTTGTTTTATGTAATATTTCCAAAAGAGAAATGCAGGAATATAATGCAGAATGCTGGAATAATAACGTGGATCATCATTTATAAAGCAAGAGGCCAATATGGAGACCTTTCATATGTTATTATAGTAGAAAAATATGTGTAAGATATGGCCCATAAGATGCATAACAGGAAAAGCAAGTCTCCAATGAAGAAGATCGCTCAATATGAGGTGTTGAAACCACATATAAAAGCTAGAAAACCCTTACAATGTTATTTTATTGGCTCTATGATATTATTAGATTATATATTAGATCTAGAGTTGATATGTGCTCCAAAATTTAGATCTATATCATATCCATGCACTATACAAGCTCCTCTATAGAACCCCCTTGGGGTTTTCAGCAAAACACCAAGTACAAGATGTAGTTCTGAGATCTAAGAATACAGATCTACTAAAAAATACAGATCTGGAAACTGATATGAGAAATAGAATAGCCTCCTCCAATATATCTTCAAAGTGAAGGGAAGATCCCTAACACTAGAAAATCAGCTCTCCAAATGGTGTGTTGAACCACTCTGCAACTCCTCCTACAGAAATAATGCAGATATGGAAGAAAACTGTGCTGTAGGGATCAAAATAAGGTTGGCCTGATGCCAAGATCTAGAAATAAGCTCTAAAGCCTTAAATATTGTCCTCCTACTGAAGTGGAAACCTCCTCCACTGAAAAAGAACATTGAAATGGCCTAGATCTGAAAGATCTAGTCTCCACTTGCTGCAGCTTCCAAAAACAACCAAACCCTCAATAGGATCTATGTTGTAGTTGAAAGAAGAAGCTTGGCCCTAAGCTAGATAGTGTAAAATGTAATACAAACTCTCCCAAGAGCTACTCAATGGGAAGAGGTGCGATTCCCGATTAGCAACACCCAATGCTAAACAACATTCAATCCCAACTAAACAGCAAGAGAAAGATATATGTATAAAAATACCATATAGTTAGAAAATAACATATACATTAACCCTTCTAATGCTGCCATCCTCTTCCTTTTATAATTCAAGATCTTGCAAACCCTAAACCACATCCAATGATAACACTCCTTTCACACAAGGCACCTCCATCAAAAACTGCATTGTCTTTCATTGATGGCCACTCCTCCATGCTGCAACTCTTCTCCTCCTCCGTTGGTGACACAAAAATATGATAAGCTTCCTCCATAAACTAAGTGTTCACCAGTCTATCCCTCCATGAATTTCTCCTCCAAAGTTCTCATGAGATGTAAATAATCCATCCCATAAGGAGATAATAGCTCAACTAAAACAAACATGGTTTTCCCAATGTTCTCCCTAAAACATGTAGCATAAGGTACATGGAGAATATACATCCCATAGGGCACATACATACCTCCCATCCTCCCTCCATACATTCCCATAAAAAGTACAAATACATCTTCAATGTATGGGATCAAAATTACATACATACAAATAGAAATTTGTGCATATGGAGGTGGGTCATAGTCCCACATGTGGAACCAGCGCAATACATATCCTGACTGTATTAGATCATGATGTGGTAAGTGGTTTTCCCACCACTTACTTACTGTTCAAGTCATCTCACTATGGCTGAAAGTGTGAGATATATTTGGTGCCTTAGGAATGCATCCATCATGAAACAAAATTTCCATTTGATCACCAAGGGAGTGGCCATGTTCAGAAATTTTTGTGGCCCAAAGTTGGCCATGAAGTTTATAACTTATATCACTCCTTCTTGGAGTTATGGTCTATATATACATGGTGAAAGAATGCATAAAATCATAAAATTAAACATTGTTTACAAGAGCATGTTCCTCAGAAAAATTTCTCCTTATACAAATGGAGTGGTGCATAGATCTATTTCCTCTCTCAAAAAGAGAAAGAGATGGTTGAATTAACTCCTTTATAGAGTTATGTTGTTGTCCCATCTCCACATGGTTCATGCATCTTTGAAAATTTTGATATAGTTCTCCTTCAAGACCCTTCCAAGTGTATCTTCTCATGATAATATTGTAGAATTTCATGGAATATGTGTGGTTGAAAAAGAACTCTTCATATGCTCTTTGTAGCAACTTCTCCTTGAGCTTGGAGGCTCTAGATAAGAAGATCCTACCATGATAATAGATGACTCCTTCTTGGAATGAATAGCCCTCTTCGTGTAGTTGGTCATCAATTATCATGAAAGTGTAAATATCTTTGGAATAATCCACCAACAATTGGGATTTCCAATATGGATCAATCTCCCATAGTGACAGCTCTGATGATCTCTCAAAAGGAATGGTTGTCATATGGCTACTTTCCTCCTTGACATATTCTATGCAAAAGGTATATATTGGAAGGTTTTTCCTTCCATGCTTCTCCTCCCATAGCACAAAATCTGAAATGACAGTGGGTAATGATGATGTTGGGAGAACATCTCCCTCCTTCTTGAGCCTACCCAAGACTCCCAGTTCTGTATCATCATCTTCCAATTCTCCCACCCCTCCTAGATATATGCTTGTAGCATTGTTGAGTCTCAAATCTGCATCTTTTCCATACACTTTTCTATACCTCTTTCACTCACCTGAACCTCCCAAGTTGTCAATATCATTGTATGTTAATTGCAAAAGAGCATCTAACATGGTTTTTAACTATATTTTTGTGTCTGTTGTTTGATCTAGATTTTGTTCATTCAGCTGCGGAATCTTGCCACTTTCCGCAGCTGCTGCAACTTTCCGCAGCTATTTTGTGAAACTCTATGCTACAGGTGTCTACAAGGGAAACGAGCCACATGGGCAGGTCAGGAATGACGTGGACATGGTTCGAGTCCTATTGGTTCAAGCAAACTCGTCCAAAGAAGCCGCGGTCAAAGGCGCTCAAATGGAAGTCAACCATAGAGTCTCACTATGATGTGACTCGTTTCGTGTCACGTGAAGCTCCACGACCGTTTCTGAGTTGCGGAGGACAAGTCGACATCTGTACATGGCTCCATAGCCGAATTCAAACATCCACTCCTCATAGATTTACTTTCCAACACGGCCATGATCCTAGATCCGTGGACGTAATGGTCTACGTGTTTTGTATCAGCATAAACTTTAGGAAATCAGTTACATTACCTTCAGTTATAAATAACGCGTTTTCATACGCATAGGGATTAGTCGATGTTAGTCTCTGTTATCTTTTATTAGTCTGCTTTGTAATGTAATTACGTTGCACTTGTGCCGTAATATCACCTTGCTGTTATGACTTCATATTAATATAAGAAGACTGTTTCCAAACATAATTCGTACTTGAAGATTGTTGCCAAGGCTGGTGTAGAGGGCCCCTGCACTTGCCAAGGTTCTGTGCATTATTGTATAGTTCTTGTTTTATTTCTTTAAATCTCATTGTGCCATAATCCATTCACATGTTTATACATTGCATCTTTCATGGTATATATGCTTCATTTCTGTTTATAATCTTTCATGCTTTCCATTTTACTTCTGTCTTTCATGTTTTATGTTATTGATTACTGATCAGTGTTCTTGTTTCAGGTTATAAATAGGCAGCCCGGGCATTTGCATAAATTTTTGACTAATGACATGGAATTAACATTGTTCTATTGCTAATTTTTTTTTCTTAGTTTCTGTTTAATTTCAGTACTGCTTTGTTTAATTCATTTTTGCTTATTTTCTTCAGTAGTTAAATTAAGATATATTAAAATGCTCATAACATCTTCAGTTGCCTCCGAAAGCCACAGCTGGACTGATGGTGAGGGATTGTATTATGAAATGTGTAGTTTGGTATTAGTTTCCTTTCTACAAATTTAGATATATTAAACTGCTCATAACATCTTTAGTTGCCTCTGAAAGCCACAGCTGGACTGATGGTGAGGGATTGTATTATGAAATGTGTAGTTTGGTATTAGTTTCCTTTCTGCAAATTTAGATATATTAAACTGCTCATAACATCTTCATTTGCCTCCGAAAGCCACAGCTGGACTGATGGTGAGGGATTGTATTATGAAATGTGTAGTTTGGTATTAATTTTTTTTCTGCAAGTTAGAAATATTAAATTGTGCATGACATCTTCAGTTACCTCCGAAAGCCACAGCTGGACTGATGGTGAGGGATTGAATTATGAATGTGTGGTTTGATATTAGTTTACTTTCTGCAAGTTAGATATCAGTTACTCAAGTTGTTTATGGTTACTTCCGAAAATCATAGCCGGACTAATGATGAGGGATCAGAAGACAAGTTGATGTAATTTGATTTAGATTTACTTTATTGCAACTTTTGGATTTCTTTCAGCATAGTTTCTTTTGTGTTTAGACAGCAGCAAGAATAGTTTGGTTTTCATGCTCAATAGTTCATTGTTTTGATTTATTAGACTAGCAGTACATTTTCATTTCAGCAGCACATTTTCATTTCCTTTCAAGTTTTGTCATTGTAAGTTTCAAATTCCTTTTTAAGTTTCAAGTTGGTAAATCATTATAGAGGATAACATTTCCTTGAAAAAACATAACCATACTTGTTTTTATTTTAGAATTTCCATCTCACCTTAGAAAACCAAAAACGACAAAAAGTTAAGAAATAGGTTATCTTGCACATATAGTGCGCCGCACTTCATCAGCTTACGAATCCCGGATTGACAAATTAAATGTAGAAATTTAGGACACACTAAATTGACCAAAAATTTTGGCGCCGTTGCCAGGGAAGTGTAACTAGGTAGCCAATTTCTTAAAAAAAAAAAACACAAAATAATAAAAGAAGGGAAAACTTGATAACTTCTTGAAGTATGCTCTCCTCTTGCACCTAGTGTGATCTGGAGGATCAGAAAAGAGAGTTATTGGTTTAGTAATTTCTTAAGTATGCTCTCTTCTTGCACCTAGTGTGATCTGGAAGATCAGAAAGAGAATTATTAGCCCAACTTTTAAAAAATAAAAAATAAAAATGACATGCATAGAGCAAGAGATTCTAGGGGAAGGTTTATAGCTAAAGCCAAGAGTTCGATTTTCACAACTCCATCTTCTTTAAGGCATAGACAAGATTCACCACCATCTACCCCTAGCCTTAAGATTTTTGGAATTCAAGGAGCAGCTAAATTAGAGGATTCTCCTATACCACCTACCAAATCTCATTTAGAAAAGGAAGAGATTCCCTCTCATCCTCCCTTGATAGAAGAATCAGAGGAATTTAAGGACTCTAAAGAAACTATCATGGCAGAGGAAATAATAGATGGATTTGGAGGTAGAGGTAGAGGTAGAGGAGGAGGAAACAATGGAGATAACAATGGTGAAGATAATAATGGAAGAAATAGGGAAGGAGACAACTTGTTTGGATTCCCTATACTTGATGAGGAAACTCATACAACAATGAAAAATATCTCACCATCTGTCCTCCCTAACTTTTATGGATTGCGAAGTGAGGATCCTGAAACATTTCTGTTTGAGTTTGAAGTCGTGTGCCGAACCTATGACTATATGGAAGACTCTCAAAAACTCAAACTATTTCCTTCAACTTTGAAGGGATCTGCTTTGAAATGGTTCATGGGATTAGCTACTCAATCTATTAAGACTTGGAATGATATGAAACAAACATTTTTGGATAGATACTTGGACTATTGTATGCCCACCAATCATAAGGATGAGGTATTCAAAATGATGCAAAAAGAAGATGAAAACTTGGAAGATTTACTTGAAATATTTCAATACAACTTGAAAAGAGAAAAGATGAGCAACTTAGATGATGAAACCTTGAAAGCCCTCATATTAAAAGCCATTAGAGATGAATGGATAGATATTTTAAACATGATGGGAAAGGAGACATTTCTCAACTTCCACTTCGTGACATAACAGAACTATGTGTCCATCTCTCAAGAGGAAAATCTAAAACAGGAAAAGGGCCTAGGGATCTTTCTCTTATTAGGGCTAACAAATCTGCAACTGGATCAGTAAGTAGGGCAGAGATTGGTAACATGCTTGATGAATTCAAAACTGATATCTTAGGGAGCCTTAGTGAACAACTAGACACCCTTAAAATCCAAAACAAGCAGAAAGCAAAAACAGATGCTTTAGCCATCTTTTGTCCGAAATGTAGGAAGAAACATGCTTTAAGGGAATGTCCCTTGGATGCAAAAGTTGTAGAAACATGTATGATTTGCTCAGAGAATCATGAGATCAAGGATTGTCCTTCAATTCCTGGACTCAAAGCTGTCTTTCAAGAAGACCCAAATTCAGTAGAATCTCCCTGTTTTGTTGCAAGGAGACCTTGGCAAGGACAACAAACTCAAGGGTTTAACAACCCTATGAATTTTCAAACCCAACCAAGTTGGAATCCTTGGCAACAACCTTGGCCCCAACATCAAAATTCATATCAGCCATGGGTACAAGGGATGCAAAATCCTTATGGGAGATTTTCTCAATTTTATCAATATCCTCCATCTTTTCAAAATCAACAAGCTCCACAATTTCCAAACCCAAATCCACAACTTTCATTGCCATTTCCACAACAACAACCTTCTCAACAAAATCCAAATCCTCAACTCATGCTCCCATATCAACAAAAGACAAATCAACTTCCATCTCAGCCATTGCCAAATCCTAACAATAAGAATCCTCAGAATACTTACATGGTAGAAGGACAACAATTTCCTACCTATATGATTGTTCCTCTCAACGATGTACAACTCAGATCTGGTAGAGTTTTAGAAAAACCTTCTATAGATATTCAAGAGCAAGATAACTCTGAGGAGGATTCTCTTCAAGTCAATAAGGATTCTGAGGAGGCATCTCTTCAAAATCCAAGCATGCAAAAAGAAAAAGAAAAGTTAACACCCACAACTCCTATAGTTGAGCAACCAACATCTTAATCTACACCTCCTTTTCCTGAAAGACTACAAATAGACAAGGGGGTGGAAAAACAAATTTTGTTGCCTAACTATGAATTTCTAGATGAATTGAATAATGTTTGTATCAAGATTCCCTTGTTACAATCCATTCGAGAGATTCCTATTCTAGCAAAAACCATAAAGGAGTTGAGTTTCAAAAGACCAGGAAGGAAACTAAAAGATACAAGAAGAATCCACCTGGTAGGAAAGATTGCAGATATTATGATGGGAAAAATTACCATGCAGAAGTATGTAGATCCAGTAAGTCCAATTGTCAAAACACATATAAATGGGATAGAAATTCCAAACACATTGATTGACTTAGGGGCTGCTATCAACATTATGAGTAGACAGACTATGGACCAGCTAAAACTTCCTAACCTTCTTTTTACACCTACTTTACTGCAACTTGCATATCGATCAATTATTAAACCAGATGGTGTATTAGAAGATATTTCAGTCTCCTTAGATTCTTGGGAATATCCAGTAGATTTTATGATTTTGACTCCCAAAAGTAATCTAGGAGGGCACCCACTTATCTTAGGAATACCTTGGCTAGCCACAGCTGATGCTTTTATTAGTTGTAGATCTGGGGACATGTACATTTCTAATGGTAATTCGACAAAGAAATTCAATTTGTATCCTCCAGCAAGAGCAATCACAGAAGTAGGAGACAATGAATGGGTTGATTATGAGGGCACTATACAACCTGTCTTTACCATTTCTGAAATCAGTGAGGATAGTAAAATTCTAAACACATTAGAAAATTTTGAGACATCTTCAGAATATGACCCCACACAATTTCAGTTGGAATTTGACATAGAATATTTATCATCAAGACAAATTTCTCTTTACTCTATGGAAGAGTTTGGTAGTTCTACCATTGATATTTTTCCAGGAAAAACACTGAATATCAACAAACATTTGGAAGAGTCACAACAAGAAGAACTAACCAAAATCTTGCGAAAACATTCTACTGCATTTGCATGGGAGTATACTGACATGAAAGGTATTGATCCTAAGACTTGCATCCATCACATCTATATTGAGGAAAACAGTAGACCAATCATACAACCTCAAAGAAGGATGAATCCAAATCTTAGGGAGATAGTGAAAGAAGAGCTCCAAAAACTTCTCAATGTAAACTTCATTTATCCAATTTCAGATAGCCGATGGGTTTCTCCTTTGGTTATAGTACCTAAAAGAATGGTAAATGGAGAGTATGCATTGATTACAGGGAGTTGAACAAAGCAACTTTGAAGGATCACTTTCCTTTGCCTTTTATTGATCAGGTATTAGATACATTAGCAGGTAAAAAGTACTTTTCATTTTTGGATGGTTTTAGTGGCCATAATCAAATACAGGTAGCACCTGAAGATCAAGATAAGACCACATTTACTTGTCCATGGGGAACTTTTTCCTACCGAGTGCTTCCTTTTGGGTTATGTAATGCACCTGCAACATTCCAAAGAGCAGTACTAGGAATTTTTTCTAATCTAATCCATGATTGTGTAGAGGTTTATATGGATGATTTTACAGTTTATGGTAATTCATTTGAAGAGGCATTAGAAAATTTGGAAAACGTTCTTATAAGATGTAAAGAAACAAACCTTTCATTAAGCCATGAAAAATTCTTTATGATGTTTACTGAAGGGATTGTTTTAGGACATCATATTTCAGGAGATGGAATTAAGGGTTGATAGATCAAAAGTTGAAGTCATCTCCAAGTTGCCTATTCCAAATTGTCAAAGAGATGTTAGAAGTTTTCTAGGATTTACTGGTTATTATAGAAGATTTATAGAAAACTTCACTAAAATAGCATCTCCACTCTTCAAATTGCTTACAAAAGACTATGAATTTAAATGGGATCCTCATTGTCAATCAGCTTTTGAAACTTTGAAAACAAGAATATCTGAAGCACCTATCTTGAGAGGACCAAATTGGAAACTCCCTTTCCATATTTCTATGGATGCTTCAGATACAGCTCTGGGAGCTGTGTTGGGTCAAAAAGATTTAGTTCCTTATGCCATTTATTATACCAGTAAAAATTTGACTCCCACAGAGTTGAACTATACTGTGACTGAAAAAGAGTTTTTAGCTGTTGTTCATGCAATCAATAAATTTAGACATTACATAACAGGCTATGAAACTTTTATTCATACTGACCATTCTGCAATTAGATATTTAATGAACAAACCTGTTACTAATGGCAGAGTGACAAGATGGCTCTTACTTTTACAAGAATTCAATATTATTGTGTTGGATAGACCAGGAAAACAAAATACAGTAGCTGATTTCTTGTCTAGGATTCAGAATACTAAAGAAGATTCTCCTGTAGAGGATAAGTTTCCTGATGAATACTTGTTTGCAGTAACTATTAAGACTCCTTGGTATGCAGATATTGCTAACTATTTGGTTACAGGAAAACTACCTTCACATTTATTTCCAAATGAAAAACGAAAAATTATTCAGGAGAGTTCAAAATATTCATGGATTTCTAACGAATTGTTTAAAACAGGGCCAGATCTTGTGATCAGAAGATGTGTCAGGGAAGATGAAATGCCTGATATTATTAAGGCATGTCATGATGAACCATGCAGCGGACACTTTGCAGACAAAAGGACGGCCTATAAAATCCTCTCTTTAGGATATTATTGGCCTTCCCTCTTCAAATATGCAAAACAATATGTCAAAAGGTGTGACAGCTGCTAAAGAGTAGGGAAACCTACCCTTTCAAATGAAATGCCATTGCAACCACAGGTACTCATTGAACCCTTTGAAAAATGGGCTTTAGATTTCATTGGACCTATTAATCCACCATCTAAGCAAAAGAAGTATATATTGGTTTGTACCGATTATGTTACTAAATGGGTGGAAGCCAAAGCATTAGTGTCTGCTACTGAAAATTCAGTTGTTAATTTTCTTTATGAGGATATTTTTACTCGCTTTGGTGTTCCAAGAGAAATTGTGACAGATCAGGGAAGCCAATTCACATCCAACTTGGTGGAGAAGTTGATGGAAGAATACAAAATCAAGCACAGAAGATCTAATCCTTACCATCCGCAAGCAAATGGTCAAGTGGAGTCTACAAACAAAGTTCTTGAAAGTATCATCACCAAAACTGTTCATCTACATAGAAGAGATTGGGCAGAAAGGCTTCCCGAAGCCTTGTGGGCCTACAGAACTACATGGAGAAATACAACAGGACATTCTCCCTATGAACTTGTTTATGGGAAAGAAGTCTTGCTCCCCATTGAGTTCCAAGTCAAGACCTTCAAGATAGCAGTTCAATTGGGGATGGACTTATCAGAAGCCCAAAAGCATAGAATGGAGTAGTTGAATGAGCTAGATGAGATCAGACAAGAAGCAATTTTAAGAACTGATCTAGTTCAATATCAAAGAGCTAAATGGCATGAAAAGTACATCAAAGAGAAGAAGTTTCAAGAAGGAGATTGGGCATTGTTATTTGATTCCAAGTTTAAAGATTTTCAAGGAAAATTTCAGACTCATTGGCTTGGGCCATATGAGATTGACAAGATCTTTAGCAATGGAGCGGTAAGAATCAAGTCCATTGATGAGTTTCAAACTCCTCTTATTGTGAATGGCCATAGATTGAAAGTTTATCATAAGCCACTCTCAAAAGAGGATTTTTTCAAAATGTTTCAAGAAAGTTCTGCAATCAGGCTGGTACAGAAGAATTCTTCTTCTCCACCAGCCTAGCTTTTGTTCTTTTCAGTTAAAAAAAAAATAAAATAAAAAAATAAAAAAAATTGTATGAGCCTGAAAACCAATCACTGATTGGCAGTCTTATACAGAAAATATTGGGTGAAAATCAGGAACACCTGACACCCTATATTTTCCAAAAAAAAAAAAAAAAAAATCTCTCTTTCATTTCACAAGTCTTGTGACCACCCACTCCATTTCATTTCACTTCACTCCACTTCATTCCATTTCACTTCATTTTTCATTCCATTTTCACCAATAAAATTCTTTCTCATAACCATTCCATTCAGTCATTTGTCATCTGTTCATCTCCATTCATCCAAATAATAGATGTGTCAGTTTCCGCAGCTGATATCTGTTTCCGCAGCTGACTCCAGTTTCCGCAGCCAAAAGCATATTCCGCAGCTACAACTCTGTTTTCAAAAGAATGTACAGCCAGATGTTATTTCCATAATCATGAAATAAAATGCAGGTGAGACGATCAAAAATGAAGACATGGAGCATTCAATGAAGAGCAACAAATTGAGGACCAAGGAAAAGGCAAAGATTCCAAGGTATGAGTAAAATTCATTTCAAATAGCATTGAAAAACACATTTTTATATAGTTCTAAACCATAAGCTCTATCCATTATGTGCAATGATTATATTGACAATCCCGTAACCCTTTCATGATCTCCGTATGATCCTCTCGCATCCATTCTCAAACGATTCCATAATTAAACCCCCGAACTTCACTCATATTCCTATATTCCACTGGTGACAATGAGACGTATTTGATTTGACCACAGACTCTTACAGCCGCATAAATCCATAGCCGTTGTTTAAACGTGCTCACATTTATTGTGCAGCCACCAAATTTCAAAACACTGTCGAACGTGTTATACTCTGTTAATCTCACAACCGTGTCTCTGTTGTGCTTACGAAACCCCACTCTGTTCTGTTCACTCCATTTCGTTCTCTATTACGCTATAGTCTGTATACCCACTCTCTGATACCTATCCACAGTCATTGTGCTTATCTCCGTGCATTCAGCCGTTCTATTTCCATTAAACCCTTACGCAAGCAAATTTGTGAAGAGCAGAAAGAAAAAAATGGGTAAATTGCTAAGAGCAGAACCGGAAGGACTTAAGTTCATGGAGGGATATCCGCAAGTAAATGATATATTGAAGAAAGTGAAGTGGTTGCGGTTTATCCAGAAATTCAGAGGCTATCATAAAGAAGTCACAAAAGCATTCACAAGGTCGTTTAATGGCTTGGAAGTAGAAGTTGGAGACCTTAAGTTTGCGGTCAATGAAGCATCTATAGCATCTGCCACGAAACTTCTTCAGGAGGGTGAGCGTTGGTTTAAGAATAAAAGCATCAGTGATGAAGCCTGGAGAACAATCTTACGAAACCAAGGTATGGACATAACTATTTTTAAAAGAGGAATTCTTGTTCATGCATTGAAAGAGGAATGGGCTACTTTGCTGCTAGTTGTTCAGAAATTCATTACCCGTGAAGGCCGTTTTGGGTCCATGTATATGTACCACACCAGGTTGCTGATGAATTTTCTAGATAATCAAGCTCTCAATCTCCCATATTTTCTATTAAATAGCTTGAAGAAAATGTCTGTGACTGTTCAGAAGCATTTAGGAGATGTAGAACCACATCTATATCACCACGGTCTTGTAAAAATTTTTGATTGAAAAAGAGTTAAAGGAGAAGAAAGACACATGGGAAAAATTTCTGATTAGAAATTTCTTTGAGGAACCTCAGGAAATTCTTGAAGGTAGTACAACAAGAAGGAGTAGAAGAAAAAGAATAAATGATGAAACTCAAATTACTCCTACTCAAGAAATTCCTGAAGGTAGCACAGCAAGAAGAAGTAAGAGAAAAAGAACAATTGATGAAATTCAAAATACTCCTACTACTACAATTGAAAGAATTGATAGGGAAGAGAGACTCTCAAAGAGGAAGAAGAAAGAAATCAAGGGTAAGAAGCCAATAACACCAAAAGAGAGAAAAACTATTGAGGCTATACATCAAACCCCTTCTTCTGAAGAAGAAGATCATCAAGTGTTATCTGAAAGATTAGTTTATCTTCAAAAACAGTCATCTTTGGCCAAGAAGACAGCGAAAGGAAAAAAAAATCAAAAGGAAAGTGGACCACAGCGTGTGAGAAGAAGCAGCAGACTTAAGGGGAAATTGAGAAAAACGCAAATGAAGGGTCCTCATTTCATTGATTTGGGAGAGGAAACATCTGAACAGTCCCCAGCTAACTATAGTCCATCTCACTCTCAGTCAGTTAGTGAACCTGGTTCATTTCATTCTCAGTCAGACATTGAACATAGTCCATCCCATTCATAGCCAGATGTTGATGTGAGCCCTCCTCAGCCAGATTTTGAAGATAACTCTCCTTCATGGCATTTTGGAAATAGCCCAACAAAAATGACACCTGAAATAGACCCCAAGCAGCAGGAAGTATATGACTATATAGAATCTTTGGAAAAGGCAGCTACAGGTCCCAGTACTTCGTCCATCCAGCCTCACGCAGTACAAGATGATTTAGTCCAATCACTAAAACATGAAGTCTTTGAGCTAGAACTTTTAAATAGACACATCAAAAATGAAAATGATACATTGAAAGAACAAGGCAAACTGGACAAAATCATTCATGATAATACCATGCTACATCTGGGAATATGGCAGAAGAAGAACAAGAAATTGAAAAGGAAATGCCAGAAGTTGAGCAGAGCACTGGTTAATATCAAATTTAGGTGCTTAATGAAGAAACCAAGAATGTTGGCAGCTCCAAGGAAGAGGAGGAGAGGATTAGACGTGCTAGCTGAAGTGTCAAGGCATATGAACTGAGGAAGGATTACCAAAATTTTGGTTGCATGAGGACATGCAACACCTTCATAGTGGGGGTATGTTGAGTCTCAAATCTGCATCTTTTCCATACACTTTTCTATACCTCTTTCACTCACCTGAACCTCCCAAGTTGTCAATATCATTGTATGTTAATTGCAAAAGAGCATCTAACATGGTTTTTAACTATATTTTTGTGTCTGTTGTTTGATTTAGATTTTGCTCATCTAGCTGCGGAATCTTGCCACTTTCCGCAGCTGCTGCAACTTTTCGCAGCCATTTTGTGAAAATCTATGTTACAGGTGTCTACAGGAAAAACGGGCCACATGGGCAAGTCAGAAATGATGTGGACATGGTTCGTGTCCTATTGGTTCGAGCAAACTCATCTAAAGAAGCTGCGGTCAAAGGCGTCCAAATGGAAGTCAACCATAGAGTCTCACGGTGACAGGACTCTGTTTCGTGTCACGTGAAGGTTCATATGGCCGTTTCTGAGTTGCAGAGGAAAAGTCGACATCTGTACATGGCTCCATAGCCGAATTCAAACATCCACTCCTCATAGATTTACTTTCCAACATGGCCATGATCCTAGATCCGTGGACGTAATGGTCTACATGTTTTGTATTAGCATAAACTTTAGGAAATCAGTTACATTACCTTCAGTTATAAATAACGCGTTTGCATACGCATAGGGATTAGTCGATGTTAGTCTCTGTTATATTTTATTAGTCTGCTCTATAATGTAATTACGTTGCACTTGTGCCGTAATATCACCTTGCTGTTATGACTGCATATTAATATAAGAAGACTGTTTCCAAACGTAATTCGTACTTGAAGATTGTTGCCAAGGCTGGTGTAGAGGGCCCCTGCACTTGCCAAGGTTCTGTGCATTATTGTATAGTTCTTGTTTTATTTCCTTAAAGCTCATTGTGCCATAATCCATTCACATGTTTATACATTGCATCTTTCATGGTATATATGCTTCATTTTTGTTTATAATCTTGCATGCTTTCCATTTCACTTCTGTCTTTCATGTTTTATGTTATTAATCACTGATCAGTGTTCTTGTTTCAGGTTATAGATAGGCAGCCCGGGCATTTTCATAGCTTTTTGACTAATGACATGGAATTAACATTGTTTTGCTGCTAATTTGTTTTTCTTAAGTTTCTGTTTAATTTCAGTTTTGCTTTGTTTAATTCAGTTTTGTTTATTTGCTTCAGTAGTTAAATTTAGATATATTGAACTGCTCATAACATCTTCAGTTGCCTATGAAAGCCACAACTGGACTGATGGTGAGGGATTTTATTATGAAATGTGTAGTTTGGTATTAGTTTCATTTTTTCAAATTTAGATATATTGAACTGCTCATAACATCGTCAGTTACCTCCGAAAGCCACAGCTGGACTGATGGTGAGGGATTGTATTATGAAATGTGTAGTTTGGTATTAGTTTCATTTCTGCCAATTTAGATATATTGAACTGCTCATAACATCTTCAGTTGCCTCCGAAAGCCACAGCTGGACTGATGGTGAGGGATTGTATTATGAAATGTGTAGTTTGGTATTAGTTTCATTTCTGCAAATTTAGATATATTAAATTGTTCATGACATCTTCAGTTACCTCCGAAATCCACAGCTGGACTGATGGTGAGGGATTGAATTATGAATGTATGATTTGATATTAGTTTACTTTCTGCAAGTTAGATATCAGTTACTCAAGTTGTTTATGGTTACTTCCGAAAATCATAGCTGGACTAATGATGAGGGATCATAAGACAAGTTGATGTAATCTGATTTAGATTTACTTTGTTGCAATTTTGGATTTCTTTAAGCATATGTTTCTTTTGTGTTTAGATAGCAGCAAGAATATTTTGGTTTTCATGCTCAATAGTTCACTGTTTTGATTTATTAGACTAGCAGCACCTTTTCATTTCAGCAGCACATTTTCATTTCCTTTCAAGTTTTGTCATTGTAATTTTCAAATTCCTTTTTAAGTTTCAAGTTGGTAAATCATTATAGAGGATATAATTTCCTTGAACAAACATAACCATACTTGTTTTTATTTTATAATTTCCATCTCACCTTAGAAAACCAAAAACGAAAAAAAGTTAAGAAATAGGTTATCTTGCACATATAGTGCGCCGCATTTCATCAGCTTACGAATCCCGGATTGACAAATTAAATGCAGCAATTTAGGACACACTAAATTGACCAAACAAGCATCATGTTGTGAGATATGTCCCACAAAATCTGAATCAGGTGGCCTCCTAGGTGGTTTTCCACTAGATAAAAGTGTCCCATGCAGCGATTGCATAAGCATAATAGATGGGACTCTAAGGTCCTTGCTTCCACTGTGAAAATCCATCTTTGATTTCTGTGTGGAAGTTGTATGTGAGGGATATGTATTCATGCCTTTGATAATTTTATTATTACCACTCTTTTTATCCACCCATTCCATCTGTATAGCCTCCCAATCAGTGGTGACTTTCCCCAAAGTAATCAACCATTTAACACCCAATATCACATTGGTGTCAGGTATGTCAACCAAAAAGAATTGATCAATCAATGTATATGTTCCCATGGTGACTAATAAGGATGGAACATAATGCATGCATTTCATTTCTCTTTCTCCTGGGACCAAAACAAATAATCCCTCAAAAGCATCATTGGATATTTCCCTCCTTTTCACTAGCTGGGCATCAATGAAATTGTGGGTAGCCCCACTATCAAACAAAAGAGAAACCCTTTGATTCAAGATGGAACCTTGAACTCTTAAGTTCAAGTACTTAGGTACTCCTCTTAATGATATAAGAGCCCCTCCAATAGGAGCGAATGCTCCATTACCATCTCCTGATGGTGTTGGTTCATCTCCTGCAGTGTCAGCGTTGTGACCTCTTCTTGGTTCATCTTCTTCTTCCTCCTCATCCTCTGAGAATACCTCTATGTAATGTGTTTTTCCAGCTGCACATCTATGTCCAGGTGCCCATGATTCTTGGCAAGTGAAGCAAAGCTTCCTTCTTCTTAGATCTCCCCAGACATCATCATCAAGAGGTTTTTTGTATGAGCTCTACTTTGAAGGGGTAACCTTTTCGTATTTTCCCTTGGATGGAAAAGAGGGCTTATGCTGAAATGTTGCCTTTGCTTTTGGCAAGGCATCTTGAAAGTCTCAGCCCTTTCAATGTCATCTTGTAGGTTAGTGGGCTTGGTAGACTTAACCAACCCATGAAGAGGTTCATCTAACCCATCGATGAACATGTACACCCTTCTTGCTGTAGAAAAATCAGGAACCATAACAGAAAGTCTTAAAATTTCAGAGATGTAAGTTTCTGCATTACATGATTGTTTCAAGTTTACAAGGATCATGAATGGTGCTTCAGGATCTCTTTCATCAAATCTTTCCACCAGTCTTCTACTGAACTCTGAATAAGCAGTTACATTGGTATGACCCAATGTAGACAAGCCATGAAACCACCAGTCATGTGCTTCACCTTCAAGGTGTAGCACTGCAATATTAATGGCTTCCATTTCTGGGACCTTGTTCAACTAAAAGTAGATGTCAAGTTTTTCTACCCAAGATTTGGCAGAACACTTGGATAACCCATCAAAATTGGGTAAAAATAATCTACCCATATTATGGTGTCGATCATGATTCTCAATGAATCCACCACTTCTATGATGATGCCTTGGTCTTCTATTGTCCTTTATTTGACAAAACTCCTGAAAAATCAAGTGATCCTTGAACCTATGATTTTGAGATTCATACTCCATAAAATAGTCTTCAAGGGATTCTTGCTCTTGAAACCCTTCATTTCCCATAGCCAAAAATGTAGGCATGGTAGAGCATTGGGAAACTTGTGGTTGATGCACTAGTTTATCATTCCAGAGGTGAGACATACCAAAGCCTTCTCCATGATCAAATCCTTTAGGGGATTCCTTGAATATTTTCATTCTCATCCCTTTGATCTCTCTAGCAATGTCTTGCATGTCTCTAAGAAGGATCTCAGGGAAGTCCTTCTCTTCATATTCATCTCCAGATAAAGTGGTTTTACCCTTGTCTTCTTTCGCATCAGCATAATCAAATTTTTGTGTCCTCTCTTTTGATACCTCTTTTCTCTATCAGTAAGAGGCTCTCCTTCTTCACAAGACATATTGGCTTTTAGAATTCACAGACTGTGCCAAGATGATGCTCTGATTCCACTGTAATATTCCTAAAAGGGAAATACAGGAATATAATGTAGAATGTTGGAAAAATCATGCAGATCATCATTTATAAAGCAAGAGGCCAATATGGAGACCTTTCATATGTTATTACAGCAGAAAAATATGTGTAAGATATGGCCCATAAGATGCATAACAAGATAAGCAAGTCTCCAGTGAAGAAAATCCCTCAATATGAGGTGCTGCAACCATATATAAAAGCTGAAAAAACCTTACATCATTATTTTATTGGCTCTGCAATAGCAATAGATTATACATCAGATCTAGATATGATATGTGCTCCAAAATTTAGATCTCTATCAAATCCATGCACTATACATGCTCCTCTATAGAACCCCCTTGAGGTTTTCAGAAAAACCCCAAGTACAAGATGTAGATCTGAGATCTAAGACTGCAGATCTACTGAAAAATACAGATCTAGAAAGTGTGGCTAAAATGATATGAGCAATAGAATAGCCTCCTCCAATATATCTTCAAAGTGAAGGGCAGATCCCCAACACTAGAAATCAACTCTCCAAATGGTGTGTTGAACCACCCTGCAACTCCTCCTACAGAAATAACGCAGATCTAGAAGAAAAATATGTTGTAGGGATCAAAATAAGTTTGGCCTGATGCCAAGATATGGAAATAAGCTCCAAATCCTTCAATAATGTCCTCCCAATGAAGTGGAAACCTCATCCACTGAAAAGGAGCACTGAAATGGCCTAGATCTGAAAGATCTAGTCTCCACTTGTTGCAGCTTGCAAAAAAACCAAACCCTCAATAGGATTTGCACTATAGTTGAAAGAAGAAGCTTGGACCTAAGCCAGATAGTGGACAACGTAATACAAAATGTCCCAGGAGCTACTCAGTGGGAAGAGGTGGGACTCCTGATTAGGAACACCCAATGCTAAACAACATTCAATCTCAGCTAAATAGCAAGAGAAAGATATATGTCTAAACAGACCATATATTTAGAAAATAACATATACATCAACCCTTATAATGCTTCCATCCTCTTCATTTTATAAGTCAAGAGCTTACAAACCCTAAACCACATCCAATGATAACACTCCTTTCACACAAGGCACCTCCATCTAAAAATGCATTGTCTTTCATTGATGGCCACTCCTCCATTACAACATTGTAGATTTGGTCAAGGTTGACCCATTCAAAGTGATCCAACCCCTTTCACACAAAGGGTGCTTCAATTAATCTACCAATATTTGTCTCTTTCACATTTGGCATTGATTTATTCATCATTAAGGAGAAATATGGCCCTCCTTTTCCCTCTTATTCTTTAAACAAAGAAATAAAACAAAAATGAATATTCCAATTAGCTTATGACTAATTGGGAATATTACATTTCATATTTTTTCTTTTTCTCTTGGTTTTTTTTCTTTAAAGATAGGTGGCCTATGTTAAAAGAGGTTTTCAACCCACAATCTTGCCTTCGGCCCCTCAAACAGGTTTTCACCCAAGGTTCTTTTTTTTTTCTTCTCCAGGATCACCTAATGGATGTTTTCAACCCAGGAGTTCGCCTTGGATGCCTTAGAGAGTTTTTAACCCATGCCTTTTTATTTTTCCTTTTATTTTTCCTTTCTCTAGGAAGGAGAGGAGCTGGAAACTATGGATCTTCCAATGACATTCACCTCCTTTTTTATTGAAATTATAAACTCAACCTTAAACAAGGGCTTATTATGCATTTTTATGCTATAACCATTGACAAATAGGTGGATCCATATCTATGGTTATGATCTAAAAAACCCCATTGTCATGTCTTTTTTCCACTTGATAAGTTCCTAGCCACCTTATCATTAGTTTTCCTTTGAAGTCCCTAGATCTGGACTCATAGAGAAACGCCGAATATCCTTCTTGAAATGTATTTTATTTGATGTGCTTATCATGCAAAAATTTACTTTTCAGCTACATTGCTTCTCTCTGAAGTAGGGACTCCATTCTAAACTCATTCAAACCATTTACCTGCAACAACCTCTCTTGTTGTGCCTTTTGTGATGTCCAGGTCTAATTGAGCTTCCATTCTTAGGTTGTTGTACTCAAACTCAATGGAAAGTAGAGCTTTCTTACCATAAACTAAATCATATGGAGTAAACCCTCTAGTGGTATTCCAAGTGGTATTGTAAGCCTAAGTGGCTTCCACCAATCTGTGTGCCCAATATTTTATCCTGCTTACAACCTTGGTGAGGATGTTCTCTAAGGCTCTATTTGTCACTTCCACCTGGCCATTTTCTTGAGGATGATAGGCAATGAAAGTATTGTGCTTTATCTTGTGCTACCTCAAGAGGTTTTCAATGAGATGAGATGTAAATTGAGCCCCCTGATCAATTACTACCTCTCTAGGGTATCGAAACTTGTAGAACAAATTATCTCTCAGAAACTTAGCTACCTTCTCTTTTGTTGCTACTTTTACAGCTCGTGTTTGTTAGGTCCCTATATTACTAGTGTAGTCCCTTATAGTTATTAGTGTAGCCCCCTTATTTTTATTGTTGTACCCCTGTAGTCCCCATATTGTTATTATTGTGCCCAATAAAACCCCACTGTTATTATTGTTGTGCCCTTACATTATTATTGTTAGGCCAGATAGGATTATATTCTGACCCCATGGACTCCTATATATAGAAATGAGGTTTTTTCATTTGAATCATCCAAGAATTGTTAATTTATGTAATGTAAAGGAGGTTTCCCCATTGAAGTGGTTGATCTCTCTTTTCTTCTATTTTGTGAGTTGCTTTCATAACATTTGGTATTAGAGCTTTGAATTCTAGGGTTTTGCTACTTCAAAAAGGACATCATGGAATTTTCGCTATAAATTTTTTTCTACAAAGTTTCAAAAGCTTGAAAAAACCCATTTGTGAATAAATCCTAAGGAACATCGTGCAAAAATTTTAGATCTTGGTTCGCAATATTTTCGGAGATATGATATGTGGAAGTGAGGATTTTTGTAGGCTCCTGAATTTCATCTAAAAGAGGCAACCTTGGGAACATTTTCATAACTCTCTCTCTCTAAGAATTAGATTGAAATTATGTAAAAAGTGGCTGAAATTAAAAGTATTGTAGTTTCATGTGTATTAATTTCAGAGCCGAAGGAGGAAACATGACATGTGGCATGCCATATAAGTTCTCTCTACTTAGCCAGTCCATAATTAGGTCATTGTGAGAGACTGGGCATAACTTTTCCTTGAATAATCCCAATCAAGTCAGACCTATGGAATTGAAAATAAGATTCAAAGGGCTACTACAGGACTGAAGTTAAAATATCTGGGATCCTAAATTACATAGATACAAGAGCTTCAATATTGAGCTCCTCAAAAGTGAGAGAAAAGTGTGTATTGTTATTCAATTGCATAAGTTTTGTTTGAAAAATCAGTTTGAAGTGATTCCAAGGGAATATTGAGGCATAGATATCAGTATTGGGTTATAAATTTCCCCTTAAAAATAATTTAACACCCATTAAGTCATCATAATACTCTACTATGACTCATGAAGAGGAAGAAGTGTAACATTATATATCAAAATTACAAGACCAAGTGCACCAAATTTTTCTCTCGCAAAGAGCAACAAAAAATGAAATGGAAGCTTTGATGAAAGGTATGGAAGCTAAGATGGATGGTTTGAAGAAAGACATGGAAGTTAAGATCGATGGTTTGAAGAATGGCATGGAAGCTAACATGGAGGGCATGGAAGATGATATGGATGACGTTGACGAAAAAATGAAAGGAGACATGGAAGACATGAAGAATGATCTAAAAGCGGACATGGAAGGTTTGACAAAGTTGATACAAGAAATTATTCCTAATGGAAAAATGGTAGTAGAGGAAACTCATGATGAGAACAAAATAAATTTTAATTGTGATTTCATAAACTTTAATGTTGGATTGAAGAACCACCATATTCCAAAGATCGATATGAGGAAGTTTGATTGCAAGGATCCTATAACATGGATAGTATAGATGGAGCAATATTTTCATCTCCATAATGTGCAAAACACACAAAAGGTAAACATTGCAAGTTTACATTTAGAACAAAATACATTTGTATGGTATCAATGGATTTTCTCTCAATAAAAAATTTTCACTAGGTCAATTTTTACGGAGGAAAAGATAACACATTATAAGGATAAATAGAGCAACACCCTCTTTAGCGAATTGATAAATATCAAACAAAAGGGGTCAATGGTGAACTACATTGAGGACTTTCAAAAATTGAATATAAGGGTAACTGATATTCCAGAGGAACAAAGGATTGATGTCTTCATAGGGATTGTTATCATCAAACTGAGTCTCGTTGGGTTGCTTCAATGGTTAACTTGGAGTAACTATTTCAAACCACTTGTAACTGGAAATTAGCCTTTATAGTCTGAGAGAGCTCTCTCAAATTGATAAAGGATATTCAATGAACAACTTGAAAGCATATGGCTATCTATAAATTGGATTGAATGTGTTTTTGTGTAGGTGAAATATGTATAAGGTTTACTACCATTGGGCTTATTGAGTCAAAATAAAAATATGTCACAAGTCAATCTATCTCATGGAATCTGAGGCAATTGTATTCTTATAAAACCATACATGAAGGACAAAACAACAAGCTATATGCATACAGGATGTTGGAGCATGTCACAATGGATTCCAAGTGATTATACATAAGCAAAACTGATAAAGCATGACAGAACAGAAGACTAGGTGTATAAAGGAAGTTGGAGCATGTAATCATGAATTCCAAGTGATTATACAACTAGAAAATTGGAGAGAAAGTAAGAGAGTGATGTAAGAAACATACATAATAACCCATAGAAGAATCTCAGGTCTGAAATACGCTGGTGCAACTATATATTACTGATAGACAAAGATTACAAGAGTAGTGCCTTCATAACATCTCCCAACCCCTTTCTTCTTCGATGTTTTGTATATAAATAGACATTATTTACAATATGGATGATCTACCTAGTGGCTAGATCCTTGAATTATACTATGACACCTTTCATAACTGAAATCAATAACTTAAAACATAAAATTGACAGCTATATTTAAAGAAACAAACTCCTAATATGACTCTATCTCCTATTTATTACATTCCTTCATCCTATATATGAAATAGTTACATGATGGCTACATATTGAATGTCACATTCTTGAGGGACACATGACCAAGTTCACCTCCACTTTACATATTTAAAGCACGCCTAGATCTGTGGAGCATAACCCTTCTTTTTAGGAATGGGTGACCTTCATCTTCAATGTTGTTTTGACAGATGACCTAGCTGCATGACACTCCCTTTGAGTCATAAATATCTTCTAATAAGATCCACTGACATGCTGGAGGTCTCTAGCTAGAAAAAAATGATTTTAATATGCTCAAAATCCTTCAACAATTGCTCGCTACGAAAATAGGACAGTTTCGTAGCGAGTTTTAGTAGCGTGGGAAAAGTGACTTTTCCATCCATATTCTTCACTTCTTTGTTGTTCCATCATCTTTATCATGTCATGACACCTTACAATAATGGATCCCTCTCCTTAAAAAATGCTAAAACTGAATTTAAATGCAAAAAGGCACCTAGAGGTTTTTCCGTAGCATATTTCTAGCTTCAAGCCTGGGGTACGCTACAAAAATGTGAAAAAAACTAGAAATTGCTCCTTTCATGAACATCTTCAAAAATTTTCCTCCAGCTGAAAATTGGGGTTCTCTGCATGTTATGAACCTCCTAAAACATATTCCATATTACCTTATAACTCCTGTGGTTTTTCCTCCTCATTTATAATCAATTGACTAATGGGCTCCTCTACCACTATCATTTTCAATCCTTTGCTTTCCAACTCTACATGAATCTGATCCAATTTCTCTTCTAGGTCTTTCACTTCATCCTTTAATGCCCTATTCCCCTCCTCTAGGGATTCCTATTGTTGTTTAAATGATGTCTACTGTCACTGTAAGGTTCATCATTACCACTTTTGAAGTTGTTCCAATGAAACTATTAGCAAAACCCTTGGAAACATGTAGATGACAACCCTGCAACCTTTGACAGAATTGCAAGCGACCTATTCTTCTAAAAATCTCCATGGAATTTGGGTCTTCATTGAGAAAATTTATATCCATGGGTTCATACCTATGGCAGTGACCACCTTTGTTTGTTTTCTTCCTTGCAGCCATGGGTGGCTTTATATATTCTCAGCCTCGCTTTCTTGATGACACCTGAAACCTTTAAATATGCCAGCAACCTACTTGGATCCATGAAGCATCTCTCTAGAAATATAATTACATGCAAAGATAAAGTGGAGTATGAAAAAAATACTAATTGGGTAAGGTTTTATGGTTTAAATGACAACTCATGCATTAATCGTGACACATGCATGCTAAAAAGGGTAATGATGACCTCAGACATGGATTTGTACATTTGAATTAATAATAACAGACTCGAATGACCTCCACCCTAACTCCTCCAATCATGAATTGACATTTCATGTTTAATTTGACAAGACAGGTAATAAAACAGGTTTTCATAGCGTAGCTATTTTATTCTTTGATAGTTTTGCTACGAAACTATTAGGTAGTTTCGTAGCGAAAATTGTTGTTTTGTTGTATAGAATGCTACGAAAAGTTGAAAAAATTAATTAAGTACCACTTTTGAATTTAAATGCATAGGGAATGAAAACTGACACCATATGATGACTGATGGGACATGACATGACCTAAATGGAGGTGGCCTTGAACCTCATGATAGGTTAAACATGTAAAAAATGAAATTTTCCTATACCAACTTGAAAGGCTTAAGGAGACCTTATCCTTTTGATAAATGAACTATATTACCATGTCAAGTAATGTTTCACAGTATTAAGTGTGATAATAGTGGCTCCAAATCAGATGGTGTGCCCCTGTGGTACAACAAAGAACTTGTAGTTTGAGTGCCTCTCTCTTGAAAAATTGAAAATTTTCCGAAATTGATGAAGACTTCGCCAAGCTCTTATGGCCCTCTGCTCGGGCTCAAGCTTGATGATTACTGCTGAAAAATCAAATCTATACATACTGAAAAGATTTTCATTCTACTTGATCTTATTCACACACGCTCCTACCTACCCTAACAGTCGCAATATTCATATTTGATTCAAGCAACATGAAACCTCCAATAAAGCCAGTCAATGAGCTGATATTATACTTGAACCCCTTGACTACACTTGAACGAAAATAAAAATGTATTCTGAAATGATAAAGGTAAGAGAAGATATATATTTTTTTCATAGTGAAAAAATAATTTAAAAGTTGGACTATAGAACTCTTCCATTTAATCAGCTATGGGATCATAGAAGACACAATTCATTGATATCCCTATTAAGCTCTCAATGAAAAATTGATCCTGGATATCCTTTTCATTTTCTTCACCAAGGCTGAACCTTGATTCCAAATCTACAATATCAAGCTCATAACCCTATTCTTCCTCTATCTGCAAGTCAAATGGTATAACAATTTCCACCTTTTTTGGAGGAGAAAGACCTTCGAAGAACTGTTTAGGATCTTGGAAATCATATGATCCAATTTAACATCCAATAGGTCAGTTTCATTCTCTAATATTTCAATAGCTAAACCAAGAAAATAAATTTTATTTTCAGCTGTGAGTCGACTAGATTTCAAATAACGAAATACTATTATGAAAAAATGTTCATCTATCTAAAATTCTGCTAACTCATCCCTTACACTTTGTAACATTTCATCATATAAAGATTTTGCCACATACCCTGTCATCTTGGATCACCATGAATGTTCTCAAACCTGGATTCTTCCCAGTGAAGTTTATTTGACCTTTGAATCTCAGGATCTTGAACAATGGAGTCGGCAGGTGAATGGTACAACCTTTGTGTGTTTGGCTTCTGTTCACCATCAGAAGTCAAATCTGAACCTTGTCATTATGCCCAGAGAAAATTTACACCTTCGTCCCCGGCAACGATGCCAAAAATTTTATCACCAAATTGAGTCATGCTAGGTTGCTTCAATGGTCAACTTGGAGTAATTATTTCAAACGACTTGTAACTGGAAATTAACCTTTCCAGTCTGAGAGGGCTCTCTCAAATTGATAAATGATATTCAATGAACAACTTGAAAGCATATGGCTAACTCTTAATTGGATTGAATGTGTTTTTGTGTAGGTGAAAAATGTATAAGGTTTACTACCATTGGGCTTATGGAGTCAATATGAAAAATAATTCACAAGTCAATCTATCTCATGGAAGCTAAGGCAATTGTATTCTTATAAAACCACACATGAAGGACAGAACAACAAGCTATATGCATACATGAAGTTGGAGCACGTCACCATGAATTCCAAGTGATTATACATAATCAAAATAGATAAAGAATGAAAACACAGAAGACTAGGAGTATAAAATAAGTTGGATCATGTAATCATGAATTCCAAGTGATTATAAAACTAGAAAATTGGAGAGAAAGTAAGAGACTGATATAAGAAACATATATAAGAACACATAGAAGAATCTCAGGTCTGAAATAGGTTACTGCAACTGTATATTACTGATAGACAAAGATTACATGAGTAGTTCCTTCATAACATCTCCCAACCCCTTGCTTCGTCGATGTTTTGTCTATAAATAGACATTCTTTACAATATGGATGATCTGCCTAGTGGCTAAATGCTCGAATTCTACTATGACACTTTCATAACTAAAATCAATAACTTAAAACAGAAAATTGACAGCTATATTTAAAGAAACAAACTCATAATAGGACTCTATCTCCTAATTATTATATTCCTTCATCCTATCTATGAAATAGTTACATGATGGCTACATATTGAATGTCACATGCTCAAAGGACACATGACCAAGTTCACCTCCACTTTACATATTTAAAGCACCCCTAAATCTGTGGAGCATAACCCTGCTTTTTAGGAATGGATGACCTTCATCTTCAAAATTGTTTTGATTGATGACCTGGATGCATGGCACTCCCTTTGAGTCATAAATATCTGCTAACATGATCCAATGACATGCTATAGGTCTCCAACTAGAAAAAAATGAATTTAATATGCTCAAAATCCTTCAACAATTGCTCGCTACGAAAACAAGACAGTTTTGTAGCGAGTTTTAGTAGCATGGGAAAAGTAATTTTTCCATCCATCTTCTTCACTTCTCTGTTGTTCCATCATCTTTATCATGTCGTGATACCTTAAAATCATGGATCCCTCTCCTTAAAAAATTCCAAAACTGAATTTAAATGCAAAAATACACCTACAGTTTTTTTCGTAGCATATTTCTGGCTTCAAGCATGGGGTACATCACGAGAATGTGCAAAAAACTAGAAATTGATCCTGTCAAGAACATCTTCAAAAAATATCCTTCAGCTGCAAATTTCGGGTTTTCTACATGTTATGAACATCCTAAAACAGCTTCCATATTACCTTATCCCTGTTGTGGTGTTTCTTCCTAATTTATAATCAGTTTATTAATGGGATCCTCTACCACTGTCAGTTTCAATCCTTTCCTTTCCAACTCTACATGAATCAGATCCAACTGCTCTTCTAGATATTTCACTTTGTCCTTTAATGCCCTGTTCCCCTCCTCTATCGGTTCCTGTTGTTGTTGAAATGATGTCTAGTGTCACTCTAAGGTTCAACATTCCCACTTTTGAAGTTGTTCCAGTCAATCTGTTAGCAAAATCCTTGGAAACCTATAGATGACAACCCTGTAACCATTGATAGAATTGCAAGCAACCTATTCTTCTGAAAAGCTCCATGGTATTTGGGTCTTCATTGAGAAAATTCATGTCCATGAGTTCATACCTGTTGCAGTGACCACCTTTGTTTTTTTCTTCCTTGCAGCCATGGGTGGCTTTATATCTTCTCAGCTTCGCTTTCTTGATGACACCTGCAACCTTTAAATCTACCAACAACTTTCTTGGCTCGATGACCACAGCTCTCCAGGAATACAATTACATGCAAAGATAAAGCATAGTATGACAAAAATACTAATTGGGTAAGGTTTTATGGTTTAAATGACAGCTCATGCATTAATCATGACACATGCATGCTAAAAAGGGTAATGATGACCTCATGCATAGCTTTGTACGTTTAAATTAACCATAACAGACTCGAATGATCTCCACCCTAACTCCTCTAATCATGAACTGACATTTCATATCAAATTTGAAAAGAAAAGTAAGAAAACAGGTTTTCGTAGTGTATTTGGTTTATTCTCTGATAGTTTCAATATGAAACTATTAGGCAGCTTCGTAGCAAAAATTGTTGTATTGTTGTATAAAATGCTATGAAAAGTGGAAAAACTTACTTAAGAAACCCTTTTGAATTTAAATGCATAGGGAATGAAAATTGACACCATATGATGACTAATGGGATATGACATGACATGACCTAAATGGAGGTGGCCTTGAACCTCAGGATAGGTTAAACATGTAAAAAATGAAATTTTAGTATACCAAATTGAAAGGCTTAAGGATACATTATCCTTTTGATAAATGAGCTGTATGACCATTTCAAGTAATGTTTCACAATTTTAAGTGTGATAGCAGGGACTTTAAAGGATAACATCCAACATTAGGTTCAACTTTGAGAACTTGATTCATTAGACAAGGCATTCAGGTTGGAAAGAAAAATTGAAAGTAAATTCATGGCAACAAGGAAGCGTACCACTCACATATATAAAGATGGAAGTGTTACTACTCCTAGACTTCCAAAACCTACAAGGTTTACACCACAATAATTGGAAGAAAAAAGAGAAAAATGGATTTGATACAGTTGTGATAGAAAATACACTAAAGTTCATAAGTGTGCTGAGAAGAAATTATTTTACATAGATTGTGAAGAGGAGGAAGAAAATGAACAAGAAACTTCAAAAGAAGAGGATTTACACCAAGAACCAACCCTAGAGAAAGAAGAAATGAGTTTGACCATATCCTGTAATGCATTGGCAGGAATTGCCACTCCTCAAACTCTGAAGATAGAAGGGCAGATCAGGAAGAAAAATGTAATAGTGTTGATTGATTCAGGTAGTACCCATAATTTTATTCATTATAAGGTAGCCAAGGAATTGAATTTCTTCCTATACCTAGCACCAGAGTGTCAACTGATGGTTGCAAATGGAGGGACTATAAATTTCTCTGGAAAATTCCATAATATCAAGCTAACCATGGGGAAATATGTATTGAATATTCCTATGATTTCCATTCCAATGGGAGGTGCTGATGTTGTACTAGGACTACAATGGTTACAATCTTTGGGGATGGTAGCTTTTAATTTTCAACAAATTTTCTTCAAATTTTTTTGGAAGGAAAGGAAGTTGAATTAATGGGTATCACAGGGAATATGAGAAATATAATAAGCTCTAATGTCATGACAAAGATTTTTAAGAAAGAAAAACGAGGTGTAATTGCACAATTATGCTCACTAGAAGTTCCAACATCAAAATCATATATTTCTCCAGATCTCCAAGAATTCCTGGACAATCATTCCAAGGTGTTTGATACTCCCAAATGCCTCCCACCTATTTGTGAACATGATAATGCTATTCCTATGATTCCAGGAAGTGTTCATCCAAACATTAGGCCTTAGAGATATCCTTATGTCCAAAAGAGAGAAATTGAACTTATGATTGCAGAAATGTTAGAGGCTGGTATAATTCAACCTAGTTAAAGTTCTTTCTCTGCTCTAGTAGTGTTGGTGCATAAGAAGGATGGATCATGGCATAGGTGTTTGAATTATAGGGAGCTCAATAAGCTCACCATTAAAGATAAATTTCCCATTCCTATTATTGATGAATTATTGGATGAATTACATGGAGAAATGTATTTTACCAAGTTGGATCTTCATTTAGGATATCATCAAATTAGAATGAAGTCTGAAGAAATTCCAAAAACAGCATTTCAAACTCATGAGGGTCATTATGCTTTTTTGGTCATGCCTTTTGGCCTCACCAATTCACCTTCTACATTTCAAGGGTTGATGAATTCCTTTTTTAAACCCTTCCTTAGAAATTTTCTTTTAGTATTTTTTGATGATATACTAATCTACAATAGGTCTTGGAAGGATCATGTTCAACATGTTCATAGGGTGCTCATACTATTGGAGGAGAAAAAATTATATGCAAAAACCTCAAAATTTTTCTTTGGAGTACAAGAGGTGGAATATCTGGGTCATATTGTATATCAGGAGGGTGTTAAGGTAGACCCTAACAAAACTAAACCCATTAAGGAATGGAAATTCCCCACAACCATAAAGAATTTTTGAGGATTTCTCAGGTTAATGGGGTATTATCGCAATTTTCTTAATAATTATGGGAGAATAGCAGCACCTATAACAACATTATTGAAGAAAGATGCATTTTCATGGACTCCTAAAGCAACTAAGGCCTTTGAACATCTTAAAGAGGCAATGTGCCTAGTGTTTAAAAGTGTAACTAGGTTAGTCTGCATATTGACTATGTAATTATGTATTTTATAAAGAAGAAGACAAATGTAATAAAATTTATTTTGTACTTCCTTCATGGGTTTCATGATCAAGATTTTATTATAGGTTAAATACACTTCTTCTTGATTTCTATCTAGGGTTTTTTCTTCTAGATATAAATTTAATAAGTGTCATGTTCAGAAGGGTCTAGAAATATATGCTCCAAGACCTTGTAGAAGAATGGAATTAAAGCTAAAATACAAGCTCACAACATCCCTCAAACATGGATGTAAGTCAACCTCTATGTACCATGAAGAACACCTCTCTCAACGCTGGAATAACCTCTCTCTAGTCGACCTAAATCTCAGTGATGGAGTTGGCTCTATAAGAGTCTGTCTCATCATCCTAGAAGCAAGAAACAACACACTATATATACCATTGTTTTTTAGTCCATTCACACTCAGGAATTTCGGTCAACTCTGAAAGAAAGTGTAGATTATCTCTAAGAAGAAGACAATGTTTGAGATTAGAAAGAGTGCAGATTTTTCTATGGAGGAGTGTGACCATATGTGGACTAGTGGACACACAAGAGTGTAGATTTTTCTGTGAGAAAATAGTGAATATATGCAGATTGTTCTGAAGTAGTGTGTGGATTTCACATAGTATAAAAAGTGTGGTTTTATGAAGTATAGTACAGGGATACATTACAGATTTGTTTAAGGTACTACAGCTGATGTTTATCGGACCTTACATGAGGAAGAATCTGTGAAATATTCCCTAATGTTATGTGTCACCTAGTGGAGTAGAGAACCTAAACTATAACCAAAGTCTAGGGTAATACACGAGTGCTATAAATGTGGATATATTTGAAGAAGGATTTGAGATTAGATTTCTAATCAACATGCTCCTATAGTACACAAAATTGAGACAGTGACATAAATAAAGAAAGAGGTCTTCAAGGTGTGAAAGGTGAGGAAGGTAAATCTGTGATTTACCTTCGTAACCACAACTCAAGGAATAAAGTCATGTCAGTACAAATCAGTACAGATTTTTGAAGAAGAGAAGAATCACGTTTGAAGAAGTTGTGTCAAGATCTTGGAAGCATAACTAGGTCAAGGGTATGAGCCTTGGTCACGGTACTTGTCTTTTGAAGATCTATAAGAAGAATTCTTTGTGGGTTTTCCTCTCCAAGAGGGAGAGGTTTTTCCTTGACTCTAGGAGCTTAACTTTGTGTCTTATGTATTTTCATAATTGACTTGATGAAAGAATAAATAATATAAAGAAGAGAAGACATAATAATCTCAAGTAAGCTCACAAGTAATTATCAAGAAGAGAACTTTTATTAAACACCAACCCTCCAAATTCTCAACACCTAGCACTAGTCGTAGCTATGCCAGACTTCACAAAAACCTTTATTAAGGAATGTAATGCCTCAAGAAATGGATTTGGTGTTATTTTAATGTAAGAAGGAAGACCCATTCATTTTGAAATTTGACCAATCAAAGGAAACTATTTACAAAAAGCTATTTATGAGAAGTAAATGTTGGAAATACTACATGCACTAAAGAAATCACGACCTTACCTAATGGGAAGACACTTCAAGGTAAAACTGATCATGACAGTCT